>JBBPBO010001986.1:65752480-65916579 GCA_037974295.1 Cicer cuneatum | reverse complement strand
TACTTATAAACAGATTTATATTTATTTCTATTCCATAATTTTAGCTGAACTTGAATTTATAACATATAGATTTAAGATTTACTACCTATATAATGTGAGTGTCATTTTTTTTAGTATACACCTATTAAAAAATAATAATAAATAAAAATAATAATAATTTTATCAAATTATCTTTAATAATTGACGTATTTCTCACTATTATAAAATTAAAGTAAAAAAAATGTGTTAGAAATAATATATATATTATTTAAATGATTCGATTAAAAAAATTAACAAAAATTACCAACGATATTTATTTTGAGACAATTTTTTTACTAAAGTAACACTAATTGTGAAATAAATAAAATGTGATTATACAAGTTAACCAAACTATTAGAGTTAAATTGCCATCATCATACCCTAATAACTACTCCATATATTTATATTTTAAAATAAATATTATTATCAATATAACTTTAATTAATTTTTCAATTATATATTTTAATTATTAATATATACTAATTTCAAAATATTAATTATACTTTATATTTATAATAATAATAAAAAAATATACTAACACTTAAAAATAATAATTATTTTTAATATACGTAAAATAAATAAAAGAGAGGATTATAAATAAATAAAAGTTATGTTTATCCATTATTGTGGAAAGAACGGAGTAGTAATTCATCTAGTATATTTCTCACGTTATGTAATTAGCTTCTGGAATATTCGTTCATTTTGTATTTTAAAGGTGTCAGTTTAGAATTATGTGGCAAAGAGAAGGATTAGCACGTGAGTGGAGCAACGACCAGCACATGAGACAAAGCGGTGGCTACAGAAAGAATCGAGAGCAAAAAGAAAGGCAAAACGGTAAGTGCTTGAAAGGGAGCCAAAATACATTTTCATTTTTATTATTAATTTATTTTAAAAAATTAAATTTAAATTAAATATATTTATAATATTTTAATAACATCTACGTAAAATTTGATAATTAAATTTATTCATAAGTTTTATTAATATACGTAAACAAATCATGAAAACTTATAATTAAGTAGGGAGTAGTTAGCTTATCAGCCACTTCTTTATATCAAACTTTAAAAAAATAAATAATAATTGGATTATTATTAATTAAAGTATACCATTGAGGTTGTTATGCAACCGTTCTCGAAATTTGCTCTGAAATTAAAATGGTAAACTTTTATTATTGAAGTAGTATTTCATCAACTATATAGTCTTAAAAATTAGAGGGTGAATTTTTATCAATAAATAAATAAAATTAAAAATAGATTGTAGTGTCATTTATAATTTCTTACTAATACTAAATTTTTTCTCAAAAAACTTAACGGTTAAATTTATATATATATATATATGACCAATTATATAAATGACATATTGTCCGCTTAAATTTAAGCTATAATATATCAAATATTCTTATATAAAAATCTTTTATCATAGTATTGATAGATTAAACAAGTGGTTGAACTCTAGCCAACGAGCTTTTAATATGGTAACCTTGAATAGAATAATAATTGATTAAATTTTAATTATCTCTAATTAAATTTCAAATTATTAGAACTCTTTTTATTAAAAATCAGATTATTAAAAAAAAAGAAGTTATATAGTACCATTTTTAATCTCAAAAGTAAGCAAACTAAGTTAACATATTGCAAACTTAAGTTAATATATTTAATATAAAATTTAGAATGTAATTACTATATACCGACAATATAAACTGCCGGTTAACATGAACCAATTATCTTGTTATATACATGTATATTATTATTGTTTTTTTTAAACTATCTCTTACTCTATTATTATTGTTACTAGGTGTGAAAATATATACGTTGATTAGTTTAGATTTTAAAAGTTTATGTTTAATTTATTACTATTTTTTTAGGTTTATTACTTATCATATATTTTTTATTGGACTAATATGATCTTTTAAAAGTTTGAACTAACTTGAAAGATTATTTAAAAATCTATTTCACGTTAAAACATTTAAATAGTTTTTTTTACATTTTTTTAAATAAATTAAAGTAATTTTTTATATATAAAGAAAACTAATAAAATAATAAATATAAGGAAAATTAGTAAAGTCATAATTAAATATAATAAAGTTATAATTAGTAAATATACTACAACGTTCCAAAAATAACAATAAAAAAAATGAATCTATAATTAGAAAACTACAACAAATTTTTTAAAAGTAATTATAAATAAAACAAAATAAACTTTATAATTAACAATAAACAAAAAAATGACATTGTCATCCTCTAAAAATAATTTTTTTTAAATATTAATGATATATATATATATATATTGATATATTAGTCGGCATATTAAATTTAATAAATTTTTTATAAGATCGAATCTAACCTATTTCACTACTAATTTTTATATATCCATTTTTCATAAAAATTAAAATAAATATATGAAATTTACTCGAAAAATTATCCATAAATTTAGTGAAAAAGTGTCCTCAAATTTAGTGAAAAGCCATCCTTAAAAATGATCCTCAAATTTAGCGAAAAAAAAGCAAGAATTTCCTTGAAAAATAAAGTGAAACAGTTAATCCCCTGTTTCATACGCAACGCAACGCAACAGATCACATGGGCACTTTGTATAGTTGTACTATAAAACAGAGTTAACTAGAAGATAACAAAAACACACTCCACTGTCTCCTTTCTAGTTGCTTCTACCATTCTCTAACTTCAATGGCAAAAGACATTGCAACCGAACCTCAAACTGGTTTACCAAACAAAGATTACCAAGACCCACCACCTGCTCCACTCTTCGATACCGCCGAACTCTCCCAATGGTCTTTCTATAGAGCTCTCATCGCCGAGTTCGTCGCCACTCTCCTCTTCCTATACGTAACCGTCGCCACTGTCATTGGCTACAATTCTCAAACCGATCCAGCTCATAACGGCACTGCCTGTGACGGTGTCGGCATTCTCGGCATCGCTTGGGCCTTCGGTGGCATGATTTTTGTCCTTGTCTACTGCACCGCCGGCATATCTGGTAACAACGCTAACAAAATCATTCATAAAAGAGTATATGTTACTGTTGTTATCCAAATTGCAATTCTAATGCTCACTTAGAAACTACAACAGTTACTATTGAGTTAATAATCTAATATCTATTTTTGAATAAAAAAGTTAATTAATTAATGTGATTGGGTGGCAGGGGGACACATAAATCCGGCGGTGACATTTGGGTTGTTTCTGGCGAGAAAGGTATCGTTGATCAGAGCAATATTATACATGGTGGTTCAATGTTTAGGAGCAATATGTGGTGTTGGGTTGGTAAAAGCTTTTCAGAAAAGTTACTACAATAGGTACAAAGGTGGTGCAAACATGTTGTCTAATGGGTACAGTAAAGGAACAGGGTTAGGTGCTGAGATAATTGGAACCTTTGTCCTTGTCTACACCGTTTTTTCTGCCACTGATCCTAAGAGAAATGCTAGAGACTCTCATGTTCCCGTACGTTTCGTACTCCTTTTTTCATTTTTTGTACTTTTTTTCTTTTCTTTCTCTTATTTTAATTAAACTACATATATATCAAATATAGGTTTTGGCACCACTTCCAATTGGGTTTGCTGTGTTTATGGTTCATCTTGCTACCATTCCTATCACTGGAACTGGTATCAACCCTGCTAGAAGCCTTGGAGCTGCTGTCATATACAACAATGAGAAGGCATGGGATGACCAAGTATGCTTCTCTTTCTATTATCTATCTGTTTTCTGTTTCGATAATATCAAAATAGTCACTTATTTCAATACCAAAGTTAAGAGGAATTTTTAAATAACATTCACATTTTTTTTATTAAAGTTAAAGTCGTGAACCTTTACACACAGGACTCAAAGCGGAACAATAATTCATGCTCGAGGTCTCACAAAGACCCCTTAGCCTTGTTTTCACTATATCAAAATAAAACTAATGTTTACGTTGTCTCTCCAAATTTTTGTAACTAATTTATATTTTTGTAGTAGTTATTGCTTCTAGTATACTTTCTAGAATAGAAAATATTGAATTAGGTTGTGAAATGTTAATGTTGGTTGTGTGTAGTGGATGTTCTGGGTTGGACCCTTTATTGGTGCTGCTATTGCTGCAATTTACCACCAGTTTGTGTTGAGAGCACAAGCGGCAAAGGCTTTGGGTTCTTTCAAGAGTTCTTCAAACCTGTAATAGAATAAGAATTTCCTGTATTTACCATTTGCAGTAACAAAGTAACAACTAAGAGAGATTGACATTGTTTATGTGTTGTGTTAATGAATTAATTTATGTACTTTAGATTTCATCATCATTTGAAATGATAAGAATTGAGATCGATCACGTGTAGGTAGCTGTGATTCTGTGAATTTGTGATGTGTCGCATTTAATGTATTTATCTAATGGTTGTGACTGCTGATTGAGGTGGACCATGCTTTCTTGATTTTTATCTGTTTGAATTGAAGTGGTCCCATGCATAGTGATGATAATTGGAGGGGTGGGAGTTTGAATTTGAAATGAACACGCACATTCTCAAAATCTGTATGGAATTAAATGATATGAAGGCAAGCCTTGCAAATTTATGTTTACTCCTTTGAATAATTAAATTATGGTCTCTGCTTCAATTAAAGTATACTACAAAATTTTGATGAGGCAGCATGTAGTAGTTATTATCAAAATGTCCCTTGGATTAAAAAACACAATGCTAACAGTAAATGTAAAACTTTCAGTAGAGACGAAAGTGCAGAAAGGGACAAATTTAGTTTGGTTCATTTGTTTTATCTTTGGATAAAACAAAACCTTTCCGTCATGCAAGCTAGTAGTATTTATAAGCTATATATGCTGGCAAGAACGAATGCTTTCATGCGATTGCGACACACATGCATGCTGCAATTACATTCTCCGGAGAGAGTATACTACTACAAAATAATCATTTAATATTGCATATTTTCTCTACAAAAATTTGAATATTTAAAAATAAAGTTTAATGGATATATACATGTATCATTTACTGAGAAATCATAATATTTTTCGTGCCATATCATAAATTTTATACAAACATCGAATATCTTTTAAATTTTTAAAAATAATTTACAAGAGATATTCGTAATATATAAGAATTTTACAAGGCCAAATTATAAGTTTATAATTTACAAGTTCGTATGATCAAAGTATAACTCATCGATTACGAATTTATCTTAATGTACAAACAGTTTCATTTGATTTTCAATAAATTCAGCTCTCTTGAAATTCTTTGAAATGTAACGTTCTTAGTTAAAGTTTAGGTTATATTAGCCTCAAACTTTGTCACTCTGAATTCAAGGTAGTTTTGTAAAAGTGGAGTTACTTGAATTTCACTAATTATTTTCATGATTTAACATTAATTCCACAACTTTGTAGAAAAAGTGCCACATTCTGATATCATGGTCTAATTTGTCTATTAGGTCGGCAAGTATTTTCGTCTGTTATGCTTGAGTTAACTTATGTGTATATTAAATATTATTTTGACGATACTAAAATATTAAGATGTGACGACATCCTATCATTCTTGTGATTTTGTATTTTAATGCCAGTTTTGTTGATAAAATTAAAAATAAATTATCTCCTAGAAAGGTCGATTTTGTTTATTATGAGGAGAGTTGACCTTGTGAAATCCATTATATTTGGGATTTTGATTTACAGTTTTCATGTTTATACGTGGTTCGCATAATGACCATTGGCTTCAGTTTACTTTTCTAACTTGAGGTTTACAGATGGAGTTGAAGATAAATATATGGAGAGTTTAGATTCTCTTTATTTCATCTCTCTATTATTGTATTGTTTTAAAGTGTATAAAAAATATTTACAATATTGATAATAGATAAATGTGTGTAGAAACTAACATGCAAAATGAGGATAGAAAAAGAGTATATGAATACAATATTCGACGTCATTTGTAATTTATACAAACATATTTTTTGTGTGCAAATCAATCATTCATAACATACGACTTTAATCGTATATACTTTAATTCAAAGTTACCTAGATCTTCAGGGTTCCCTCTCACTCACTCACTTTCTCTGGTTTCCTCTGAATTTAACACTCGACATAGGTATCTCTCTCTCTTTTATTTCTTCCGATCTGCGATTTCGTACTTACCTCAATTTACATCTCGCTTTTGCTCATTGTTCTTATCAATTCCTCTTCTTAATTAGCCACCATAATGCGTTCTTTACATAGTTGATGATTGAATTTTTATCTGCCCGTGATCGATTATTGTGTAGCCATAGAATATTAGTGCAGAATATTACAGATTCTATTGGACTTGGCACTGATGGAAGGATGCAATAAAATTAATTATTTGTGACTGTGGTCTTTCAATTAGACCCCAACATTTTTTCCATATATTTGTAGGTTAGACTATCTGCTCACTGAAATTCATTAAATTGTAGAATGATTACGAAATTCAAAATATTCGGTTACATTACTTCATCTACAACAATTTCAGAACTAAATTCACCAATCCAGTGGACTACTGTGATTGAGGATTATCAATTTTCATAAATAAATTTTTAATTTTGTTCATTTCTGAGGAATAGTATGAAAATTGAATCACTCCACCAAAGGAGAAATGAAGGAAATGTATAGATACACTGCTCTGTGAAATTGTGAAATTAGAATGTGTTGTTGCATTCTTGCACATTCTGGGTCGTGCTACCCTGCAAAATTCGTGCTATGATTTTGCTCTTCCTCCTTTTGGAGATAGAAGAGGAAAATTTCCCGATGGTTTATTTGTCTAATTTGTAATTGTTGGCTCTAATGTATTGTATTGGTGTTACATCATTAAAGGAGTTCCTGTTTTGTTATTTTCAATTGAGAACCATGGTAGCTTGCTTGCTAAAGAATTCATCTCTGTTGCTGAAGAACGTCGTTTTATGTTTACTTTCTGTTACTTTCATTTCATTGTTAATAGTTACTATCTGATTTTATCACAGAATGCCATCCAACAGGGGTCAAGGTGGAATTCAACAGTTGTTGTCTGCTGAACAAGAAGCACAACAAATTGTGAATGCTGCAAAAAACGGTATTGTAGCCAATCTTCATTTTTCATTTATGCCTGTTAAAACATCTTACCATGCCATTTTATGTGAAGAGAATTTCCTTCTCTTCTTTATCCCTCTTGAGTTGATCTTTACATTTTCACATGGAAAACTGGGCTATTGATTTTATGATGAGAATTGGTTTTCTTGTGTCCTCATATATGCCAATGAACACATTCTGAGTTATTGTTATGACCAACCAGGCTCCCTTCCCCTTCTCCCCTACTTTCTTGTTTTTTTGTTTTTGTTTTTATTTTTTAAACTCGTATGACTTATGTAGTTATGTTGAATCCCTCTATTTGTACACTAATCAGTACTCTACATCTCTATTGTTAGAAAAATTGGCTAGGCTGAAACAGGCCAAAGAAGAGGCTGAAAAGGAGATTGCTGAACATCGAACTCATTTGGATAGCCAGTTTCAAAAGAAAGTATCAGCGGTATGTTTATGATTAACTGCAGTAATCAATAGCAAGGCTGCTGTTAGACTACTTTTCTATCTTATTATAAGTTTGTGCGCATTTGTTTTATGAATACAGAGCAGTGGAGATTCGGGTGCTAATGTCAAGCGACTTGAGCAAGAGACTGATATAAAGATCAATCAATTGAAAACTGAGGCTGGTAGAATTTCGGGGGATGTTGTCGACATGCTTCTCAAGTATGTAACAACCGTGAAGAACTAGAATCCTTGATGATATATTGGTCCTGCGAGCTCTCAAGATATGTGGAACATTGTCTTGCATTTATAGATGACTCTAGATTCTGGTGCAAATAAGACTCTTGTTTTGGTTATAATGCTTGGTGTTTTTCCGCCATATATTCAAAACTATTTCAATGTTCGTTAAATAAACAGTTTAGAGTTCATAGACATGCCCGTAGGTATCCTCGTTTCAACAGAAGTATGTGAGGATCATTATGACAGTGTGTATTGATTAATGCTGGAATTGATGGTTTATTCTTTTATAAACACCATCAAAAGAATGAATGGCTTATTATTTTATAACACCATCATATTATCCTACCAAATCTTGGTTTTTCAAAGGCGTCATGTTTCTAGATGTAAAGGTGAGCAAGGGATTGACTGTGAATTTTGTTATTTTTTTCTTTAGACTCACTACAAAATAAAAAAATATATGAGAGGATTAAAGTTAGTATTGCTTCAATTATTGTTTTTCTAGTTCATGAGAGTTTAATGAGATAGGAAGTTATCCCATTTCATGCATAACATGTTACAAAATTAGCAATAACATGGAGGCTTGCAGACAAATTTTACATTATCTTTTGAATTGTTGAGTGACCTAGTTGTGAGAACTTTATGTACATGAGGTTTAGTCAGAATAGTCAATTTCACAGTTATTCATGTGAGAATTCTTTGATAAAAGGAAACAAAAAAGTGTTTAAAATTCTTTTTAGACGGTGGTGTTTCAAAATTGAATTACCCGAGGAGCAGAATGCATGTGCACTAAACAAAACCTGATGTGCACTAAACAAAACCTGCAAGATAAGAAGAAAGCAACAAGAAGAGTAAGAGTATAGAATCTACAAAGGGAAGGGTAACAAGGCTATTCCAAACACACAGACGTTGCCAAACATGTCATGTCAGTGCCGTGTAAATGGAAGTAAGATACTTCACAATGGAGTTCTTTCATTTCGGTGCTTAAATGCTTTGCTGGTGTAAGCATCCTTCATTTAATAACTTTTTAAACGTTAGTAATCAATAAGTACTCAATTCTTTTAACTCAACACTATAAGAAAAATTAGTAAAGAGTCTCACCGGTAACTATATATCGTTAAATTTTAACAACATTCATTTATTTTAATATATTTTATTGAATGAGGGAGAGTGCTTCCATAGCCACAATTTGAAGTTCCCCTCCAATCATGCAAAGGAGTAGCATAGCATAGTACTATAACTCCTATCATATATACTCATGCTTAATGTTTTTTTTAAATATTTGCTAGTTAATCGACCATTCTCTCCACAAGATTCTTATCATGAAAAATTTGCAGCTTTATTTGCATCTTTCTGGTTCTACTTGATAGATTCCTGTCTTACTGCAAGGGAACTCGATATGTGCTTTAGCTACACTGCCTATGCATGTGCCTTTAAAAATATATTTTACTTTTTTAATAAAATGAATGTGTGTCGATGCATATTCACATAGAAATAACTTCTTACTCAATAAGAGCTACTTAGAGCCAACACTTCAAATTGAAAAGATACTGATACACGTTATTACATTCAATCTCTTATATTTAATTAAATTATTATCGACACACATGATTACGTATAAATATTATGTTCGATGTTTATATTTGTGTCGGTGTTTCATTGATAATGAGAGTGTGGAGAGAGTAACAAACTAATTAATTAATGTATAAGATGGTATATACAGTGTTAATTGATTTCCAGTGATCTCAGGTAAAGAAAATGTGAGAGATATATGCTAGTTGTTTCCTAACTTTGAACTATTTAATTATAATCTTTGTAATAACTGCAAGTCATGGTATTTTATTTGAAAAAAAAATGTCTGCAGAAGCTAGTTAAACTAAAAAGAAGGGGAATAAAAGTGAGCAATAAAAAAGACAAACAGGTGCCTAAGTGCTTCATGAAAGAACATGCCTTGTTAATATTTAAATACTATGTTGTATATACAAAGGAAAAAGAAACAACACAAAGTGTAAAAGGGAAAGGGACAAAAGAGGGAAATATGTTGTTCCTTTAGAGAAGTAGTTCTCAGTTGTAAGGGAATAGGAATCTACAGGGATTCAATCCAAACACTTGTAGACAAATCAGTTTCTCAAAACAAAACTGACTTATATATATCCACTTTATGTATTAATAATTAATAATAATGGGAAAAACAAGTTTGAACACTAAGACATGCCTAGAGCCATCTCATCCAGCAGTGAACAAGACAAGCCTTTCATTTTCTGTCCCTCTTTTTTCTCTTCCTTAATTACCCTCTCATACATGTAACCCTACCTTCCTTCATATATATGCTGATCACTTTCTCCAATATACTACTTGTAGATCACTTCTTCCTTCAGAACAAAAACAAATACCACAAATTAAATTTGGTTAGCTTCATACATCTTACATGGTGGAGAGACATAAGGATAAGTAATGTTTATATTTAATTTGGTTTTATTTTGTGTAGTATAGCATATGCTTTGTGTGCCTGGCTCCCTGTATGCCATTTGTAGAGCCTATCAAGATTGTGATGGCTTTAGTGAATGGCGTACAAGGAGCCATGCATGCTGTGAAATGGAAAAAACTGAAGTTGTTTCTCTGTTCTACTAAATAGTGCTTTTTTTTATTTATTATTTTTCATCTTGTAGAGTTGGATTAGAACAAGCTTGAAAGTTTTATGTTCGGATGGATGGAATGAAAATGAACTAAAAATTAAATGGTTCAATTTGACTGGTTAGTATATGCATGCATGGAAAGAAATAAAATGTTATATATGGAAATACATTTCATCATATTAAAGATCACACCTATGCTAGTTGAAATAGGGTATTAATTATTGCTAGAAGAAAAATCCTCATACAATTAGAGAGGCACACCCCTTGCAGGTATGATCATCTAATCTAGTTTCTTTAAGCCTGCATGCCTCATTTTTACTTAAATATATCTAAATGTTTTTGCAGGCCACCTGATTCTTATATTAGATTACCAATTACCAAACAATAGAGATCTATTCCAGATATTGTTAGACACAAAATCAAGGTATGTTTGTTTTGGGGGAGATAAGTACTAGTCATTTTTATCATGAAAATTATTGGGGTATGGCTCATAGATAGAGACAAGTAGGAAGGCACAAGCCAAAGAACAGAGAATATTTAAACACAAGTTGTAATCGGCTCAAACTGTAATTTGTAATCATAATCTTGAATTATAATAAAAAATAAAAAATAAAGTATCACAGTTGAAGGTAGATATGTGCATTGACTGAACTTTATAATTAAATAGTGTATGCTTTGTTTACATTTGTTGTATCTATTTTCTTTTATACCAGATTGTTTTTCTAACAATAATGTCCAACCAATAAAATGGTCACTTTATTAGATTTGATTTGGTACACAGCCTACCTACAGATCAATATTTCATTATCTAATTGGCTATATATATATATATATATATAGTACTAGATAGGTAATTATTCAAGTACTTTTACAAAGGAGATATTTAAAGTGAGTAGAAGTTCGATATTTGACCCTTGTATACTAAAAAAATCTGAGGAGATGGAATAACTCAATTTGTGTGTACAACACTAATTAAAGATCATTGTCACCTTAAAATTGACGTTTCTACTTATTGTTGTCATTATTATGGTGTTATTTTTGTTGTTGATTGTCATTATTGTTTATTCAATTCAATTCAAATTGGGGGGTCTCTAATATGAGTCTGATTCAATGGTGGGCCTCAAAGACTGTCCTCCTACTACATATTTTATTTTTATTGTTATCTGTTTGAAATAATATTAAGTTATTTAATACTAGTAATAAAAAATTATATTATCATATTACATCAAATTAATTTTAAGGGTTCATCTTTGAAACCTTTTTCAACATGTCCATATTAGAAGCACTCCAAATTAGGCGTCTGGTTGTGTTACACATTATTTCACCAGTTTGGATTTGTTGCAAATTTGATGACCAAAAATTTTAACACAAGTACATTATTGCATATCCTTTTGTAATTTTGGATGCAATGAGTTATACACTCTAAAACAAGAAAGAAATAGCTATGCTATCATTTTCTGTTATCATAACTCGCACTTGTATATGGGAAAGATGTGATTTGTTAATTCATGCTGACCACTGGTTTCAACTGTTAATAAATTCCATTAAATCTTACTATCTTATATTTATGAGCCACCTCTGCTTGCAATTTTATGAACATCTCTTTGGTTGATGAAAGAAAGAAAAGGAAAGAAATAAACTAATAAAAACAAAGAAAGATAGTACAAAATAAGATATTTTTGTAATGGGGCAATGAAGGTTTTTTTGTAATAATATTATACATACAAATTATTCTAAAGTTATCGTTATGTAAGGACTTGATGTGTTTGATTAGTTTTTTCTATCATATATAATTTTTGCGTTAAAGTTTTTTTTTGACAACAAATGTTTCGACTATAATTAAAATTCTAATATTAAAATTCATAAGTATTCTTTTAATATTAATTATTTAATTAATCAATTATATATTGACAATAATCAATTGAAAATTATTATTAAATATAAAAATGATTTAATATATATTATCAGTCAATTACAATCAATATATCAATAAAAATATTTAACTTTTACTAAAAATACATCTAAAGTCATTCTCATGAATAATGATGATATACTCACATTGTAAAATATTTTACACCGAATACATTAACAATTAAACTCAAATATAAATTATAATCTATTATTATTAAACACTAATTAATTAATAAATAGGGTTGCATGTCTTTAAATTCGGAACATCTTATAATTAACTATGAATTTTTTTTAGAATACAACTAACTATATACGAAAGAATCAAATTAAGGAATGATTATTTTTATAAACTAGTAAAATATACGCGCATTTATACGAGTTTGCATCGTTGTGTGTAAATTAAAAGAACGAACTCTATACAAATAAATTTGATTATATATAGAAATTTATCATGCTTTTATCTATTAGATATTTAAAAGACAAATTAATGTTTAAATACGAATTTATCTATTAATTAATTGACTTGTAAGAGCTATCTATAAGAATAAATTCGTCTATTAACTAATTGATCCGAAAAAAATAATTATTAACTTTTTTTTGAAAAATTAATTATTAATATTTTCTTCATTTAAATTTAATAATCTCGTAAAGAAAGACACAAATAAATAAAATGATGATAGGGGCCTATACATTTCCATTACAAATAAGTATTTAGTGGTAACTTTTATACTTATCATTTATGTATTAAGTGGGAAATTAAAAAGAAACACAAAGATAGATATGAACAATAGAAGTATACAAAAATATACACCATAAAAATTATCCAAGATTTTCTCTTATGTGTTATAAAGTTAAATTAAGACAAGAAGATATTTGTGCTAAACATTATATTTTACACACACACGTGTGTATATATATATATATATATATATTATATAACATATTTTCAATATTTGTTTATAAATAATAAATAAGATAAATAGAAAGAATAAAAAGTAATAATATATAAAAAATGTAAGAGAAAGTGAAATGTTTATTTTTGTTCATAAAAATATATTTCCAATAACTGAAAAACTTATTTGTTATAAAATTATATTAGGTAAATGTTTATTTGTTATAAAATTATATTAGGTAAAGGTGTAATTTGTGTTAGACGAAAGTGAACAATTCATTTTTGAGAATAAAATAAATATCAGTCACGAATAAACAAATTAAATGCTGAAATTATATGTACATGTACGATCAATTATAAATAATTATAATATTAGCTATTGATTTATTTGTTAAACTTGTGTTATATATATATATATATGTTATATATATATATATATGTATATTATATCTAATGCTTATAAAACATAATGTATAAAACAAATATATTGTCTTTCTTAACTAATTGATTAGTAAAATATCGTAATGTTTATAGAGGACTGAAATAATTAATTCTATAATTTTTTTTTGTTCTTTTATAGAAAATATCATAATAAAAAACACACATTCGTTTTTTTATTAAGTGATTAATTTTAAAAGTACACATTAATATTAGAGGTTGACGTAATAATATAAACTTAAAATATTTGAGGTATTAGTCAAATGGTAAGAGTTTAATTTTGTAAAATGATCATTAATATTACTTTAATTAATACATATTTTATCTTTTTTTTTAAAAAAAAATTTAGAGAGTATGAGTAGATATATTTAAAAGAAAAAGTAGAGATTTTTTAAAGAGAGGGAGAGAAAAATTTGAAAAGTGAGAAATAAAATGTAATGAAAATTATAAAAGTGAAAAGTGATAGAGGGAGTATCACTGAAAAGATAGAATAAAACAGAGAGAAGATAAAATTTAAATGACTAATTTGCTCTTAGTATTAGTGATGTGCTAAAATTATAGCTATGGGTATTTTGGATTTTATTGTTAGACACTTGTTATTATATAGACTTCTATAATACATTTAAAAAATAAAATTATATATAATTAAATGATATGTTATTTATTAATAAATTTAACTTTATCTTAAATTTAACATTACTAATTTTTAAATTTTATCTTCTAAATATATTTCTTTTGAAATGACATTTTAAATATTACAGCAATGCTGACGTAAATAAATTAAAAAAATTGCTTAAATATTGATAAAATTAATTTATATATAATAAATGGTTTATCTTCTTTGACTATAAATGGTACACACCGCAATATATCATTTTCATACGTTTAATCTCAACCCATTGTTTTTGTAATGCAATTTATATAAAACAGTGGCTTGTTGTAAAATTATAATAACTGTAAAACAGTGAGCAACATATAATAATATTGTAAAAAACAATATAATAAAGAAAAAGCGTTCATCAATGGCGTTTCTCCTGAGTGGAGATATACGCAAACCCCATTATACAGAACTCCATTTCTAAATTATTATTATATTATTCTTTTCCTTTCTATTTTATTATTCTATCTTTAATGCTCATCCTATACGCATCCATTCGTAATCATAATAACTCTTTCACATTCACCTCCAAATCTCCGATTCAATTCCCATGCAATCATAATCATTTCTCAATTAGGGTTTCCCCCTTCCATCATGGGTAACATCTCAACCACCGCCGGTAACAACCGTCGTCGCCATGCTGGTGGTTCAAGGAGAAGTCACCCACCACCACCTCCTCCGGTAACACCCCAGCCCGAAATCGCAACCCACCCACCATTTGTGTACCCTGGAGCCGCACCGTACCCGAACCCCCCTCCGATGCATTATCCTCAGTATCATTACCCTGGTTATTATCCACCTGTGCCTATGCCTCATCAACATCATCCACACATGGACCCAGATTGGGTTTCTCGATATTACCCTTGTGGACCTGTCGTGAATCAACCTGCACCCTTTGTTGAGCATCAGAAAGCCGTTACGATAAGGAACGATGTCAATATTAAAAAGGAGACTCTTGCGGTTTCACCTGATGAGGAAAACCCCGGTTTCTTCCTTGTTTCCTTTACCTTCGATGCTACCGTTTCTGGGAGGTTAGTTTTCTTCTTATTCCATAAATATAAAGATTGCATTTTTTTTTTTTTAGTCTTTTGGTTTTTTTGCTTGTTCGATTATTTTTAGTTTTTGGTATATTAGGCTTTGTGTTTTGAGATTTTTGATAATATGATGGAACTATAGCATCATTGTATGGTGTTTTCTTTAAAATGGTGGAACCAAAAAGGACAGAACAATGTGTTCTGTTTTGTTCACATGCCAAATCTTACTTGAAGATTTAAATTAAGACTGTGAAAACAAGAGTTGGAGTTATTGTTGTTTGTCTTCATTTGTAGGTTTTGGTTATGAATGGATAGGGAGCCATGTTAAATGAGAAAGTGGTTACCTCCACAATAGTTTGACAGACTTTTTGAGGTTTTGTTGGCAGTGTTGGGGGGTGGTTTACTATAACTAGCATAATTTTCTTTGATTTTGTATTAATTTATTTTTTTTCCCTTAATATCAACTAGAATTTAGGGTTAGGGTGTAACTCAACCCTACAAAACCAGCTTCTAAGACAATGTCTGTCCAAGTCTATAAACTGTTAGGATATAGAATACTTGGGTTCCTCCATTCCTAACATAAACACTATAATTTCATATCTCTAGGCGATGCGGGACTAAACCTAACCTCTAAACTCAGTGCAATGTGTTGTACTGCTACTATAAAGGCATATGAAGTGGCCCAATAACAAGCAGCAGGGGTAGCCACAATTAAGGAGGATTTTCTCAATTGCCGAAAATATGGCTAGATAGTAGCGAGTGACTTTTATATTTAAAGACATGGTTGTCAAATTATCAAGTCAACTCATAGAATAGTAACAGTTTACAACTTTAGGTATCAAAATCGAGTTAACTCACTTCCAAATCATTTCTTTGTAAACTCTTTGTATGAACTCGTTCAAAATTTAATCGCTCAGAATCACTAGCATATGGTCAATTGAGCTAAAGAGGAGGTGGTGGAGATTGAGAAGTGGAGAGCGTAGCTAAAGGGAGAGAAAAAGACAGTTTGGTGGTGTTTGAAGAAAATAGTGTGTGTGTTAAGTTGGGCAGTGAATTGTAGTGAAAGAACAATTTAGAAGGGACGGGGGAGTGGGCGAATGATTGGAAGAAAAAAAGGGGCTAGGATTTTTTGTTTTAATTAAAGGTAGGAGTGACTAGTGAGATTGTGTGAGTTGGGCTGAAAAGGCTGAACTTTGTGTTGTATCTTCTCTTGATTGCGTAAGATTGTGAGCATTTATTTATTTGTAATTGGTAAGATCTTGATTTTCTTTTCGTATGCCGATTTCCTCCTTCATGATAAAGGATAATTTCCAATTTGATGTTCTATGATATGGAAAGCTGTCAATGTACTTCAGAACTTTCAAATATTAATTGTTGGTTTGCTGCTCTTTACTTTTGTGATGGAAAGCTGTAAACGTACTTAAGAACTTTGAAATATTAATACTATTATATTATGATATGTGTGTGTGTATACATATATATATATATGATATACCATTTATAGGAGAATGTTTGATGTTACAAGAAGTAACATCACAAAAGTCCCCGACAAGTTCTGGTTTGCTGAATTATATACGAACACTGTATGTTTTCTGTCAAATGTGGGAATAATACCTCCTTAGTTTGTTTATAATCTTAACAAGTAAGCTTTTGTGCATTTTGTAAAAAAAACTTCTTACTATATAGCATCAGTCTTTTTTTATATTGAGTTGAGTCTACAAGTCGAGTTTACGCATATGAACTCTCCATGAATTTATGTTGACTCTCGAGTTTTACAACCTTGGTTGAATGATTATTTTCCATGTACATGCCTAAAATGATAGTCGTTCAATAGTTTTTTAAAAACCCAACATTCAACAACGAAATGATAAGCCTCGGTAGGGCACAAAACACTAACATCCCAACATGAACCTATATGCAAAGGAGATTAATGACGGGTGTATTGGGTCTCAACCCATGGTTATCAAATCAAGATTCAAATTATGATACACACTTGGGATTTGTATCGATTAAGTTCACTTTTGAATCGAGTCGACATACAACTTGCTTTTATCGATAAGATACTGTTAACCATCTCAACCTCAGTTCCTAGCATAAACGAAGAAACAGATCAAACTATATGAACAAACCCATTATTGCTAGTTTATAATAAACCCAACATGCCAATGAGATGAATTTGCACCCAATTGTGATTAGCTAAAACCTAGATCTATCGAGTTGAATCTAGCTCCAACTAGGGGAATCAATACCACCATTTTTAACTCTTTAGTAGTTTTGAACCTTGTGGTCTGTCATTCAATTTTGAACTTGTTATGCTCTGTTTGTGTGCTGATTTGTGAATTTGTCAGATCAATTTAGAATTGTGACGCAATGTTTGTGTAATAGTCTAGTCTGGTTTGTCTGCCTGGCCTTACCCTTACCTTTGAAGCCACCTAAGTTTAGTGTTTAACTGTTTATTGGTTGCTTACAGAATATTTAAATTTTGTTATTGTGGTTTTCTTTATTACTAAGTTAGAATGTTGGGTACGTAGTTATGTAATGCGCACATAGCAAATCATGTTTAGATACTATGATAGATGTTTTAAATATTATATTTGTATTATGTAAACTATTACGAGTTTACAAGTCAAGACTATGGAGATTTCATGAGTTTATATCCACTCTCGAGTATGACAACCTTGTTTCCAGGTATGTATAGAAGCAATACCGACTTTTTCTCGACATAGTTGATTCAATCAATGAAGATTGGACTTATGCTTTTTGCCATCATTGCATAAGTAACACTTTTGTGTGTTGAAGATGTAAACAATGTACCGATCACATGAAATGTGTTGAAGATTGTTTTGTTAGTGTTCCTCCTCTAAGCAATTATATAAGTACCTATTGCTCTTTACTCTCCTATATTTAGGAGCATTATGTAAGCTGGAAACAGCTTAATGGTTGTCAGTTTAGTCACATGTTTGATATTTTAGTGCTCCTGATTCTCTGAAGTTAATTGCCATGTGTGTGTGATTGTCATCATATCATAACGATGATTATGGATGTTAACTTTTTTACTTTATTTCTTCATTTAGTTGTTCTGAAAGTTTTATTTTGCTTGTATCTTTCTGGCAGCATCACTGTATTTTTCTTTGCAAAAGAAGGTGATGGCTGCATCCTCACGCCAACGAAGGAAAACCAACTCGCACCTGTGACTGTACAATTCCAGCAAGGTCTTGGACAAAAGTTTAGACAACCAGCTGGAACTGGTATTGACTTTTCAATGTTTGAGGAGTCTGATTTATTGAAGGTGGATGACATGGATGTCTATCCTCTAGCAGTGAAGGCAGACGCATCCCCTGATAATCAGAATGGATCAAATGAAACTGCGACATCTGGTAACACAAACTCTCAGATAACTCAAGCGGTGTTTGAAAAGGAGAAAGGAGAATTCCGGGTAAAAGTTGTTAAGCAGATCTTATCGGTGAATGGAATGAGGTATGAGCTGCTAGAGATATATGGTATTGGAAATTCAGTGGAGAGTGACTTGGATGACAATGACCAAGGGAAAGAGTGTGTCATCTGCTTGTCAGAGCCTCGTGACACAATTGTTCATCCCTGCCGACATATGGTATATGCAGCAGACATTTTTTTAATGATACTGATGGTAGTCATTAATACCGATATGATGATCAATCTTGGAAATACTCTTTTTTTATTAAAAAATAATAATAATAATAATAATAATAATAATGTTTCCATTTTTTTCAAACACTTTTGGTCTTAGGTTCTTGGCAAACTCATGATTGTTATGCCAAATTTAACTGTTAAAAACTACTTATTTGATCCTTGAGTCATTAACATACTTTGGCTGGATTTCTTTTTTTTTTTGTTGTTGCAGTGCATGTGTAGTGGATGTGCAAAGGTTTTGAGGTTCCAGACGAATAGATGCCCGATTTGCAGACAACCGATTGAGAGGCTTTTGGAGATAAAGGTAGGGAGTGAAGAGTAAAGAAGATACATATATTGTTAATTCCACAAACTTCCTGTACAGCCCAACTGTAATAATAATACTTCAATACTTATCCCTGCTTTCTTTTCATTTTTCATGGTTTCTCCCTCACCTTTTCTGGTTTTACCAATGAGGGAAGGAAAAAAGAGAAGGAAAATGGAATTTATATATGACACTTGGTTAAACATCGGCAATAGGCTTATTGCACACATGACAATGCCTCCAACGAGCTTGTTTGTCTTTGCTTCAATTTCTCCTTGGATCACTATTTTAATGAACTTTTAGAGGAGCATTAACCAATATCTATTTTTGGCTGTAATTTGGAGAAGTTTATTGTCCTGTATAATACAGATAAATTTGCGAGTCTAGATAGAATAACATCTTTTAATACCAACCATTGCAACAAACTGTTGCCAGTCTACTAAAGTTATGTTTGAGAAAAGGAAAATGTTATTTGTTTTAAAAAAATCATACAAATTTACACTACATTTGTAATTAAGTAAATATAAGTGAGTGAATATAAATATTTACATTTATATATTTTTTTTATATGTAAACGAGATATAAAAATTTTGAGTTTGAGTTTCGGACAATATCTATCTAAGTATTAAAAGTAATATTTCTATGGGACTTGAATGTTGGATTGGACGCAATGTTATGTATTCTTTTTTGTATTTGTTTATGTTGTTAGTTCATTAATTAACAAATTTTATTTTTTTTAGTTTTAAAACATTTATTTTTGGTCAGGTTCGGTCACCTTGGATTGCATTAGGAAGAATCAAACCTGGCCTTATTCAACCCATTCTCCAGTATTTCCTTTTTAACCTATTCAAATTAGCTCTATTATTGATTGCAAAGTTAAGTCTTACTTTTGCACCCGGTCAAAAAAAAAAATTTAGTTTAATATTAGATGGTTCCTATCAGTCACAGTTATACTTATGAAAAAGTAAGCCAGTTTCAACTTCCAAATCATGGATTAGTTCATATGTCAAAATGTAGGACAAATTATTAGGATTAGTTCATATGTCAGAAAATGAATTGAGTGGATGTCACTTTGCTGTACACGTGTATAGCGACAGATTTGAAAGCTCTCATCTCTATATGTTGGTTAGTTACCAGTGACCGATAGGTTTAATTGCTTTCAAAAGATTTGTCGTCTCTCTTTTCCATTTTTTTATAAGATGTCCTGCCTTTTTTTTAAGCATGTTGAGTTGTCTTAAATTTTATAGGGTTGTGTGATTATCTTAATAATTAAAAAAATGAGTTACTAATAAAAAAATATATAATTTTAATAGTAAAAAAAATATAAAATAAATTTTAGTTTTTATAAAATCTTATATCATTTTAAAAAATTTCAATTTTTAATTTTTGTTTTATTTTAGTCTCTATTTTCTATAAAAAATTGTAAAAAGAAAATATTTTTAGTCCTAAAAATTCTATAAAATCAAAATAAAAACTAGCAGTCAACAAAAGAATTTTAGAGGCTAAATGTAAAAATCATAGTTTTATAAAAATTAAAAATATAACACAACCATACTCTACTTTTTATTCCATTTTATTGTCTCAATATATATCAATATATATTGAAAATGATACAACCATACTCTTTTATTTCATTGTGACATGGGGTAGATTTAATATAGTAGTTGGAGTGTCTGTGATGTAGCAGACGAGAGTTCTTGACGACGGTTAAAGAAGATTTTCTCTTACTTTTGTTGTTAGAGTCTTTTTTTTTTTGGAAGAGCAGGTTGAATATTGAGATTTCAGAAAAAGAAACGAATAGATTTTCAAAGATAATGTGTTTTTCAAATCTATTTCTATTTTATGGCATTATTTGATATTTATCACGTGTTTTTTAAATTCATGTATTATGATAGACTCATCTAAAAATTTATCGATGGTTTATGAGATGTTCATAGTTATTGTAAATTATAGAGTTAATTGATAAATTTTTTCTAACAATTACAATTGCAAATACTAAGTTGATATTAGTATGAAATGTATAAAGTAAGAATGAATATTATGTGCCTTTAAGATGGATATAGGTAAAATCTATTTGGTCTCACTAAATTATTGGATTTTTTATAATCTATTTTGTGGGTTTATTTTCAAAATAGTATAACCCAAATAATATATTGTTAACACTTTTTATATTAAATTTCTCTCTTTTGGTGGCTCCGAGTATCTCCGGATGAAATAACTAAAAAAATTAAAAAAATAATAATTTTAGATAATTTTAATTCAATTTTTTTATTTATATTATTTGTTTGGATATAATGATTAATGTTAATCATTCTTAAACTTTCATGGGCCAATTTTATAAATTTTAAAAGTTTTAGAGTAAAGTTTTATATATATACACAGACACGTAAGTGGTTCAACATGAAAGCTTAAAAAAAATTTAGTCATATTTAAAATTTTTTAAAAATTTAGAGATGAATTCATATGATTTTTTAAATAATCATAATAAAAATCAAATATTTTTAATAATTTTATAATTATGATTTATCAATGTTATAAAAACTATTTTTTATTGATTGTATATATGAATTAAGAACTTGCAGATTATTTTTAAAATTAAAAAAAAATCACTTTTCAAATTTTCCATGTTTATTACAGCTATTATAAAAGTTATTTATATTAAAAAGTTGTTTTGAGTAGCTTTTAAAAAACACAAATAATTTTTAAATTTCTTAAAAAAATTTAACAAATAATATTTTCTAAATTATTTAAATAAAAAAATCATGTAATTATTTATACACAAGCGTGTAATTAAATTAGTAATTTAACGCGAAACTTTTACGATTGACCGTTTGACTGTCTTTGTTTATAACGTTGACCTAGTTGAAAGTTGATACAATGGCCATTGGCCACATAATATAGCTTTCGCCCATTCAGATTGAAGTCCAAATCATAGAGAAACTAAATAATGGACATAAAATCAATTGTGGGGATGGACATATAAAGATTTGCCTCATCAAAATACAATAATAAGAATGGTAATACATGTTTGTCAGTGTTTTAAATGTACTTGTTGAAAATATAAATATAAAAAATATATATTAAAATATGATATCGTTACTTTTGAAGTGTAAAAAGTATAATTCTTTTTTCTTTAAATTTATCTAACTCAATTTACAAATGTCAGATATTATTAAGTTAGACGTTTTGTATTGGAGTTCGAATCCATCACAGTTATATAGATTAATTATGGTGAAATTTATTATTTATTTTTAGATAATATATATATATATATAATAATTTTTTATTCAAAAGTTATTTTTAATTTCTTTTTTCATTTCCTTAACAAATGTCTTTAGGAAATTTACTTGCTACCATAGCCAGCTCAACTATCTCGATATTGTGAAAATAAAATTCGAATTCGAGAACTAACATACTAAAATAAATACTATGTCTCAAATACTAAATATGCAAGCTTCTTTATTGACAAAATAATTAATTATTATTTACTTTGGTCAGATTTTGTTTAAAAAAAAATTAAATTCTACCTCGCAATCTGAATTGTCATATAATGAGATGTGTGTTTTTGCATGTCCAAATCCCTATCATTCTTAATTCAATCTAAAAATTGGTTCATTCTTGTAACTTTTTATGGCTTTCTATTAACTGTCAAGGTCAAGCCAATTTCTAAATGTCATTAAGTGAAACCAATCACAACAAGCCACAGATGTTTTACTAGCAAACCAGAACAACAATGGTTGTTTATTTAGTATTAAGCACCCAACCATAAAGCACTTGGATGTCACGAGCATCCTACATAGCCTTAACAAGAACAACAACAACACAAGATAGTTGGACTATAGTCCAAATACATCAAACACATAAAAGTTCTAATAAAGAAACATAATTTATTTCACACAATGATCACCATAAGCTAAACACTTAAGGTCTGGTATGCATGCAATTTAGTCTCCCCACAATTGATGCACATAGACACCACTGCTTCTGAGACTTTTATAAATATCCATGCAACTTTGCTTGCTTGTCACGGCATTAGTTTTATCACCATCACTTTTCTCAGGACATCTAAGAAACAATTCATCAACAGAGCATATAGCTCCATTTTCAAATATATCATTTAGGAACTTGAGTTCAACTTCTCCAACGTTCATCTTCAAGACAACAAAATCAGCATATTGCACAGTTTCTTTGAACCATGCAGGGAAATGAAACTCTTCCTCGCTAACAAAAGGATCCAGCTCTTCATCTGTGACAGTACTACCATCCTCAACATCGACCTTACCAGCTAAACCAGGGTGATAAACAAAAGTGATACCTGGTCTCTTCATATAAGACAACATTATGGAAGTGTTGTAGTGAACAAAATACACATTGAAAGCTTTTTGATCAATTGGATATGAAGGTAAGAACCAATCACTAACATTTGCATTCAAAAGCTCTCCTACTCCAATATCAATATAAACCAACCTCTTCCTAGTAGAAACATCTACAAACTTAGGCAAATAGGAAATCGGCGTCACGGTAGACGGTTTTTCAATCACAAGAGGTTCCATTAGATCTATGAGAGGTTTTGTGAAGGTCAAACTAGGACAATCAGCTGGTAAACTATGCTGATGGTGGTTGAAAGAAGTTGCATTTTCAGATCTTTTTTGGAAAACGACAAGGTTAAGTTCATCAATGGAATCAACATGGACAACACTAGAAGATCTCAACAATGACGAAACTGGTGTAGCTGATCTAATCAAATCATTAGGGTGTGAACTTTTGACATCAACAAGAAGTGCACCAATTCCATTAGGCTTAAGAACACGCTCAACCTCAAGAACAAGCAACGCAGGGACAGAAACCTTATCAAGATCCCTAGACAAAACGAAATCAAATGAAGAGTCTTGATAATCTAACTCAAAAACGATGCTCTTCTGCTTGAGGGAGAAAATTTGGTGTCTGTAAACACCACTAACAGTTGAAAATCCCAACTGTTTCATTGCTTTAACAGCCATTGATGAACCTTCACCAACACAAAGGGTATTTGCTTCACAGTTCAAAAACTGCTTATCCATTAACTCAGTTACAACTTTCACTGTCAAGTTAACATCTTTGTCACAATTCATGTAACCCCAAATTCGATTATGAAACAAATAAGAACTAGGGCTTGAAGTGACGTTTTCCGAATCTGAAAAACAGTTGAAATTGGTTGCAAAGGGTACCAAATTTTCCAAATTGAAATCTGATAGAGAGTGAAGAAGAGCAACCATTGAAATGGTGGAAGCAAGCACGATTGTTCGAAGAAACACGCGTCGAATAATTGATCCATTAAGGATCTGAAATTTCATGGTTTTTGCATCCATGAAATTTTCAAGTATAGGTATTTTTTTAGGTTTTTGTGAAAAAGACAAGAACAGTAAGGAACAAACAACAGAATATTGCGTTTGAGAGAGAAATTTGAAAGCCAGAAAGGAGAAAGAGAGAAGAATTTAGCGAGTACAAAACCTGGATGATGTATGGTTTCCACCCACGAGGACAGCCATTGAAATTTGGAAGCTTAACCAGACTCTTGTTGGAACCCTTTTTTTCTGTGTTGATTCATACCAGTTTCTACTGCTACCCATCTTTGATGGGTTGAAACCCATCATTGTGAAACTTCAAAAGATGTTACTTTTTCATTATCCAAATTCTGGGCTCATCAATGTGTTACAAAATTATTTTTGTTGGTAAAAGGGTGTTTAGATCTGAAAATTAATTTGGGTATTGAAGTTTAATGAAAGTTTAATGTGTGTGTTACAGATCTTGTGAATGTGAATGGGAAAATATAGGACGCAAAATTGGTGAGTGATGAGTGACACTGTTGGAGGGAATAGTTGACAGCTAAGGTGGGATCTATGAGGTTACGTGGCATCTTATCGAACCTTCTCAGTTATGTCCCTTTTCCTGTTTAAAAAATACCAACGATAAGGTTATGATGATTTAATAAGATATAATGTCATCAAAAGATTTTCAGAAAAGCTTATAATAATACAGTTATAGCATGTGTGTTAGTACTTTCATATTCTATGCATAGATTTTTTTTTTTACTTCTCAGCTCTCTGTGTCTTTTAAGCAATAGGCTTGAATAAATGAATTTGGATACCAAACAATTCATTCTTTATTAAAATTAATTATTTGATTTATATTATGGAGAGTTCAGAGTTTAACTATTGTAATGTTGTCATAATATATTGAATGTATTAAATGGTCTTAATATGTAAAAGTCAATTAATATATCTATTTTTAACATTGTTCATAAACATCTTGCATTAATTATCTTTTTTATATTATCATTGCATTAATTTCTTAATATCATAAAAGATAATCATAATAATTAAAGATAAGTTCATAACTATGTTTTTTTACATAAAATTAAGAAAATTAAATGAATTTAACAATTCAACCAAAAATACTATTATCTTTAATAATTGTAAAAGTAGGAATTTATACTTTTGTTAAATATGTATGTGCAAATCTTTTTACATTAAACCATACATACCAATTAAATCCAATCATGCAATGTAGATTGTTATGCTATTTTAAAATAGTTTACGCAGCAATTTACAATTTGTCCCAAAAAAAACATTAAAGATATTTCATTAAACACAACCATATAAGTTGAAATAGAGTATGAAATATAAGAATGTTTTCCAATTCATATTTAACCCACGTAGAGTTAGGAGAAGTGTTTATTAAATTTTAGTTAATATTTGAATTAATTATAAAAATTTATATTTTATTATTATATTTAAACAATAATTAGTCAGACTTTACTTATAAAAATATCTTTTACCTTTAGATAAATAAAGTTTAAATAAAATATCACTGCATACTATTATTTATTCTTTTTTCTTTTTGTCTCTCACTAACTAACTTATTTGATTATTTTACATGAATTAATAAAAATGTATAAATAAAAAGAATTGTATTTTTATTTAATTGTATTTCTTTTGGAATGAAATCTAATTAAAAGTATTTAAAAAATATTTATATATTATTTTTGTTTATATTTTATTTCATATATAATACTAATGTATTTACTACTATAATAATAAAGTAATAGAATATTAAATTAAATGTGATCTATAAAATATATAAGATATAGTTTATTTGATAAATGTGAATATTATTATGATGCTGTATATTATCTATCGGATTCATAAATTAATTATTGAAGAGCGAAAGAGTAAAAAGAATGCATGAAAACTTGTTTACAAAATACCGCTGTAATAACTTCCTATCTTTTACTTTTATATTACTTTTTTATTCAAAATTATCAGATATACTCTAAATTAAAATTTATATTAAATGCTTTTAATTTTGATTTTTTAGAGATCACAAGGATTTTTTTTTCCATTGCATCTCAATAAATGAACATCTATTGCTATTTTTTTATAAGAAATTATTAATTATTAATTTAATAAATAAAAAATAATAAAAATAATTAAAAAATAAAATATATTTAAGAATCAAATTTAATATAATTGAATAGATGTAACAAAACGTATATATTATTTTAATAATTCTCTCGTATTTTACAGCGTATCGTAAATAAATTAACAATTGCATTTTTATTCCCCGGATGCAACAATATTATTCTCATGTAGTCGCATTTCCGCCTCGCCAGCTCCTATAAGTAAAAAAAAAAAAACATTTTAATATAAAAATTTTAACTAACAATATAATAGAAAATTTTAAATAAAAAATAATATAAATATAACATATACAAGAAAAATATTAATTCATTTTAAAATACAACAAGATAACGTATCACATGTCTGTCAGACTGCAATTTTCCCATTGGCTCAAATCGTCGGTGCTTTGGACAGGTTCGTTGTTAGTAACATTGAATTCAATTTTTTGGGAAGATAACACACGGATATATCTATACACATTACAAAAAGAGATTTTGGTAATGAGTATCTGAGCAATATTATTTTTGGGATTCAATCTCAAAAACATTATTTAAAATTTCGAATAAGGTAATTTACTTGATTTATCTTTTACTTTTATTATTAGACTTGTTTTTGAGACGTTTCTCTTAATATAAGACTTTTTTAAAAAAAAATATTTAATTTAATTTAAAATTTAAAAATGTAATTATTTCTTACTCTTATGATAATTATGAGACTATTTTGTTTGACTTGGTTAGCAAAATCCTTAATATACCCATTATAATTTGCCTTAAAAAATAAATTTTATTCTATACTTTAGTTTATAATACGGGCTTTTAAATAAAAGATTATTCTAGAAAGTATTAATTAATTTTTTCTTTGTTAAAACATTCTTAATCATTTACTTTTTTTTTTCATAAATAAATAATTAACATTAGGATGAAAAATGAATTTGGATAAATTAACGGATTTAATACTACAACTTGGAGTGGAGTTTTGTAATTCAAAAAATAACTTGGAGTGGAGTTTAATTGTTTTGATTCTTTTCTATTTTAAAACAAACCATACGATTTTCAGGAGCAGCACGTCTTACTTATTTTGCAGCTACACTGTTGTTGATTTGTTTTCTCTAGCTTTTGCTTTGTGTTTTCTTCTTCACGTGCAACTTTTTAGCATCCTTTCTCCATTGTTTCGATAATTTTTTTTGGGTCAACATTTGTTTAGACCACAATATAGTCATTTGAGTATTATGCGGATCTCATTTGTACAATTACATATTTTATTTTTTCACTGTACTGCTTAACAAGTAACTAACACTTCAAATTTTTTAGGTAAAATACATCATGCGATATTTTAAAATTTTTATGTTGGTCCTTTGTCTTTTTTAACAAGTTAATGTTTTAATTTTTTCAGTGTTAAATTCGTCTTTTATGTTTGTAAATATTTGTCCTAATGTTCTTAATTTCAAATCAGCAAAATTCTCCTAATTTTTTTAATAAATTCGTGTAATTTTTAAGAAATTTTGATTGCAATAATCTTAAAAACATAAAACTATCAATCAATTTTTAGAAAAATAATTAAATAAAAGATAGTTTATGTGAGATACATACTAGGGTTCTTAAAATTAATTGTGAAATTCTCTTAACCCAAATTATAAAATCACATGGAAATTTATTATGTTATTCGTTATAAGATCGATAACAAAACTCATAGTAAAATTTTGAAACTCTATAACTAAATCTGATTCAAATAATATTAGGACTAAAAATAGCTCAACGTTGTAACGTTTGCTAACATAAATGACTAATTTGTTAAACAAAGAAGTAAAATGACCAATATGATATTTTCGTGTAATTTTAAAGACTACATTTGGTAAAAATTTATAAAATAGATTTCATCAATTATTTCAACAACACATTAACTTAAATAAAAGATAAATGACTAAAACATTAACTGAATTTAAGTTAAAATATCACAGGTGTTATTTAACCTAAATATAATGAACCCTTGAAATTAAAGTGCTTCAAATGCTTCATACTCCATCCGATCTGAGGTATAGCAAAATTTTGATGATTTTAAATATAAACAAAATTTTGATGATGTCAGTCTTAAATTATCCCTAAATTTAGAAGAAAAAAAATTTTAAAAAAAACTTTTTAACTATTCTTTCAGTGGCATACAACAAATTTTCGTAAAGGGCATTTTGGAAATACACATCAAAAATATTAATTACACTTAACACAGTTTCTTTTCTTTCACCAAAACAATTACTTAGTGTGAAATTATGAACTTTGGCTTATACTAGAGGGAGTTCTACACTGACGTATATAGATTATAATTGTACGTGATTGTTTTGGTCTTTCGCCTATAATGGAAACTGGTGGGAGTACCACTACATTATTGTATTGATTAATTACAACTGCTTTGGTGTTCGTTGTTTGTCACCATCAATGCAAACAATCTCAAATTGATTAATGGCCAACAAAT
This sequence comes from Cicer cuneatum, assembly GCA_037974295.1. NCBI lineage: Eukaryota > Viridiplantae > Streptophyta > Magnoliopsida > Fabales > Fabaceae > Cicer > Cicer cuneatum. Next base: position 65,887,410 of record JBBPBO010001986.1, on the reverse strand, counting down.
GCAAGCTTACGAGAACAATGATTCACCTACCGCTATCCCAGACATCTCAAAGATCCAGTAGGTCTATGGTGGACATGAACGTATTTATTCAATACTTGATATGCATGGACTCCTAATAATACTAGTAATTGATATCATAAAACAAGAAACACATTCAATCACATTTTGGCATATACCCCACTGAGCAGGCAAAGGTTCACAGTGGAATAAATTAAAAACACTAGCCTCAACGTTGACAGCACACAAACTGCTCAATCCGCAGCATTATGCAATACAAGTTGCTTAGTATAAAGTAAGAACGGTAAATAATGGCTTGTATGTATGCACTTCAAAAGTACCGATCACCAAGGACCAATTTCACATTATTCCTGTAATCACTAATTAGTAACAGCCGTTTTGTAATTACAGGAGGCGGTTGAAGAGAACTCTCCCTCCCATCCTCATAGTTCTATCAATGGCATGCTCATCCGTTAATAACTGAATATACAATAAGACCAGCTGGTTCATCTTCACTTAAATCAAGATGTTAAAACTAAACCCCAACTGGATAAAAAAGATAAACAAACCATGAAAAAAAAATGCTTAAAACTCCCTTAGATTAAGGTTTAGTTATTGTTTGTAACTAATATTGCTGATCTTGCTTGAAAGTGGAGGCTTCTCCTTGAGACTCGTAGCTAACAAGGTTTCGGAGTTGCTTGGCTGGCTCTCGGCGGTGCCAGGTCTTGCCCAGATTTTGATTTGCCCCTCCCGGCAGGATGTAAGTACAGATTCCTGGGTAAATATCAAGCTAGAAAGTGGCTCAGTATGCGCACGGTGAGCAACAAGCGGAGAGATTTTTGGAACATCCCGCATACTTGGAGCAGGTTGTAAGGTACCCACTGGGACGACATTGTCCCAATGGGATGACTGACTTCCAGTACTAAACGTCGGGGATCCAAAAGTTGGGGATCCACCAGGTGGATATCGCCTCAAGGGCACTACAATCTCATCCATTTCCAGGTCCCATAGAAGCAATTGTGTATCCTGACCACCAAAAACATCTTAGTTCCAAAATTCATGTAAAAGTAAAGAGCTTGGCACATATCCAAAATTCATGCAAAAGTAAAGAGTTTGGCGCATATCCGTAGACCAAAAAAAAAGGGGAAATTTTAGAACACAGCCATTTAAAAAAAAAAAGTGATTCAACATATAACTAACTCCATACAATAACAGTCACTTGGCAAAAAGTTGAGCCCTTTCACCTCTCCCCCTCCAAATCCTTCATCCCAACATACCCTAAGGAAATAAAATTTCGGCTAGATTATGTTTGCAGTCTTTTAAGTTTGACTCATGTTATGGATTGGTCTGGTCTTTTTCATGGTCATTTTTTGAACTTCCGTTATACTTTGTTAAAAACACTATTAGATGCTGACATGGCAAATCAAATCAATTAATTTTTAATTTATATAATAAAAAATAAATATAAAATACGAGATTCTTCATCTCTTCATTTCCTCCTCTCCAAACCCATAAACACATCATAAATCCATAAATCCTCTTCCCCTTTAAACCCATAAATCCCCAAATTAATGTTTTTCAAGAGAAAAAGAAGTGGAGTCCAGAACATAACCCAATACCCAAAACCGTTTTCAACTTGTATAGGCCCTATGGTAAGCTCTCCCTTGGCATGGATTCTCATTTTAGAGAGTTAAAATTGAAATTTAAAATGATGATATATAAAAATTAAGGGAGCATTTTCAACTTGTTGCATACAAAATTACAGAATTAAAAATTGTTCTTTAGATTCCTGGGTTTGGGGAAGAAGAATATGTTAATGAGGAGATGAAGGTTGGTGTTTAAGTTTGAAGATGAACCCTAATATTTTTGGGGGATTTTTATTTTTTATAAAAATTAATTAGTTAAACACTTTAATTTATTGATTTAGACATTGCCACATCAACATCTAACATTTTTTTAACGAGTTTAACAAAAGTTCAAAAAAAGGACCACAGCATCTACATTTTGAGGCTTAAAGGAGCAATTTGGGGAGAAAAAATAAAGGAGCAATCTGGAAAATAAGTCAAACTTAGAGGACTGCAGGCATTATATGAAACCTGAAAGCTGCTACACCTTCGTACTCAAACATTAAGACAGTAAAACATCCATTCAAAGTCTTCATAATCAAATAGATTTTACTTCGGTTTTCACAGTTGCTTACTCAAAAAAGCAGGTAGTTGATATGTCTGATACTTAAAAACCAGTCAGAAACATGTGAAAACCATGAATGAATTTGAATATTTCTCACTATACCACTCTATCAACACATTCAAAACCAGTCAATTTTCTTAAGCGTTATTCAATCATAACCTATGTTGTCAATCTCAGGCGCGGAGCACCGAACCCCAAAATTGGGATACCGGGATCGCGGATAGCAGGATGACCATTATTGCGAAGACCAAAAATCAGTATATACACTAAACATAAAGTACAAACACAAATAATCAAAATACACAAAATTAAAGAAAAACGAAGAAGACTTGTAGAACGAAGAAGAAAAACAAAAGTGTGTGAAAGAGAAACAAAGGAAGAAGAAAACGAAGCTGAAAAACTGAATACACGACGTTGGCTGCGAAAAGGGTTAACTGAAATAATAATAATAATTAGGTTAAGTGGGTGTGGGTCGAAAAGATCCCACATACCCTTAATGAATAAATAAAAAATAAACCGTGTTTTCTAGATCTAGAAAACACAGGAACGGGTTGTAACGTGGGTCGGGCCGTGGCAGTGGTGCCGATTTGTGGCCGCGAGCACCACACCCATCGAAGGCGTTTCCACGGCCGGTGGCATCGCAATAAGTCCGTCCACCGCACCGGGATTCCAGGATTGCGCGCGATCTTGCTGGGATCGACAACATAGATCATAACAAAAGCCAACAGGAAAAAAATCATTTGTAAAATTGTAAGCTGAGCCAAATTAACTCAAAGACACAGGAAAGTTATAATGAAAACATTTGACTGGATACCTGACCAACAGAACCAAATCGATACATAATTGTCTCTCCATTGTCATTTGAATTTGGTGATGACCAATATGAATCAAAAGCCACTCCACTGACCTGATCACAGCATTTGACGTAAACTAAATCAAAACTATGGTAGGAAAATTTGCCAACTCAAAACAACCAAGCAACTTACCCATGAGTTATGTCCCTCACCCCATGCAACAACTTTGCGATCTTCCATGCTCCAAACTTGAACTAAATCATCTTCTCCTCCCGTCAAAATATATTTTCCATCCATGCTGCCAAAGCAGAGTTTTTGTGATGGTGTTTTCTCAAAAATATGAATAAATATTTCAAAAATGTAAAAAAAAAAAAAAAAGATAATAACAAGCTTGTGTAAGCTAAGTATCACTGTTTTCAAAGTTCTAGAGTGAAAGAATAGGAAACAAATCTAAACATGCCTAATAAATTGACTAAAACCAAACATATCTCACCTCCAAGCACAACATAATAAAGCACCATAATAACTTTTCCCACCGCATATTAGTTGTTCTTTTGCATAATCAAACACTCGTAAGTAACCTGGATGCAGTGAGTAAAATAAATCCGAGATACTGTTTTCTTTTTTGGTGCAAATAAAATATAATAGATAGAAATAACACACAACGAGGACAGCAATGTGTAAAAGACATACCATCTCGTCCACCAGTTGCCATGTATACCCCATCGGCCGAGAAAGAAATACTGTTAACCGCACCCTGGCATATATGCCATCTGGCTATTGGATTACTCTGTAAAAGTCAATTTAAAAAAAAAATTATGATAGATCATATAATACAAAATAACTCACCAGAAGCACAAACTCTACAGTTCATTTAATCCAAACATATTATGCTTAAATGTGATACTTGCACAATCAATCGAAAATGAGAAAGGCGTAAAATTCAAGAAGAACTAGTCAATCATTACTAGTAAATCTGAATTTAACTGCAGCAACATTATAAAAAGATAAGGCCAAAACACATAGAGGTAGCATATCGGCATTTGTCAAGAAACCAAAAGAACACAAGACTCATACCTTACTGTATCGTGCATGGGCAACAGAAAACTGAGTTTGATCTTTAATGATTGGGAATGAAGAATCACCGGCACCATCTTTATTCTGAACTACGAAATAAAAGGTAAATAATTTAGCTGCTCAATTCACCATAAAAAATATCAAAATAAGTGAACCATAAAGCTATCTTCTCTCTTGACATATGAGTCTTGCCTTTTCATATACGTACAAATTCCCATCAGCATGACCAACAATAAAAGCACCATCACCTCCAGGCACCCAAGAAATACAAGTACAACGACTGTTTAAATCAAAATGCATCAATCAAGATAGATTCCAATTAGTGTTTTTGACATAATAAATTCCAATACATTAAAGTTCTACAGGGTAACCTGTAGAATTTAATAAATGTAACAATTTAGAGAAATAATCTGTAACTTTTCTACCACTCAATCCCAATAATTATAACCACTGAAGTCAATGACATCAACATTCACATACTTTATACAGATCAAACCAGTTGAATTCCTATATACAAATTTAATTAAATTTCCCATTGACTAGAAACACCAAGTGCTCATATTTGGCTTGATTCTGAGCTTTTATCTAGCCCAAAAAGCTGCTGGATTAGATTGGCATCCCTATCCATAAGAAATCACGTGATTTAAAAAGAATAAATCCTCAGCAAGCAAAACCATTTTCATCAAAATGCTAATATACAATCAGCATTCATCTTGAAATTTCTTTTTGTATGAAATCTAAAATAACCAGGGATGGACATGATTAAATTTGGAATATCAAAACCATAAATAGAAATTTTTGAAGGTTGTTCAACCACTATAGGTTTAATAACAGTTTAAACATCAAGGAGTGGTATGTATATATCTACGAGGCTAACATGCTTCCGTCCACATTAAAGGGTATGGATAGCCAAATCATGATTATATTATCCATATCACACAGAGATTACCATTAACGTAGGTATCTCCAAAACATTTGGTAAAATGTTACTCACGTCTCAACAAGTTTTCACAAAGTGTTATAATATCCTTTTTAGCCTTCAGGATACTGCTCTCATAGAACCCTTAGGAAACAGAAAAGTTATGGAAGAATTTTAAAACTACCATTAGAACCAACTATTTTACACTTGAAATGGGCTCATTTGTGAAAACTATCATATATAACTTATAGCAAGCTTACCCAATTCATTATTAGACAAGAATAAATGAATAACCTATTCATTATGATTACAGAATGACGTTCAGGGTACAATAATTATCAGTCCAACCATCTGAGCATAACCATAACAGACTATTTGTTCCTTATAATCTACTCTCAGAAACATCACAAGAGATGAGATCATTAAATCTTGCCTGCTATTGAGAATGCCATCTTTGTTGTAATGGTGGGCCCCGACAATCTTCTTACCGACATCCTGTAATTGTTGTCTCAGTGATACTGAGTAGACTGCAATAATAAAAACCAGAACAATAAATACATTCACAAACCTTGAATTCCCCAATTGAAATGAAAATTCAATTTAAATGTCAGCTAACGCTTATTTACCATCGCCAGAGAACAAGCCTATGAGCAAATCATGGCCGTCCTTAGACTCCTGATCAAATGCATGGCACACAGGATTCGAATTACTGAAGTGAATAGACTTTATGGGGTCCTACACACAACAAGAAACCTCCAATGAAGCAAATCCCAAAATACCTAGGACGCATCAAAACCGAACAACTATACCTTGTCTTGAGAATTCAAATCACTTATCAAAATTGCATCCCCAGCATTGAAGACCAAGTATGATCCTTTCCCATCAAAATTTGGATTAGCCACCGAACTACTCGAACTCGAGGCACCAATCAAACCAATCCTACCATTTCCTCCATTGCTTTTACTACTACCATTTCCACCGACAAAACTAAGTGCCCGGCTTCCATTGCTTCCTCCTCCTAACAATCTAGCTGCGGCCGACCGTACCCCACTGCTAGCACTAAAACTTGAAGACGAAGCAGTCGGAGTTGAAGGCGCTGGCTTCTCCTTAAGATGTGCCAGTGTTACCTGGCCATTTAATCAAACCAACAATGTGCTCATATATTAATTTAACTTGCATTTTGACTCCACAAATACTAATAGAAAAGAAATAATTTTTTTAAAAAAAGGCACTATAGAATTCGCCCTGGAAAAAACAATAAAAGCCTTGACCAAAACCGAATCTACGAAATAGCAACATAACACAATAAAATCACCTACAGAACTTAATGCAGAAAGTGAAATAGTTCTCCGACACTGTCAAAATCCACCGAAATCGAATTTAGAAGAGACAAATCACAAAAATAAAAATGAGTCAAAATCAGAAAGAAAGAAAGAAAAATGAAACATATCATAAGAAAAACAAACCCTAGAAAAAAAATCAATTATGAAGAAATACGATTCAATAAGATAAACTATACATAAATAAATAAATATATGAAATTAAAAGCAAATAAAAAAAATGAGGTTTAAAGAAAACCAGAGTAACGCTTTTGCCATGATTGAATTGAGGGAGACCAGAAGGGTGAGATTTCTCGAATTGAAGTTTATAACGGCCTTCGGGAGTTTTGAAATAGGTTTTCAAACCCGGGGACTGTGCAGGACCCGACGAAGAAGACGGCGTCATAATACCGTTTCCTGAATTCATCATCGTATTAACACGATCATCACAACAAAAATTATTATCTCTCTCCTTAACGTCGTTAGGGTTTTCAAAACTCTCAAATGGCTTTCGATTCTTTTTCACGCTGCAGATCAAAATCAAAATGGGGAAGAAAAAAATGAAATTAAAATATATATAGTTGTTGGCACGAAAAGAATTTGTTATTGAGAAAATGGTTACCTTAGTCAACGAAATAGACGGCCAGGATTTCTAATTGAAAATTAGTTGCTTTTTTTTCTCCTCCTTATCTAGCTATCTCATCATTATTATCGGTTTGTTTTTTATTTTTTTGCGTCGTCTAAAAATCAACTGCAAATATAGAGCGGAAGAAGATGGGAGCTAGAAAGTAGAAACGGAAGGATTCAATGTTGTGCGCAATATCCTACGCTTTCGCTTTCATTGCTTTTGTTGTACGTGCTGGGCTATTCAATACCCAAGCCCATGTAGTTGGATATCAAAGGCCCAGATAAACCGGTAAATGGACTCAGGTAAGCACGTATATAATAAGGCTGAAATAACGAAAATATTCCTTGGTATTGTTTTAAACCGCTTATTTTTTTTTTATGTAAACAGAATTCGTTTATAAAACTACAATTATTTATTTATTTTAACATTATTAAAAACAAGTATGCTATCTTAGAATTTTGTTAGGTATAGTACACGATATCTTATTCAATAAAACTCTAAGATACCCAAAATATGTATACAATTAACAGGTCAATCCATAATTACGTTTCCCACTTTTTGATATGTTGATAGTGATCCAACTCACAAAATGGGCCTTTAGTTACATTACATTGACATTATAGAACAATATCAAAATTTGTTTAGATAAATGACTATGATGTGTAATTTTGAGATTTTCTTTGTCTTTAGCTCTTAAAGTTCATTTACTTATATCTACTTTGGTATTTATGTTGTAGTCTTTTCTATTTAGGCAATGAAAAATCAAAGTTAATTTTATTTTTTGTTTCTTAGTATTTCTAAACTCTAACCCTAAAAATATATAGCACAATAGCCTAATTTGGTGCATACTTTGTTGAAAACTCTATGTAATTTCAAATATTTAGGGTTGTTGTTCAGAGGTGTTGTAGTAGCTTGAATATCCATAAGGGTTGTCGTAAGAAGATTTATATGATATTTAAGGATTGGGTGATTGAACTGAAATGATTGTGGCAGTTGGATAAAATGGATAGGGTAAAAGTGACATGGAGATGAACAATTAAAAGAATAAAAACACTAAATTGTTAGGCTATTTTCTACTGTAACCATACAAACCAAAGTTCTAAGATAAAGACGAGGAAGAATAAGATAAATCATCTAAAAAATATAATATTATTTTTTCATTGATTAATTTTCGTAAAAAAAAGTAGTACACTTAATATAATATTATTTTTTATGAGAAAATTTTAGGGTGTGAAAATCATGTTTTAGTCTAATGTACGAAAGATGTTAAGATTCACCGATCACTAACAAAAAAAATTATATTTATCTCACTCGAATGACACTAATTAGGATCAAACTCACAACCTTTAAATTTTTTTACCACTAGGTCAAACTATTAGAATTATTTAATATACCATTCTAGCTATCCATGTGTCATAATCTCAAATGTCTTAAAAACTTACTAAAAACTTAGCATTTAGAAAAATGCTATTGACACACACTTTCCTAGTAACACACATTTTTCATTATATTACTTCCCATTGATTGAATTTTATGAGACATGCTAAATTATGTGGAATCCACATAAATTTTGTAGATTCTATATTAATTTTAACTAATAAGAAACAGTGTATTGAAATATGTAGGGTTGTACGTGGGTTGAGTTGGACGGATTTTAACAAAATCAGATATCCGACCCGATCGATTATCTTTGGATTGGGTTAAGTTCTAAACCCGTATTTTTTTCATTTAACTCGAACCGACCTGATCAATAACATGTTGGGTTGGGTTGGGTGAGTGGGTTGGCGAGTCAACCCACAGCCATGTACACCCTTAGTTAAGGGTCATTTGTTATGCATCAATTTTTATTTAAAAAATTATAACTAAAATGTCACGGTCACCTTATGTCCCAAAAAAGCTCTGCCACCGCCACTTAGCTACCATAACTTTTTAATAGTAGTGTTTCATTTGTTTATTTTCAGAATACTTACTATTTTCAAATAAAATACTAAAAGAAAAGTTTTTAATAGATTTAAACGTAAATTTTTTTAACTAAATTCATCATAAGCATAAACTTTTACATAAATATCATTTTTGCTCATAAATAGTAATTAATTCAAAAAATTTGTATTTGACAAATGTAAAAAATTTAAACTAAATTTATCATAAACTTTGAGTTCATGCATTAATTATGCAAAATTATAGCAAAATATAACATTTAAATAAATAGTATTTAACTCAAAAATTATATTGTTTTTTTGAAGGAGACACTTTAAAAATTAAATACGAATTTTATGAGTAATCATATACAAGATTACAAGGTCAAAACAAATTAAACGCTAATAAAGAGAAGAAATTATTGAAGCCTCTTCTCAAAAAAATAAAAAATTCAGTATTTAGTTTAGACGCATAAACTCCTTGCATCAAGGTTCATATAAAAATCAGTTATGAACACCTGCGATTGGACTACCAAACAAAAAATTTAAAAAACAAAACTAGTTATTGCGGGTCGGGTCTACGAGTCAACGGATTCAAATTGTTGAACCTATTACCCGAACAAAATATAAACGAGTTTCAATGGGTTGGGTCGGGTCATACCTGATAGTGATCGCATACAGATAAAAATCGAGTTGGATTAGATTGGATGATCGAGTTGACGGATCGATCCGCACTCATGTTCACACTTAAAAATAAGTGTATTAAAAAAATGTGTTATTAATTTTTACTTCTATTCTCTATTTTACGGTGGTTTTTTTAGGTTTGAATGTACATTGTAAAAAATATTAAAGGTTTAAAACTCAGTTTTAGTTTTGGGCTTGCAAAAACTTATTTTGCGACATGTTTGTGATATTAGTTTTTTTTTAAATGTTTACGGTAAAAGCGACCTCCTTGTAGTAGTTTTTATTTTTATTTTTAACTCAACCTTTTTATAGTACTAGTTATTTTTCATAATAGTAGTATCATAAAAATCATATTTACAATTTGTAGTTTTTTTCACCGAAAAAATAATTTTTATGATTCATATTTTTCTTCATGTAAAAGTCTTCAGAAAACTCATATGGTACCTAACGTAAAAGCCATATTTGTGATTGAAATTCAATTTAAGTGATCGTAAATCTAACATAATGGATTTGGGTCTTGGAAGCTTCCACACCCTCTCAACCAATGGTTTACAAATATGCCCAACAGAAGCTCATAGTTGGATTTTTTTTTTTTGTTCAACGACAACAAAACATAGTTGGATTTAATATTATTTCTCTTGCACCTCAGTTGAGGTATGGGCTCTTGATCCTCTACCTAAACAAATATACATATTCTTCAAACATTCGCTCAAAAGTCCCAATTAAATTTATTTTTTTTACTTTTTCTTATTTAATCACTTGACTATTTACTCTCATTTCAAGTTTCTCTGGAATAATCACATTCTCACCCATCATCATCAGTAAGAGAAAAATTTCAGAATAGAAACAAATTTCAACTATGAGTGACAACAAATGCACTTCTTGGCCCATATATCATACTAAAAAGAATTTAATTAAAGTTTCAATAAGAACTAAGATAAACTGATACAACCAAATCTTGTATAAACCCTATCATCTATCTAGGCTTATCAGTCAGTGCAAATTCAAGAAATTTAAAGACTTCGAGAGTCGGTAGTGCAGAAAGAGATAGCTATTAAGGTGGAGAATGGAGAAGAGACCTCGTTTGGGTTGATATGTGAATAGGAGAGCATAATATTAAAAGGCAAATCAAAATCAAAATTGTATTAAACACTTTGTTGAGTGTCCAAAATATATTTTCTCCAACCGAGCAATCACTTCCAAACAAAGCAAAAATTTCTGTAAAGCACGTTTCTTATATTTCAAGCATATGATCAGGAGGCCTTACCTCATCAATTTTTTGGCAAATGTCAAAGTCAAAATTATTGCAGTGGTCCCTTTCAACAATTCAAACCAAGTCTACCTTTCACTAATAGATAATGAAGTTCAAACAAAGTCTATTATGTCTTTCTATAAGAAAGAAAAGTAAATATAATGTCTTGCTTTAAGAAAGAAAAATAAACTATTTGAAGGCCACTTCCCACCTTATACTAAATGCAACCTTTCACCAAACGTTTAATTATCAATCACATTTTTTCCATTCACCCTCTCCACAACAAGATACTATATAATACATGTGTACCACATACCCCCTTAATCCACTTCTAACAAAACACATTCTTGATTCTTCTAACTTTTTCACACCAATGGCAAAGCTATTCCATTTCATTTCTCTCTTATTCAACACATTCATCATCACCATGACATTGTTCCAAACAATTTCAGCTCAAACAGCATCATCTCCAGCACCATCAGGACCAACAAACATAACAAAAATCCTAGAAAAAGCAGGACAATTCACAACATTCATGAAGCTACTAAAAGCAACACAAGTATCCGATCGAATCGATTCGCAACTCAACAACTCAAACCAAGGACTCACAATCTTTGCACCAACAGATAATGCATTCTCAAGTCTAAAATCAGGAACATTAAATTCAATCAGCACACAAAACCAACTTCAACTTTTGCAGTTTCATATTTTACCAGCACTTTACACAATTTCACAGTTTCAAACTGCAAGTAACCCCTTGCACACGCAAGCTGGAAACAGTGATGATGGAGAGTACCCTCTTAATGTTACCACTTCAGGAAATCAAGTTAATGTAACAACTGGTGTTATTGATACAACAGTTTCTAATACTATTTATAGTGATAGTCAGCTTGCAGTTTATCAGGTTGACAAAGTGCTTCTTCCTATGGCACTTTTTGGTTCTGCAGCTCCGACTGCGGCACCGGCTGAGGCTCCGGCACCGAGCAAGTCGGAGAAACGTGTTCGGGCATCTGATGCTCCGGCAGGTTCGTCGGATACTTCGGTTGATGCTTCAGGTACTGTGAGTCTGAATAGCTACAGAGTTGAAGGTGTTCTATTGTTTGTTGCTGTTCTTGCCAAAATATTTGTTTTTTGAATGTGGATGTATGTATAATTGTATGTAATATTTTGTTTTTCCTATTTTCTTTTATTTTTTCCTTGTTTGAGGGAGTTTGAGTTGATTGATGATGAAGATATATCTCTTGTACTCTTGTTGTTACAATGCGAAGAAAATTTTGTGTTCAATGTAAGTGATTTTTCCATTGGAATCTGTAATGTAAGAAGTGAAGCCATTTATGTATTATTTTTCATAGAACTTTAGTCTATTTTTATGCTCTTAATCAAAACTAAACATGTAATGAATATTGTATCAACTTTGTAATGGGAGTAGAAAGGATAACTTGATTGGAATTTAAGTACGTAACCCGCCTTTATCATCATTTTAATCTGTTAGTTTTCTATGTTCTGAACTTCAACTCTGACTTATGTTTTCAACTTACAGACTCGGACCTGATTTATTTACTTGATACCTGATATGTTAAATTTTTAAAGATCTTACATGTTCTGAAAGCTTATTTTATAAATAATGTATTTAAATAAAATAAAATAAATCATAAGGCTAATTGCTATACAAGTGTAGACTTCAATAAAAAGAACAACTGTAGACTCATTGTTGATTTGGATAACAAGGAGGGAAATGAAAAGACTGATGACTAGCTTCAGATATGACCCCTAAACTAACATGTTCAAATATGTAAATGTAGATAAGTCAATAAAATATCTGGGCTCTATTCATTTAAAATGAACAATTCATTGTAAGTGTAAAGTAAATATTAAACTAATAATAACAAATCAAAGCTCAAAAACAAGTAATATCAATTGTTGATAAACAAATATCTTACCGTAATAACTACATATCATTTTGATAAGCCAAGTCCTTATATACATATGCATAACAAATCGTGAATCGGTAAATATAAACTATTGATTTTATTGCTTAGTTAACTACCCCTTTAGATGAGGCAAATTCACAAAATATAACATTTATTTTCTTTTAAAAAGTCTAATTCTAGTTCATGTAGTAAAAAAAACTTAATGTAGTTTACTTCTGATGTAAGCTAGGCCATTAATCAGGAGAAACACTTATTTTCATCCCTATTATCAAGCATCACAGCTAAAAAATATTTAAGGGCAAGAATTAATATCTAGACTGAGTAACACCAAACTTTCAGAGAATAAACAGCAGTGATGATGCTCAGGCAGAATAACTAATCCAGCTCCAGTCAATTTTGTAGCGCTAGATGCACCTAAAGGCAGTAACTCAAATTTCCATGGTATTAATTGTGAAGCAATTCAATTGACTTAAACAAATATGTAAACAATTGACTTAAAAGACTGATGACTTGACAACCACTGCATAAAACTAAATGAGACTACATCAAAATGTGCCTCATTAACTAACACCCATCCCCATCACTTTTGCACAAATCAAAAATAAAATTTCTGTAAAGTACAAATCTTGTCTTGCAAGCAACTTGGGATGGATGGCCTATCTATTTACCTCAACAACCGTTAGCAAGTGATTAGTCAACAGTATAGTTGTGGTCCCTTAAGGAAATCAAGGCTATAGCTTTCCCTATGAAAAATATCAGGACTAAGACTTTTCCAATCAAAAATGAAATTCGTATCCGCCGCCGCCACCGGGAAAGCCTCCACCAGGGAAGCCACCGTCAAAAGTAAAGGTAAACTGCTGTCCTCCACCACCAAAGGGATTGAAACCTCCGCCACCTCCGCCGCCCATTCCTCCGCCTTCAAGGTCCTCCCCGCTATCGTATCTTGTCCGTTTGTCTTCATCATTTAGAACCTAAAACAAAATGCAACAATCAGTTACTCAACATAATATTTTACATCCCAAACTAGTAAAAAATGATTGTGTAAAGCATAAAGTATGGAATATATATCCAAAAATCATACAAGCATGTCTCCTGAATAAAGATTGAAGATGGAAAAGCCATAAAGTATTTATTTGTAAGACCTCATATGCAGCAGCAATTTCTCGGAATTTAGCCTCGGCTTCTTCTCTATTGTCGACATTCTTATCTGGGTGCCATTGTAAGGCAAGTTTCTTGTATGCACGTTTTATGTCTGCAGCGGACGCATGTTTTGAAATTCCCAAAATCTTGTAGTAATCCTTGCGTTTGCTCATCTTTAAAGCTTTTTCAGCCCTCATTAATACTTCACGGATATTCATATCCTGCAGTTATAGACAAGACAACTACTAATCAAACGCCACATAAATATTAAGGTTATAATTTTAGTGAATCATATGATGAAAATGTGTTCAAAAAACTGTTAAAAGCTATTTTATTACAAGTCAAATTTTTTACTGGTTACAATGTCAATCAGGCATGTATTTTCTAATATAATGATCAAATTTAAACTCTTAAAGAATAACTACTAGGAGCATGAAACATGGAGAAAACCTAGCGTCGAAAAGCTCTAAAGGGAAAAGTATTTTTCATTGCTTTTAAGTAATACAACTATGGACAATTCTGAATTCACCAAGTCTCTCACAAACATACAAATACAATAAATGAATAGAAGGTTTGAGTCAAGAGCATGACCGTCGTGCTTAAAAGGTTAAATTAATGCATCATTTATTCATGTCCAAGGGACTTTCATTTGTTACAAATTGACAACGAGGAAAGTATGAAGTAAAAAACATATAGGTATAAGTTTTTTTTTTATTCATATGGTACAAGTTCTTCATTTAGATATATGCATAGATAATGACTTAAGTTAATCTCTCTTTCTCTCTATATATCTTGATCCCTCGTTTTTTGGGTGCTCATATTAGTGTATTTTGCTGTATTTTTTTCAAGGATTTCTTATTCTCATTAGTATACTCTCCTACTCTCAAGTTTTCTCTCTTTCTCAAAGACTTTTGATTTAGAGGAAAGAAAACTCAACATGGAACTTGGAATATTTGTTCTTCCCAAAACTATTCCAACATTCTAATTTAATCATGTCGATAGGAAACATTCAACACGAGTTCAAGATATATTTATTACTTGAGGAGAGTTTTGAGCAGCTGATTTCAGATCTTCCACAGCTCCCTCCCAGTCCTCCGTCAAGAGTTTAGCTTCTCCCCTCTACAACAAAAAACTTCAAGTAATTATGTGTGGTCTACAGAATATTTTACCACAATAATAAAATTTTCCATATCCCTCAAACAAGATTTCGATAAATGAAAAGAGAAAAACCACTAGCAGACCATGGCCCAGAAAAATACTTCTATAAGACAAAACAAGCACATGTTTCAAATGATAGTGAACCTGAACAAGAGCTTCAATAAGCTCCCCATCAATCTTAAGAGCTTCACTACAACTGTTCAAGGCGTCTTTTCCTCTGCCAAGCTTGACTAGCACTTTACATAAGCCAAGATGAAGATGTACATTATGTGCAAGGTGGTCAGGGTCAACAGCAAGTGCATTCTTGAATTCCTCCACTGCCACCCGCAGCTTGCCCTTATTTGCATTATCTTCAGCCTTTATGAAGAACATAGAAATAATGAATCACCAAAACCCAAAAGAAAAAAGGATGAAAAACTTCAGAGGGAAATAAAAAGAAGTTTCAACAATATATCAAATCTTACACTTTTGCTCTTTTTGAGTAGATTTTTCAACCCAAAGTATGCTTTTTTCAGTTCACTATGTTCGGGATCTAGACGAAGACCTTTCTGGTAATGCCTGTATATATGTTCAAATATAAGCTGGATAATATTTAAAAAATTGTAAGAAAGCTACAAGAATTCAACATCACTTTAACAAGACAAACCTTGTGGCAACATCATGATCAGCTAAATAGTAATATGCACGACCACGTAGCAACAATGCCTCTAAATTGTTTTCATCTTCCTTGAGAATATACCCAGACTCAGCAATGGCACCCTCATACTCTTTATCACCTATAAACAACCTCACTTTAAGAAGCTTAGCCTGAAGAAAATAATGAATATAAAGTTAGGCATTTACGTCATTCACTTTCAGACTAGTGTAACTAATGGGAAATGGAAACTGAAATGAAGTTTACCGAACCAGAAGAGCATAAGATTGTTACCTTAGTGCATGCTGGAGAGAAAACAAGAACAACTTTGTCAATGTATTCCAAAGATTTTGTGAAGTTCCCTGAATCATAGAGGGACTGAGCTGTTTCTAGGGCACTTTGAGCCTGCAATAGCTGAGAGAGCTCCTTTTTGGCCGCTGAATGTTCGGGTTTTAACTCCAGAAACTTATTGTAGCTCCTCTCAGATTGCTCATATCTACATTAGCCAAAAAGCACCTGAATGATATAACTATCCAATTAGGAGTTTGAGTGACTTGGAACGTTGGGGAAGGAGATGAGGGGTAGAAGAGGAGGTGGGGGAAGAGTGGCACAATGGTCATTTTCTGAAACTAATATCTTAATTAGGGTTTACATTATTTGCTAACTTCAGGAATGAGATAGGGGGGGGGGAATGGTGCTTCTCTTTTCACATTTTTGATTGATAATAAGAAGGTTTCGGCCCCGCTCCTCTCCCAAAACAAAATAAGAGGAAAAGTCTAACATATGAATAATTTTGATTATTTTTTACAGTATCCCCTATCCTCATTAAACAACATATGGAAACCAAAATAATGTGTATTTTTTACATTATTTATCAAACTTTCAAAAGCTAAACCATCATTTGACAGGGAATGTTCTTTAAGTTTAAGAGAAAGGGGGTGGGGTAATATTTGTAAATGAACCACACCTGCATAACTGGCGAAGAACTGTAGCACGGGAAAGGTATGCTTCCGAAAGGTTTGGGTCTGCTTCTATTGCAGCATTTAGATCATTAAGTGCCTGAGTATAATGTTTCCCTTTTATACTTTGAGATGCTCTCTCAAACAATTCAGCAGCATTTCCTGGTTTTCCACATGATCACATACAAAAACAAAGCAACAAATTTCACTCAAACACTGAATCATCATAGAACTTCTACAGGAGTAATAAAGTTTAGACTAAAATTTTCTAGTGGGATTTTGTACAGAAATTTTAGTTTAAATGAAAAACTGAAAATAGAATCGCAGACTACAAACTGGTCAAACTTGACATTACAAGGCAATTTTGCCAAAAGCATATAAGAAGCAGCTCTGGTCAAAGTCGATTTTGACCAGCTTCAATACCAATACATACTGGCCTTATATAGTAGTATGTATTATAATTAACAAACTTGCCTGTATGTATTATAGTACATACAGGCCTTATATAGTAGAATGTATACAGTAGTAATATGCAGTGATATTAACAGATTGGACATGCAACTTGATGATATATGACAGACCAAAATTTCTTTTTGCAGAGATACTATCTTAGTTCCTCTCACTATGGTCTAATAAAAGATATATGGCAAGGGATTTAATTCACCCTTCCATGCTCTTTTTGATGAATTTGAACCATAATATTATCAACAAAATTTAGTGTTTTGATCGTACACTATTATGTGATGCCATTTACCCTTATCATTTGCTGATAAATGAAAAATATGTATCAGAGATTGACTAATGGAGAAAGAACAAGGACAAAGCACAGTATAAAAACAATGGTTAACATTAACACAATCCAGGAAATTGGGAAAAAATTACATGGGGAACAGAAATAATTGGTGAACAGAATATGGCCTTTAATAGGGCTGTTTGAAAATATATCATTTGGCTGTTTGAAAATTATATCATTTGGCTGTTTGAAAATTATATCATTTGGCTGTTTGAAAATTATATCATTGTGGAGGATACACAATAAATTCATGGTGAAATAATTCAGGGTTTGATGTTAGCTAAAATAGAAGGAGGGAGTAGAAGATGATTCAAACTAAACTGTTAGTATTGAAGAAACAAGCACTAGCTCATTTGGAAAGGGGAAACCCTTTAAAACTATAATTCACTCAATTTCTTGATTTGCCATTGAGTCTAACATGGCATAAGCAGCATTCTTTCTCTTTTTCTTTGTTATCTGTTTCTTTTTCTCAACTCTCTCTTAGTTTCTCTCAAGTATCAGCTTCTGTATTTGGATTCATAGCTCATTTTATACCACTCAAGCAGGGTTAGTCAAGCCTCTTTAGTTTTCAATGTTCAAACTACACTAGAAATCCCCGTGAAATAAAAAGCTCTAAAATCCTGAATATATGTTTGGTTTGACAACGAGTTTGTTAAATTATAGTGGCACCCTAATTTCATTGAAGATGCAGCATGTAGCTTTTACCACATTGCCACACCATGATTCAACCAAAGTAACAACCAATCCAAACATGCACATCAACTAAGCCATGCTACACAGTCTAACATCTATAGAGGTGACATAAATATATCTAACTAAAAATACTTAATTTGGTTAATTAACATTCTACTAATCCTACTATACCAAATGCACTTATTTCCTTTAAAATCTAAAATCTCCAATGACACTATACTAAAATGCAGTCTAAACACAGGAATTTGAATTTCTATCACAAACAAAAACATTACAATAATAACAAAAATAAAATTGAAAAGCGATCCACAAACAAAGTTCAATCGAAGCATTAAAATTATGAAATTTAATGAGGGGAAAGTGAAAAAGGAACATTAAATCACAGTGAAATGAAGAGAAAGTACAGAAAAAATTAAGGTGTACCTGAAGCAGAAACAAAGGGTTGAAGGATAATGAGTTGGCAAACCAAAACAAAATTGAGTAAAAAGAATGGTTGAAGCAATCCTTTATAAGAAACTGAATCCATAGTCAACAACGAGAAACCGATAAGATTAAGCATTGAGATCTTCCAATATGGTTTATCAATTTTCTTATTAACACATTCGCAGAGGAAGAAGAAAAGGAGAGTGTTTCGCCACAGACGCAGGATATTTGATTCTCTTTTTTTATTTTATTTTATAAGTAAATGAAAAATTGAAAGGTTTGGAAAGGGAAAACGAAACCTTGTTGTAGCTTTCAACGTTTTTATGTCATCACACGTAGTTTGTGCCAATCAATGTTTTACACGTGGATTTTATTTTAGGATCACTATTTCCTTTCGTCGTCACGTATGCTAAATATTATCTAGTAAGAATTTGCCACGTCGTCATTGATACAAAACCTGATCTAATGATAATATGACACGTGGTTTCACTTCTGTTAAAGTAACACGTCATTTTTTATTTTTAAAAGAAGTTTTTGACGTGGGGATTTATTGAAAAAGCTAGGATTGTTTGACCCAAAATGACAAAAATAAATTGTTTGACCAAAAATAATATTTTGATATAAAATAATTGATATTAGAAAATTAACTACAACAATTTATAATCAAATTCTCTGATACAATCTACTTAATTTTAACGAGTAAATAAATACTTAAATGGTAGAAAAAAAATAAATATAACTATTTTTATAAGTATTTATTTAAACATAATTTTTTTTTTTTTACCATAGACAAGATACTATCCTCTCAGTCTCAATTTCTATTATAAAACAAATACTCAAATTATACTTTTAAAATTTTATTATATTAATCTGTTGTAATAAAATTACTAATATGCGAGGATTAGATTGATACAACGGATTAATATGATTATTAAACATATTTTGAGTGTTTCATAAAATTACAAATATTAATCTCGTTAATTTCTCTATAAATGTTGTCAAATGCATGTCTAATAGTAGTGTTACTAACTTACTGCCATACTATTCCTTACAAATACCAATGTAGCGACAAATTTGTCTAAAATTTTACAATTTTAAAAATCATACTTTTTGTAAAAAAAATCATTTTTAAATATCTAAGATATAAGAGACTATATTGATACAATTTTACCGTTTTAAGGAACTTTTTTTTAATTGAAGTCATAATTTTTTTTGGGTGATCAAATTTCTATTTTAATAATCAATATAAGATATAAAATTATGTTGACTAAATAAAAATACATATAGCAGAAAAAAATGAATGTATAATACAGTTTTACAGTTGTTTATATATAAAAATTAATTTAATCAACTATTCAATCAAATAAAATATTTATACTCCTTAATTTTTAGTTTCGTAATTATTTCAATCAATTCTATTCCAAATTAAACAAAGTATTATAACATAATTATGAGTAATTATTAAAATGTTAGTATTAATTTTGAAAGAAAATGTTAAGCATATATATTTTAATTTGTTTCAATTATCATCAAAATTATTTTCATTATTAATTGAATGAAATTAAATAATATATCTAAAGTATTTTATTTAACTGCATTCTATTTCCATCCCACACTTCAATTTATAAGTGAAAGAGAGTAATTCCGACAAGAAACTTAATTTTTTATTTATTATAATTATGTATATAATAGATTTAAAGTCGTGTTATCAAGTGTTTAAGTTAAAGAATCGACAAAAAAAAATAAAAGAAGTTTTGTATAAAAAAATCAATTTTCTAAAATTTTAAAATACTAAATGCATCACTTTCAAAATTATATTTACACATTTAATTTCCTTAACATATTTGCCATATATTAAATGTAATTAGTTACCTTTCTTATTATGTGTAATAAGATTTTTGTTTAAACTTCGTTATAGAGATTGTACATGTAAAAATGAAGACAATATAAAATGCCGTTCCTTCAATCTTAATATTTTCAACACCTAAACTTTGATCTCACCAACCGTTTGTTGCAAAGGGTGAGTTTCAAAGTGCTTTAAACTGAAGCAAGCAAAATGTGTGCAACACAAATTAAAATCTTAATATCAGTTTCCAATTCCTTCAACTATCCTATGTTGTCTTTCAAGTCTTTGATTGATCGCCGGATCCAATCAGTTTTCCCAATTGTATTGTATTCAATTCTAATCTTAGCACTTGCAAGGTTAGTCCTAGATAGCTTGAAGAGCAAGCAAAGCTATGTTTTTGGAAATTCATCTTCTAGTGGAAGGAATGGATTAGCAGTTGTAGTGTTGCCGGAGGATCGCATTGAGAATGATTGCAATGTATTTGAAGGGACATGGGTTTGGGATAATGTGTCTTATCCTCTTTATGAAGAACAGAGTTGTCCTTTCTTGGTTAAGCAAACCACTTGCAACAAGAATGGGAGACCTGATTCTTTCTATAAGAATTGGAGATGGCAACCTCATCGATGCAACCTCCCAAGGTAACCTATGCTTTTTTTGTTTGTTTCACATTTTAACTAATTTATATGCATAGTGTTATCTATGAAACATATACAGGAATACTTTGATACATAGACACTAATAATAATGTGAGAAAATAAATTAATTGATTATTGATGTAATCACGAGAATTAGTGTTGTGTCAGTGTCTAACATTGACACGTCTAAGATACTAGTCATGTCTTTGATCAAAAGTGTTGGTGCCACAAAGATGATTAAAGACATTAATATGATGATCAAACACTTTTAAAGTAAATATCATTTAGTTAGACAATGTTTTTATGTTTAGTAAGTGTTTGAAAAAGTTTATTTGAATTTATCTTATGATATAAGTATTTGTGTAAGTGTTATTTTTCATTTTTAAGAAAATAGTTATTGATATGTCTACAAGGTGTTTTTAGTATTAATAATGGGATGGTTCGAATGGTAAGAGATTTAGATATTTTAAGCAAGTGGTCAGAGGTTCAATCTCTTACTCTTGTGTATAGAGAAAATTCAACTAAAAGAGGATAATCACCTTGTGTGTCTAACACTTTACCCGACAAAAATTAGTCACAATTAAAAATGCTTATTCAATAAGCTATTTGCCAAAATGTCATTCTAGTTTTCTTTTCTTCTAGCTATTCAAAAATCATATGTATATTGACTAATGAAACGAGATATGGATAATTAATGTTGAAATATTTCTATATATTTCAATGATCAGTGAATAATTACATTGATGAGAAACTAGTAGAGTATCAATACAAGACTCCTTATATATGGTTGTTAACTTCAGGTTTGATCCTTTGACGTTGTTGCACATGTTGAAGGACAAAAGAATGATGTTTATTGGGGACTCATTACAAAGAGGCCAATTTGAGTCTATGATATGTTTGATACAATCTGTAATTCCTGAAGGAAAGAAATCCCTCCAAAGAATTCCACCTATGAAGATCTTCAAAATTGAGGTGCATCAAAATGTGTTTATATTTGTCAAAAAAACCAAGTTTATTATATCTTACACATAGCTAGCTTATGAAAAATTATTTAATGATGAAATTGTCATCATAAAATCCAAATTTCTGATATTTTCTATAGCTTTGTTTTTCCAGGAATTTAATGCATCGATCGAATATTATTGGGCTCCATTCATCATTGAATCAATTTCAGATCATGCAACGAATCATACGGTACATAAACGAATGGTGATGCTTGACTCAATAGCTAAGCATGGCAAACATTGGCAAGGAGTGGACATTTTGGTGTTTGAGAGTTATGTTTGGTGGATGCATGACCCCTTAATCAATGCTACGTGAGTAATCTAGGCCCTTATGTAGTTGAATGAATGCTCATGGCTATAACTTTGTTCTTCCTTCCTTTTTATTGAAAAAGTAGTAAGGATTTCATGCAAAAATCACCAAATGGCATAAAACATCTATGTGAATTTAATTTACCACGTGTCAGATGAATCTGTTGCACGACGCATCAGATGTAAAGACCATTAAATTTATTGATCCTCGCATTTTTTACATCATACAAAAGTTGTAGTAAAGGATCAAAACATGTCATTATTATGCAAAAGTCTTTCTTAGATAGATTTTCTTTGTTTTCAGAAAATATTATTGAATTGGTTTAAAACATGTTTTGTTCTAGATATGGATCACCATACAAAGTCCAAGAATATAATGTTACCACAGCATACAAGTTGGCATTGAAAACATGGGCAAATTGGTTAGAATCAAATATCCACCCAATTACTCAAAATGTATTTTTCATGAGTATGTCTCCAACACATTTGTGGAGCTGGGAATGGAATCCTGGAAGTGATGAAAACTGCTTCAATGAATCATATCCAATTAACCAAGGTTCATATTGGGGCACAGGTTCAAATCTTGAGATTATGAAGATATTACATGATTCACTACAAGAACTGAAAATAAATGTGACCCTGTTGAACATCACACAGTTATCAGAGTACAGAAAAGATGCCCATACATCGGTTTACGGGGAACGAAAGGGCAAGCTATTGACAAAAGAACAGAGAGCTAATCCAAAATCTTTTGCTGATTGCATTCACTGGTGTTTACCTGGAGTCCCTGATGTATGGAATGAAATTCTATATGCATATCTGTTGAAGAACTACCAAAACTTTTCTTAACATGTTTTCTTATTAGCCACTCTATTATTAGAATGTTAAGTTTTTTTTTTTTACATAAAGCATAAGCATCACTCAGACACATTCATAATTTTTCATTCCTCAAACACCTTTTGGATTGTGTAACAGAAAATAGTTTAACTCCACTTGATTAAATTTACAGCATCTCTCACTCAGCCTAAACTCGTCCTTACAAAATCAACGACCGAGGGATATTTTTCTATAAATTATTTAAGACTTTATTTTTATTTTGTGTTATTTTAATGTTCTTTAAAAAAAATCATTTAATCTAATAATATGTTTGTTAAAGATGACAACAAAATCCGCACCGCGGATACCACTCAAATCGTCTTAATTTAAGCGAGAAAAATATGTTTTGATCTAGTGCGTGTTTTCTCCGAAATTAAAATTTGGAGACGGAAGAGTGTTTGGGTGTTGGTATCTACCTTGCATCCGAACTCGTTTCGTTAACAATATTATTTTCATTTTTAAATTTTATACACATATACATATTTAATATATTAAATACTAAAAATTATAATTTTCTCATTATAAAAAATATTATTTTATATTTTTTAAGTTTATTATTGTATAATAATAATATATTTATTATATTAATAATAATTAATATAACATTTAAATTTATTATTTTTTATATATATGATTGGATGCAGGTGCGTGCGGAAAAATTTGAACTCTATTGTAGGTGCGGTTGTGAGAGAAAACCCACTCTCACCCTACCCCCGTTGTCATGCCTAATGTTTGCACGTGAAAAAGTTCTTTTTGCATGATTTGAAATAAACAGACTCTTTTTTATGACTTTCGTATATTTTTATTTTCTCGTTCTTGTTAAATTTACACACTTAACTTTATAATTGATCGAACAACATACCTTAAGAGTTTATGTGATAATCATACAATTGTTTAAAATGGTTGTGATAAAAAGAACTAATATTCTTTATTTATAAAAGACAAAAATAAACTAAAAATAACAAATAAAAATTTGTTAAAAGGTGAAACACTAAGAATATATTAAACTTATTTTAATTTTAATTGAAGCCACGTTACTTCGAGATTTGTAACACTTTTTCCGCTAGGTAGTTAGACCATGCCACTTCCCCAACATTTGTACTAGTAAAGCACGTGTCTACAAAAACAGTTATAGCTAAATATCATTGTTTACAAAATATAGCGTTGGTTTCCTGAGAAGTCTCTTGGTTGGAACAAATAATTTCAACTTTGAGGAACTCAGTTCGAAACCGGCACTGAGAGGAAGAAGAGGAAAAGAAGAGAATATGAGGTATTTTAAAATACCTTTCTTTTATTATTTTCTCGAGAATGTATATTGGTGTAATTATCATTATCGTAAGTGAAATATATTAACTTCTAATATTAATTAGAAGGTATACTCCCTTCAAAATTAATTTATATTTCTTAGACTAAAATATAAGCAAAAGTCAATAATTTTTCTCATTAAATAGTAATTAACATCTCTATTTTTTTTTTTTGCATTTAACATCTCTAAACTATATCTCTCATTTAATATAACTTTTTATATTTCTAATGACAAAATTGATTGGACATTGAAGATAATTTACACTATACTTAATTTTTTATTGAATAGATCAAGTGTGATCGATGATGATATTTCTTGAATGAATAAATTTTGTAAAATTAATTTTAGTTAAACAAAGTAGTTGAATAATAAATTTATGTGTAAAATCATATTTTGATTCAAAAGTTAACATTTCTAACTTAAGTTAAAACCAATTCTAAGAATAAAATCAATTGTATTTAATAATATTCAAATATGTAATTATATTTTAAAGAAAATAGAAAATAGACTGCACAATTTTTTGAGAAGAGAAATACATAATTTTCAATACATAATTTCTACTTTGTTAGTATTTTTTAATATTAATAGAGCGAAAAGGGAGGAGGGAAAGAGATAGAGAAGAGTTAAATAAATATAAGTATATATATGATATAGTAAAAGTGAAAGGGATAATATAATAGAGATAGATAAATAGATTGGGGAAATGGTAGAGAGGAAAGAGAGAGACAAAGATAAAAAAAGATGAGAGAGCAATGAAAAGAAAAGAGAGGAGAGAGAAGAGATAAATGAGATAAAATATATTTATTAAGGAGAAATTTTTTGATAATATGTTTAGAGTGTTGTAATATTATTTGATTTAATTATTTCAAAAGTTAATTAAATGAGAATTTTATTTAATTTCAATGATATATAAAATTATTTAAATTAGTTATATGTATCAATTGTCTTAAACACTCAAACGTTGCAGTTTTCTTTGATGAAGAGTAAAAACAATTGATTTTATAGTCATTCAATTGTTTCTTTAAACCATGTCATAAAGTGCTTTCAATTGGTTTTTGAACATTGGAATTTAATTAGGTTTTTTTCCATCATTTTTCAACAAATCAAACCCATAACATAAGAGAGCACTATGTAACATTAGACAAGTGCATGTATCAATAAAAAAGTTGTAATCTCGTTAAGCAATTGAAAAATGCTTTGCCTTTTCTTGGTGCACGTTCAAGGTCTCCTATTAATAAGATCTACTCTATCTATTGATCATTTCATTTTCAATGCATAAAGGCTAGATCCTTTGTTTCCTCATAGTATTTAGTATTTACTCCATCATAGGAGTATTTAATTAAGGTATTGAAAAGCATTGGAAGGTGGTCAAACATATATACATATACAGTCTTATAATAGGACTGCCAGCGAATACTCTATCTCTCTTGATAAATTTCCAAATTTGGTGCATTAAAAAATTATAAGGTTAATAATTATTTTTTTAATTAGCTGATTTAGTCTAAATTAATGTAAAACTATGGTTCTGGATCAGAAACCAACTGTCCCATAACTTGGCAAATTTTGGTCTTGGAATTGGAAAGCGTGATATTGGTAGAAGAATGTTCTCGATCTCATATACTATGAAATTCTTTCTATATCTCTTTACTCTATTATTCTCTAATTCGGTGTGAAATTAGTCTGTTTCTATGAGTTGGAATTCCTTGTATTCGCACTTTCTTCTATACTCCTTCTTACCATGAATATAAGAAAAAAGTCAACAATTGTTTAAAATTTATATTAAATTTTTGCTAATCTATTTTTTCTTATATGAAGAAAATATATACCATTTTTCATTAAAAAAATGTAAAAATAAAATTACGTGATTATGTTTTACTAAAGGGGCACACTAAGTGTAAAATAGAAGAAGTAATACTAAAGTGATGTGCAATAGAAGAAGTAATACTTTATTTGGATAAGTAAATAATAAATGTATTTAGTAAATTAAAAAAAAAGATTTAGTTACATTTAGATATAGTTTTTTTAGAAAAAAATTGGTGTACATTCTTATACCCATGCTACTCTTTGAGAGGGATAAATGTGATTTGTTAAATAAGTATTCTCTAGTAAGAGAAATATAAACAAAAAACTATTTTAGCAGATATTAAAAAATATAGTTAAATACAATTAATTTTTAAAATTTTATGTAGTTAAATTTTATAAATTGTCATTTTTTAATGTTAAAAAACTTAACTATTAATATTAAATATTTTGAATTAAAAATAATAACATTAAATAAAACAAAAATTTAAAATATTTTTTATTTATATATAATAATGACCAAGTCAAGTATATAAAAATTAAACTTGTATGGATAAAGTTATTTTTATTTTTTTGTTATGAAGAGAGTATAATAATCCACCTCACTGAGCGTGACCCACTCATTTGACTGTGGCAAG
Organism: Cicer cuneatum; assembly: GCA_037974295.1. NCBI lineage: Eukaryota > Viridiplantae > Streptophyta > Magnoliopsida > Fabales > Fabaceae > Cicer > Cicer cuneatum. Next base: position 65,860,489 of record JBBPBO010001986.1, on the reverse strand, counting down.
CATTATCAACGGCTCAAAGGAAACCTTCGCTTCTCTGCTATCTGAAGCAGCTACCTTGGTTAAGACAGACAGAAGAACAAAGCAAGAACTAGCGTGCAGTAAGGTGCACTGAATTGATGATGGATTACTACTTATGCTTCTTGTAGAACCCATTTGAGCTGCTTTTTGAAGAAGTGACATTGGAGAAGAACTTGAACTTGATGATTGTTTGTTTTTTTCATCACAATAAATAGATGCCAAATCTGAAGAAGAACTATTCACTAAGCCATTAGCTCGTGTCATCTGCATAACATGATCAGAAAAACCTGATGATGATGAAACATGATTAAGTAAATTATGTGAATCATTTACTTATATAGTTCAACCACAATGACAACTTTGGTCTTTGATCATGAAAACTATGTGAACTAATACCAAAATGTTGTATGTTCATCACATTATTTGACAGATCTTCATTCTTGCATTCTCTTCAGCTAAGGCATCACAGAATGCTCTGTGTGTAATAAAACTATCCTTCCTGTACATGTGCAAAATCCAATCAATTTAATTAACAAAAACTCACCAAATATTTTTTTATAAATCAATGAATTGAATTACCTAGAGAAGAGGGTGCCACAGTCACACTTATATTCTCTAGTGCCACAAGTTTTTGCATGAGCTTTCCAATCAGATTCAACTGCATATTTCTTGGAACACTTCTCACATTTCCACTTCTTCTCTCCATGTTTTCTGCTAAAATATTATTACCCGGTGTTCCTGGTAGATTTCTCTTCTTCTTGTTGGGTTGGGGTGGATTAGGGTTTGGGTTTGTTTTTTGAACTTTGTCAAAGCTTCTAGTGGAAGAGGATAGTGCAAAGGGGTCACCAGGAATATTCATTTGTGTGGAGTGGTTATATTGAAATATGGTTAATTATGTGTTAGCAAAGTAGTGATCAGCAGAAGAAAACAGCTAAGTTTCAAAGGTTTTTCAGAGAGTACAAAGGAAGAAAACAAAGGTTATTGAAGTAGATAAACTTAAAGATAAGAAATCAACAAAAATTCTTTTGGAGGGTACTCAAATGCTGTAAGAGAAACTGGCCTTGCTGTCTGGTTATATGTGATTATTATTCTTTTAAAAGACAAGAAAAAGTCAATATTAAGGAAAACTTCAAACAATAGAAAATACTATGAAATACCCCTCAAATTATCAACAATTAATTATATTTGTATACATGTTATTTCTCTGCATCTATTCAACATATTATTATTATTATTATTATTTTTTTTTTTTTTTATCACATTACTGACATTTCACATCTATATCATTATTGTCTATTTTATTATCTCTTTAGGTGTATATTATATTGAGTGGTAGATGGGTGTCCACCAATATTTTTTCATTTAGGAATAAGCTAAAAACATACTCATCTATTTTACGATGAGTGTCGTTTAAGTTTTTTCACACATACTAAACAATGTAATAATTAAAATAAAAAAAATATGTTATTTTATCACACTACTCATCTTAATTATTAGTGAAGTTTTCACTATTTTTAATGCAAAGTATAATAATGTTTTGAAAATTGTGCATATAAAAAATTCTAAATGATATTTCTTTGTGAGAAGGAGTGAATAATATTTAGTTACTCGCGCGCGTATGTATATATATATATATATTAAATAAAGTATGTAGTGTACTTTATTTATGTCATAATTATGTCACTTTTTAATTGTACCATTCATTTTAAATTTTAATTTGCATTTATGATAGTAGTAGAAAACACACATCAAAAAGCTAATAAGAGTAATTTTTTAAAATTATCATTTTTTTTATTTATAATTTTTTTTAATATGTCTAAAATGTCTCAAAGTGACATTTGTTGTGAGAGAGAAAGAGTATTTAATGTGTCTATTTTGTGTACAAATATTCACACAACACTATGACTATATATGTTAAACTCTAACTTATTATCTTCTATTTTCTTTAGTAATAATACTGCTCTATAATGAAATATAAGCAAAAATGTTATTTAGAAAAAGTTGATGTATCTTATTTTAATTTTTAATTAAATACATAAATTTTTTGGATACTATTTTTGTTTATATTTCATTATGGAGGAAGTATTATATAATTAGAGATATGTTTGAAAAATAATATTACCTCCATTTCTTTGTTATTGTAGTTTTAATATTTTGAAATTATAAGTATTTATATTTAGGAATTTTATAGTATAAATACTTGTAAAAGAAATATGACTTAATTTGCACTAGAAATTATAAGTATTTATATTTAAAGATGATTTTTTTTGTTAAAAGAAAATATTATTTCATATATTTCATAATAATTGAGTTATTTGATCATTTTACACACATTAAAAAAATATAAAAATAATGCAACTTTTACGAAATTATATTTTTTTAAGTATATATAAAAAATATTAAATTAAAAATTATACAAGTAGTATTAATTAAAAAGAGTTAATATCTTCTAAAAAAAAATATCATTTATTTTTAAATAAGTAGATTGTAAGGAGATAGTATGATTTATTTGGGTTTAATGTTTGGATTTTTGGTCAAGTGTTGTTTAATAGTATCCTCAAAAGAGGACGGTCAGCCTCGGTTGGAGTAAATTTGAACGGCCCAACCCAAAGACACACAATCTCTCTTTCATACACACAAAACACAAAACACAAAACATTAGTACCACTCTGCATTTCTTAGTTAGTAGAGTTATAACACAAACTCCAATTTTTCAAAGGTTTTAGTACATCTTGATCTTACGATAAAAAGTTGTCTAAATTTACTTCAATGTTGAGGTATAAGTAGTGGTAAGTAATACTAGTGTTTGTACATAAAAAGGAGTAATAGTGATGAAGATTGAGGAAGAAAAGAACGTTAAAAATGATGATGGCTGTGTTGTTGAATACGAGGGGAGGGGTAACAGAAAAGTTATTTACCTTTATGAGAACCTTTTACTACTTACTAGCTGGTTATGAATGATTAAGCCATAATTAGTAGCATACACACTCATGCTTACACAAATGACAGATAGATTGGGTTCTGTTTTCCCAATGCAGAGTCATAGGATACTCTGTCATAGACATAGTCTTCGTCTCAGGGTACCTAAAATTCAACCGTGGGAGTGGGAGTGGGACCTTGCTCCACTTTCCTTCAACCCAAATACTCTCACCATACTTTTCTACTGCTTCGCCTTTAAATAATAATTAAATAAATAGTCAAATCTTTTTTAATTCCTATACAATTTTAATCTTTGTAAAAATAATAAATATAATTTTTATAAAATTAATCAACAAACTGTTTTGATTTTTATTGAAATAAAATATGTTTAATTATCTTTTAATATTTAAAATTTTAAATAATTCTTTGTAAATATGCTAAGAACATTATAAACAATTTTTTCATCAAAATTTAAATTTTTTATAATTGATATGAATTAAATATAAAAAAGTCAAATTAAAATTAACGAAATTATGAATTTATGTATCAAATTTTGAACTTCTTTTTTATGGATGAATTTTATTATAATATTGTAAAATTATTTGTAAATATTCTATTGATCTATTTTTTTTAATGGTTATCATTTTTAATTATAGATTGGTTTTTAATTTTTTATCGATACAATATTGGTGTTTAATTTTAATGAGACTATGTGTATATTTGGTTTCATTATTTGTGGGGCTAAAATCAATTTTAAAATTGTAAAATTAATTTTGACATGTTTAGATATTGGAAAGCATAATTGATCATATTTCTAAAATTAATTCTAATTTAAAACTATAATTTGTGGTTTTTGAATATAAACGTGATTTTTATACTAAAATTTATCGTTAAATTCATTTTTACTTAAATATATACAAATATAAATTATTTTATATTCAATTCCCTTTTAATTAAAATTTATAGTTAATGCATAACTACACACATGCTATATATATATATATATTTTATGTTTGCGGTTTTTTCTTTTTAGCGTAAGTTTGATTTTGGGTTTAACTATTGTTTCACACGTTGCAAAGCAATTTCACTGTCAAACACAAAGTTATAGATTTTTGCTTCACGTTGGATGTGCTTTCAATGGATTTTCACAGTAGAAACAAACATAGGCTTACTTTCTTTTGCGATTAATTCATCAATTTTGTGTTGATATTTTGTTATCAGGTAAAAATATATCTATAATTTTTTAAATTTAATTAAATTGTCGCTTAAGTAATTTAAGTTTATATTATCTCAATTTGATTTTTTAAATTACATTATTTATATATATATATATATATATATATATATATATATTTTGTTAGTCATTTATTTCGATTTTGACATCAATTTGTTCAACTGAAAATTTTTGAAAATTTAAAACTTTACTAAATACTTCAATAATATGCTCATGTTACTAATCATTCATCAAACATTCATCAAATTTTATAAATAATATATATTTATTGACTATCTCTACAACAATTTAAACTCACATAGACTTAAAAACAATGTAATAAAAGTTTATTTACATAATCAATATATTTAACTTCTTTTACATGCAAAGTAACTTGGATAATCAATTTCTTTAAATATTTTAATTAGATCTTAACATTTTATGACAATAATTCGAGAAAAATTTCAAACTTAATATATCTTAAAGACTAATGGTACAAACGAATATAACTTAAATAACTAAATTAAAAAATAACTTAAACGAAAATTAGATAAACTTAAATGATTAAATATGTATTTTTATCTTATTATTACCATATATTTAATAAAATATTTATTTATTTAATTTATATTTTCATAGTTTTATTAATTTTTACGACGTGTTTTTACAAAACCGCATACAAAAATCTAAATTCTAATATATAAAATATAAGACACGGTGTTGAATATTTTATAAATAAATTATATTTATTATTAATTTTTCTTTCACGATTTATCTATAAATATTAATATTATGAGATCCAAAATCTCCGTCTTTATATTTAGAATTAACAAAAGTATAACAATTTATTTATTTATTTTTCAAAAATATCTATTTTGGCAACTTCTACTCATGCATGACACACAAGTCACTTGCACAACACTCTATCCAACATATCACAACAAATATCAATACCCTCATAATTTAATTTTGTTTTTACTTTCTTATTTATTTAACACTTTATTTTCATTTTACAAATACATTTATTACAAATCATTGCAAATATTTATATTAAACTCAAAATCATGTAAAATATATTGCTTTAAAATTTAGATATGATTAAATCAATGTTTTTAAATTTATTAAAATATATTTATTTATTTTAAATATACAATTTGATTTATATTCACATTAGTACATTTTATTAACGTATTACAAAAAAAATGTTTTATCACAAAATATATGTCATATGAAAATGTATTTAAATGAAATGTTATAAATTTAGTAAACTTATATTATAATTTTTTTTTCCATGTAAATAACTAACTGTGTTTACATATTTCACGTTGAAATCTAAAACTTAAATAAAATAAAAGTAAAAATGTATTTAGTAGGATAAATTAGCATCTAGTTGTGGTGATATATAATTAGCATCTTCTAGCTTTTCCAGTAGAAATCACACTTGGTGAACTTTGTCACCTAATTTTATTTTAGAGAATTTGAGTCTAAATTGACATGGTATTTTCTTTAGATTTTGTTAATGGTCCTCATATTTGTTATTTTATATTTGTTTGTGCTATTTAGTTTGAGTTAGGTGTGGCAATATAGTTGAGAATTGAGATGACACAACTTTGTTTGGAAAAAAAGAGGGAGTATTTTGTATGTTACATAAATGGTTGAAAAGCTGGTGTAGAACTTCACGCCTTCCATTATAAGCAAAACAAATTGAAGCCTCGGTTTGAACACTTATACTGCTAAATTCGAATATCTTTTTTCAAATCCCATTCATACACGCACGATAAATATAAATTTCCTATTAATATAATTGTAATAACAATAACCACAATGCTAAACTATGATTGTGATTTAAAACCTTTCTGAACAAAAAAGAAAAGAAAACAATGAATGTGAGGAGTGGGGCATATAATTGTGATGCTACATAATAATGTGAAAACAGCCTGTCCAATAAGGGGAGAACAAAAATTGATACATTGGGTTAAATTGATTAATTCCAAGAAGAAGAAGCCAAATTACAGAATCGAGTTGGTCTTATTATGCTTATTATGTTCCATTTAATTTTGTGAATGTAACTATCATCATGTCCATCTTTTCTTTTGAAACCTGTTAGTTCTATTATTATTATCTGATGTAACCTTTCAACCGAATCTCCCGGCCAGTATGCATTGCACACCCTAAAATGATAATTGAAAAATTGATGTAACTGATGATAAATTAAGACTACATATATATGAAGTTTTTCTGAATTACATTTTTTTTTTTTACCTATTTTTTAAGTGAGTTTTACTTCAATGTAGTAACCATTTCTAATTTTTATTTTGTATCAATACTTCTAGTACTCTCAATAAAGGTAACCGGAATTTAATGGATTAAGTTAGTGATTACTATAATAACTAGTAAATTAAACTGATTTAGTAGCACACTAACAAAGAAATAACTGTGTAAAAAAAGTAACTCAAAAGAGATGAAGCTACCAAAATATTGCTCTATCCCTTAGAAGAAGCTCCACCAACCAAAGTTGGACCAGGCTAATGCCACTCTTCCAAGTACTTGTTGACAAGAGTTATATACATTTTTTTTTGGATTTGATTCTACTAAAGTGAAAGATTCATGTTACATGAAAAAAATGTGAAGTTATAGTAAGGATTGGAAAATCAACCAATGAAATTATGACCATATGTATGCATATAAATAATAAATTATGAAGTTGTTTAAATCTCAATTGTTAATTTAGGTATGCTTTTGATACATGTTAATTTTCTGCTTTCAAGACACAATAAGCCCTTGTGATTTTAAAAGCTAAAGAGTTTTCAGATCAAGCCACCAATGATCTGCTGCAACAATTTCACACATGTGGCTTAACAAATTTTGTAGTAGTAAGTGTTTTCTGATTAAATACAGATCATTATAGTTTCATCAGCATATGTTACTCCTTAATTTTAGTAGTAACTCAAAATTAAAAGCGTTTTAAAAATTACAACCAAGTATAAGTCTCATTAGCTGGCCAGTGGCCACTATGTGTGGATCAACAACTTGTTATAGCATAAGCAGAAAGCACTTATCTTATATATAAATTATTTCTATATCAACATATATAAGATATAATAAAGTAAAAATTATTTTCATGTAAGTGATTGAGTGTTTTCGTAAGTTATCATTGAGAGTTTATGAAAATACATATCATAAGTTGATTTTATGAACTCTTTCAAAGAGTCTCACAAGTGCTTATACTATTAGATAGGCTCAAATGAACCAATCAAAACAAGCGACATGAATTCTACGTCATCCCATGTCACATCCCTAGATAGTCCTACCAATCTATAGGTGTAGGAATTTCTGACCCAACTAACATATGTAAGTGATCGAGTGTTTTCGTAAGTTATCATTGAGAGTTTATGAAAATACATGTCATAAGTTGATTTCATGAACTCTTTCAAAGAGTCTTACAAGTGCTTATACTATTAAATAGGCTCAAATGAATCAATCAAAACAAGTGACATGAACTCTACGCATCCCATGTCACATCCCTAGATAGTACTACCAATGTATAGGTGTAGGAATTTCTGACCCAACTTTGTTAAGAAACTAAAAATAGAATCACAATATAGTTTTTGTGTTGAAAAGAATAATATTTAAGTTTTCAAAGTATCAAATACACGATTTTTAAAATAATATTTTTTTCCCTAGTTTCTTAACAAGTGTCCTTAACTAAGGGCACTTGTTAGGATTCTCCTTTAATTTTTAAAAAACAACTATATTGCTTGCAACTTGAGGCAGATGAGCTATTTGATTTACAAATATTTGATAATTTAATGCATAAAACTGACAAACTTGGTCGTTCAAGTTTCAAACCAAGCTGTATATATCCTGTAATGTAACATGACTTTGGTCACCACAGGACTCAATCTTTTGTCTAAATTGCAAAGTAATCATGCTGATTAAAATTATATTATATGGTACATACCCTTTGAAGAATGTTGTCATAGAACATAGGACAAAAAGGGTTGTTTTCCTCATCTCTCTTTTCACACACCTACCTAGTATTATATTACAGGATACAATTGTCCTTATCTGCATGATCAAACAGCATATATATAATCCATGCACAGTGATTGCAAGCATACAACCATTTTGATCGATAATATCGGCAATTCATCAATACATTTCCTAGTTTCCTACGTAGACATTAATAATATCTTCATCTTCATGGACAAAAAAAATCATCATTCAGAAATTCAACTCCCTCCTGGATTTAGGTTCCACCCTTCTGATGAAGAGCTCATTGTTCACTATCTAAGAAACAAAGTCACTTCATCTCCTCTTCCTGCTTTATTCATAGCAGAAATAGATCTTTACAAGTACAATCCATGGGAGCTCCCAAGTTTGTCTTAACAACTTCACTCATTTTATAGTTTTCTTTTCATTGTCTTTTTCCTTTATGGGTTAAATGTGTCTTTAGTTCTTAATAAATTATGGATCTTTCAAGTTTAGTCCCTATATAATGTTTGTCCATGTTTAGTTTCTCCTTTTATAAAAATAGGGTGCTTTTAGTTCCTACATAGGGTTTAGGGACTAAAAACTTGTTTAATCGTTTTTTTTTTAACGAATGGTAGCTTTTCATTTTAACAGGTAAAGCTTTGTTTGGGGATGAAGAATGGTATTTCTTTACTCCTAGAGACAGAAAGTATCCAAAAGGATTGAGGCCAAATAGAGCAGCTGGTGCAGGTTATTGGAAAGCTACTGGAACTGACAAACCTATTTTTACTTCATGTGGGTTGAAAAGCATTGGAGTGAAGAAATCCCTTGTATTCTATAAGGGACGTCCACTAAAAGGGTCTAAGACTGAGTGGATCATGAATGAGTATAGGTTGCATGATTCAATGATCTCAAATTCCAACCATAGTGGGTCTATGAGAGTAGGTCAATTCCATGGGTTCAATTTTTCAATCTTCTAAAATGTTTTGTACTGTGTTGTTAAATAGCGGCACTATAGCGCTATAATATAGCGGAATTTGATCAAATTGTTATTGTTCTGCAATATGCTATTTTGTACAAATATTGCCAAATAGCAGACACTATAGTGCTACTATGAAGCGGAATTTGAACAAACTGCTATTTTTTGCAATCTGCAATTGACAACACTAGTTTTTCGGTTTATAAGCCAGCATGATAATGTGAAATTTTGACATTTGACAATTTCTTCTGTTTTTCTCCTTTTGCTTCAGCTGGATGAGTGGGTGTTGTGCCGAGTTCGACAAAAAATTGGCAGCCCAAGAAGCAGTTTTGAAGATTCAAATGAACTTAGTTTTGAAACATCAAGTCACTTTCAGCAAATGAATGACAACTCTAATCCTGAACCAGTCAAAAACTATGTGCAGAAACAGAATGAATATCCAATGTTACCTTATATTTTGGCTTCTAAGAGTATTCTGCCTAATTCCATTGGTATGTCCTCAAACAATGAAAAATCACATGGTTCATTGTATGAAGATAACTTAAACATAATAGGAGCACAGTTCTTATCATCCGCGGCTGAAGGATTGTTTAATCCGCAGAAGCGAAAAGCCGTTGAAGAGAGTAATGAGATGGACTTTTATTCTGTCCTCAATAAAAATCTAAGCAGAGAAGTTGATGATGTGAATCAAAGACTTGAGATAGATTTAAGCAAAGGGTACAATTCCTACAACTTTGATCAGTGGACTTCAATCATACATCCTCAAAAGCTTAATAGCTTAGCCTTCACTGGATATACATAACTTAGGTGCATGGACAGACATGCTTATTTGTGTGCATATATAGAACTTGCAGAGCTTATGTGATAAATGGAAGGTGAATTCTATATGTAAATAAGGAAGAATAGGGTATTATTCTACATGTAGTTGGTTTTATACCTGTATTGTGCGATTATTCTTTATTATTATAGGACATGGTAGTAATGTAAATAGTTAAATGAATAGGGTATTATTTCAGTAGTGTGTATAGGCATATGTGAGATATAGTTTGAAGAATAAAGTGCCATCATAATGGAACTGAGTTGTTGATTGTATATATGTATTATAAGTATTTATTACTTTCTTTCTATTTTATGATGATAACTGATATGAAGTTATTTGTAAGAAATGAAAATTCACTGCCTTTGGAATTGGAAACTACTTTTTGAAAAGTCAATGCAACATTGTTCGTGTTTGTATCTTGAAGGGGTTATATATGAGGAAGAACTTATTAGGCAGCAACCTGTCATGTCTATGCAAACTCGATTAATAGGTATTTTAAGTGGACAAGTTAGGAATCATAAAGAAAGCAAGAAAATACTTTTGACCATCTGTGGTTGATACAATACACAGAAACAATTTCAATTACTTTGGGATCAAAATTCGGTCCTCTGTTTCTGTTGTTGTTAACAGTGACAGATGAGTTGATGATCCCTTCACAACTATCAACACTACCAACCATTTCTCTTTTTTCTCTCAATCATACGCTTAAAATAAAGATCAAACAGAGGTGTGTGCAATGCAATATTCAGACAATATTTATTTATGGGAAAATAGAAGATGAAATTCTTAATATAATAATTTACACAGATATATTTTTTTATGCTCAAATTCTAGATTACTAATGACTTATTATAAGAAGAGAATTAAATAAAATAAAATAAATGTAAGATAATTTACATAAATATTTAATGGACACCATGTTTATCAATGTGCATTAATTAACCTCTTTTTGTTATGATCCCATAACTGAAGTAGTATATATTTTCTCCAATGCAATTTTAATTTTTAGCATCTTATGTAATCAACATCATGTTTATAGATGCACATAAATTAAACTATTTTTTTATTATGATCTGATATCTGATATAGTTTATATTTTCTTCAATACAATTTGAATTTTTATTCAATCTAATTTAGATAAAATTTCTTAAGTCTCCACATTTTCACATCTTAGTACTAAGAGAAAAAACGAAACTAACGTAAGAGATAAAACGCCAAAAGAAAAAACACATACATATGTCTGTCTTGATTTAAAACATTGTTCGAATGTTGTTGATATCTATAATCAACCTATGTAAATTATATTTTTTTTTTCAATTTTAATCAATCAAAGTAGTATAAATAAATTATTAGTATTTTTAATATTTACTAAATTTATATTTTCAACATGACAAAGATAATAATCTTAATAATAACAATATTAATAAATGTTTTTAATTTGAGTGGTTACATCTTATGGATGTATATGCTTATGAGTAAAAAATATGATATTTGATTGTTTAATGTTAAAAGTAGGATATTTCATATTTTTTTTAAAATTTGATATCTAAAAAATATGAAATACAAAACTAAAATAACAAAAATATTTAATAATTATTTTTTTATGAAATAATAATTAAATTATTAAACATAAAACAAAAAGTATAATAAATTATAAAAACTAACATTAGTTTATAAACAAAATTAATTTGAATATAAAATATTTAAAAATATTAAAAAGTTATTTTAAATATTATATATAAATTTTTCATTTGAGCTAGTAACTTCAACGATGTTAACATGTAGAGATGGAAATTTAAAATCAAAATTTTACAGTTCTTTATATTTAAAATATGTGAGTTTAATCACGAGATTATTAAAGAAGAAAAATTACTAAAATATGAATTCATAAGTTTATTCTTGAATTCATTTACAAAAAGTTTAAAAATAATGATGAAGAGATACCATAAATGTATATCTAAGGCTAAATAATTAAATAAAATGTTAAAATTTAGCAAGTAAACTAAAAATAAAAGGATAAAGTAGGAAACGTTGATGAGGGGGCAAGGGCTAATTAACTTGTTGACATCTCACACCTAGAGGGATCCAACCTAAATTCCACTAGAAAATTCAAGTTTGCAACCACACTTGTTATCAATCACCTTAATTAGTAGTTTCTAACTCTAACCATCATTAGTCATATTTTCTTACTAAAGTTTTGGATTATCAACTCCATTTTCTCTATGATTATGAGAGTTAAAAGAAAAAAAACACCCTCAATTAGTATCACCTTATTATAAGATTTATTACTCCAAAGTTATTTGAGGACCGCAACATGTGGCGTAACCATGCACTAGTTAGCATAGGATTCTGTAACAAATGGCACAATATTGTTTTCCAACAAGAAAGGCATCCACTTGAATCACAGCGCATAGAAAACCACTCCCTTTTCTTTCCATTGATCACAATAGAAAAGGAGTTCAATTTCTATAAAGAAAAAGGCCGTCTACACATTTTTGGTGCACATTACATTTATTATTTTAAATAATTAAATCCACTTTTGATTTTTAACTTTTAAATATTGTGATTTGACAATTTCGATTTTCAACTTTGTTTAGCAATTTTGGTTATCATATTTCCCTTTTACGTTGAAGAGATTCTTTGTCATTTATTTCCATTTTTCTCCAGTAAAGCATTAAGATTGTACAATTTTGGCCTTTCACTTTTAGATTGTGCACAATGATGTTTGACAAGTAAAAGTGGAAGAATAAAATTACACAATCACAATATTTTTTTGACAGCTATACCATCACAACATTTATAGGCTAAGGATTTTAGTGAAGAAAACATTGCTAAGATCCCTTATAATTGGAGAAAAGGAAGAGTATCAAAATGAATCATATTTTAAGAATCAAAGTTGGATTTAAACATATTTTAAATAAAATTTTAATAGTTGAGTAAAAAATAAAATAAAACTTTATGAGTTCTATCATATAAGAAATGTAACTAAAGAGAATTGCATATGAATCCAAATCTATTGTCTTTTACAAAAAGTAGTGGTTGACAAATAAGAAATATAATTTTTGATTTTACCTCATTTGCATCTCTGGCTTGGCTGATGAGTTGTTGTCTTTTTTGTTTTGATGTTTTAATTTTTTTTTCTCTCACTTTGTCAAAGTACAAACGGATTTGCATAGCTAGACTGAGTGAATGAATCGATGCATGGTGAAAACCACAACAATTTAAGGTACATTTGATGAATATGATAAATACCCAATAAGATAATAAACGTCATAGAAATAAGATATGATATGAATATGATAAAGAGTTATTATATCATGTGTGTAATGTGTACGTAATAACAAACTTGATAAGATTAATTTATCATATCTAGTGTTTCATACACAACAGTTAATCAAATGATATGATTTATATTGTGATAAAATGATAAATCTGTCCTTGTAATCTACATCATAACACAGAACATAGATGACAAAAGAAAACAATTATTATTGTCCATCAATTTTTTTTTAAACATCAATCAAAGTTTATTATTAGTAACTATATAAAAAAACAATTAATATAAAACTCAAACATCAAAGCTGATAAAGAAAAAGAGCAAATATGAACAAAGAAAACAATCAGAACTCCTCTGAAAGTTTTTTTTTCTTTCAATCTTTTAATATGAACACAATCAGAAAATAATCATAACTTTTATCATGCTTTAGAATAAAATAAATCAGAAAAAAAAACAAGAAAACATTAGGGCAAATATGAAAAGAGGAAATCAACCCAACATCAACAATCATAAAATGAATCCAACATAAACAATCATAAAATGAATACAACATCAATAATAGAAAGCAATCATAAAATCAGAGGAATAATAAATTCAGAGGAAATTAACCTAACGTCAATAATCATAAAATCAACCCAACATCAATAATAGAAAACAATCATACAATCAGAGGAAATCAAAAAATTATTTCATCAACACAATAAGAAAATCAAAGGAAATTAGGGAAAATTTAAAAAGAAAAAAACTGGTATGTTGGAAGAGCGCGACAATAGAGAGGAGCATGATATTGGTAGTGGAAAGAAGAGCGGCAATGGCGAGGGGGAGGGAGAGGATAGCGTGGTGGAGAGGGAGGGGGAGATGAACGCGGCTAGTTGAGGGTAAAGAAGGCGAGAAAATATTTCTTAAAAACAAATTATTTTAACCTACCTTAAACTAAAGATTAGAAAATAAGGTATGATATGTTCAAAAAAATTTATTACTTTATCGTATGTACATAAAAAAAAAAATTAGAATATGATAAATATATCATATCATGTCTCTTTTATCCTGACCATGAAACGAAGTTTGAGAAATTGGGATACTCTTTTCCTCAAAACATGCTTGATTCATTGCTTTCCACATGAAGTAATAGCTACAACTAATTCAACCACATCTATTCTTTCATTAACAATGATATTTGTGATTCAATTCCTAAAATTAATTTTCTATTCTTGCAAGCTTTTGTTACATTGATACTTAAAAAGAAGCAAACCACAATTTGATAGGCTCATTGGCAGTTGCCAAAGGTATGATTAGTTGATTCTATTATGCCATTACACCTATGGCACATAATAGGGCATTCAACACTACAATAAAAGTATTGTATTTTAACTTATACATGGGTTTTTGAATTTGGGCGATTCTTTGCACCTATCTTAAGTCCAATCCATTGAATATTATTGCACTTGTTAATGATTGTGATATAACGGAATGAGACACACATGTAACATGATTTTATTTAATGTGATCAGTTATGATGAACAAATTTGTTCGGTTAGCTGGCTTTACTATATTTTTGAACAAAAGTAGATGTAGTTTATTTTTTGAGATAGATCAATCTAAGTGTACCAAACGGATTGGTAAGCAACTATATATAATAGGTTTTTTTTTTTTTACTAAAAACATATATAATGGTAAAACCAAGAATAATAAAATATTGTTAAACAAAATGAGCACTAGCCAATTCCCATAGTATAATGAAAATAAATTATTATTCCTTCTAGCAATATTTAACAAGTTAAAAATAAAAGATGATCTAAATGAAGACTTACAAACCAAAAATACAAAATGTTTCTTATCCATATGCATATTATGGCTCATTCTAACATGTGTTAGCTTAACAAATCTCTCACCGTGCATGACTTTGATTGACGGTTGGATAATAATGTCATATAGAGACTTATCATATACTATTAATGTTTAATCTATATGATGTAGAGTTTTGATGTTAACAAAAATATTTTATGAGAATAAAATATTTGGTTTGACAAAGTATGAAAGAAAATTCGTATTTTTGAAGACAATCTAAAATAAAATTTGATTGAGAATTATAATTTAAGAAAATATTTGACGAAGTTAAAAAGAAGATATAGTCAAAATTTGAAAAAGATATGATCAACATCTTATCGACAATAAGATATGAATTATTTGCAAGAAGATTTGATTATCTACAAGAAGATATGAATTATTTACAAGAAGATTTGATCAATATTTATCACATTAAGATATGAATTATTTACAAGAAGATATGTCCAAGAATTGTTTATAAGAAGAAACACCCACGAAGATACAATTATTATTTGCAAATATATGATTCATATTTTGACAAATGACAAAATACTAAATTGGACATAATAATATTCCTACTTGTGAAAGTTCAACAACCGGTCCAACATTATGTTCCCGCCCAAATCAAAGCAAGCAATAGGAAGGAAGTTTCTTCTTCAAAGAATTTGCGAAAGCAATTTTAAAAAATATGAACAATATCAATTTGAAGAATTTACAAACTCAATCTGAACATAATATGAACAGTGTCAATCTGAAGAATTTACAAATTCAATCTGAACAAATTACAAACATAATCAATTTGGAGAAATTACAAACTCAATCTGAACAAAATACGAATAAAATCAATCTAGAAGAATTGCTCAAATTGAATTCAGAAATAAAGAATTGGCTACATAACATATTATCAAAAAACATCTTGTTCAAAATTATTTTTGAATAAAATCATTGTTGACCAAGTTAGGAATGAAGATACAATATAGAATTAAACAACGATTAAATCGAAGCTCTAATTTTATCTATAAATAGATACTCAAGACTGAAGAAAAAGATCATCGAAAAATTATAAAAGAGTAGAAGAACTCAAGCTCCAAATTTCAAATTGATCTTAGAGTTCAAATAAAGAAACACTTACTCGAATGAAAAATATTTTTTAAGTGTTTTTCTTAGAGTGTGATAGTCATTGTTATAATTAGTTTGTTAGAAGCAACTACTTAAGTTTCAAACCTTTTTATTCAAACCTGATAGTGGTGTTAGCGTGTCTTCAACAATTTAGGGTTGTC
This sequence comes from Cicer cuneatum, assembly GCA_037974295.1. Taxonomy (NCBI): domain Eukaryota; kingdom Viridiplantae; phylum Streptophyta; class Magnoliopsida; order Fabales; family Fabaceae; genus Cicer; species Cicer cuneatum. The sequence goes on along the minus strand of JBBPBO010001986.1, from coordinate 65,844,184 downwards.
AGATTGTGTGGAGAAGACTTGACTAGTAGAGTCATAGTGTGTGTTTCTCAAAAGTTTGGGGTTGTTAGGCAGTTTGAGAAGACTTACTTGGAGTGTCATGTGTTTTGTAATTTAGGTTGTTGAATTAGTGTATTAAATCTTTCTGAGTGAAAAGACTGAATGTAGCCAAGTTCGTGGTAAATTAGGATAAATTACTTGCATCACTTTATTCATACACTCATTAGTTTTGTTATTGCTTCTACTCTAAGTAAATCGTCAAATCTAAATAAGTTTAATCAAATAATGAAAAAATTATTAATCTAATCAGACACAATTGAACCTTTGTCACTTGTTTGCACCTTCAATCAACCCTTATTTCATTTCTTTGACTCTAATATTTCTCTTATCCTTTTCTCTTGCTACCCTTATTCATCCTCTTCTCCTCCTTTCAACATTAAACTATCATTTTCCTCCGTCACTTAACGGTTATGTGGTTTTTTATACTTTCTTCTCAAACACCTCCCTCCGAGTTAGCACCTAAAACCCCCCAAATTGAGTTCCATAACAACGCTCCCACCATTCTTCCCTCTCAAACTCATATTCACGTCAAACTCTTCCCCTTTCTCAACTCAAATCTACTTCTCTCTTTTCTTTATTTTTTTTTCTCTTTCAGAATGATATTATTGATTTATTTGCAAAAGTGATTGAAACAGTGGGTTCATTGTTTGCATTTTTCGGATAAAATATTACCTTGGTACTACTAATGATAGACCCAAATTTTGACATTAGCACACTTTTTTAAGATGTAAAAGATCAATTTGGAAAAAAAATTGAACAACTAAAGCGTTACTTCAAATTGAATTAAGTGACCGACCGGAATAATTTTGTTTTATTTTTTTAATAATTATATATTTTTTAATTGTAATTTACATATTTGTTAATATAATAAAAAATTAAATTGTTTCGAAAAAGTTAACTTTATTTGTATTTTTTTGAATATTTTTTTTTTTTAAGTTTTAAAATTACCAACATGATTGAAATGAACTAAATAAGGTCAATTTGTTTTTGGTTGATTTAATTTGGTTCGGATTTCAAACAAAATAGTTTGCAAATGTCAAACTAAAAAAATTATCATCTATTAGTTCATATTTTTTAAATAAAAAATTGTCAACGTGATTAATATGAACCATCCTATTCTTCGTTGATTTGTTTTGGTTCAAATTTTCTTAAAATAGATTGCAAAAATCAAATTAACTATTTTTTGGTTGGTTTATATTTTTTTAATCCAAAAATACCAGTTTGAACAAATATATTATTCATCAATTTAATTTAGTCAAGATTTCGTAAAAATAGATGGTAAAAATTAAATAAAATTAAATAAGTTTTTAGTTTCTATAAAATTTTACTATTTTATTTGCAATAATATTTATAAGAAATTTTCTTACAAAAATTTATAAATTTTGAAGAAACAATAAGTTAAATATGAATTTTTAAACGACAAAAAGCATAAAAATTCATCTTTTGTTAAAAAAAATTAAACTTTTGTAAGGAGGTTGTTAAATATGTCTTAAACATTATTGAAAAAATCATTTAAAACTTTAAAGAATAAACAATAGTTAATTTAAAATCAAAAATCAAAGACAAAAAAATAAAACAATGAAATATTTTAGTTACTAAAAACCTAATTTAGTCTAATATTTTATTGTTTAGTATTTTTTTCACCCAAAAATTATACCAAACTGAATATTAATAATATGATCAAATTATAGAGTTACAAGGTAGTTTAATAGTTTAAGAGAATTAAGGCAAAAAAAAAAAGTCATAAATTAAACTTCTCTTTTTAATAAAATTAATAATTAACTATTAATATCGACCGTCTAAAAGATAATAGTAATGATCAATAATGAGAGAGAAAAGATGACAATATGGTGTGTAAAGTGTATAATAATATCATGTAAAACTTTGAATCCAACCGAGACACATGCTTTCCTACTCCTACCGCGTCAAGAATGAGAGAGAAGGCGTTCAATACTATATGATAACGAATTGAAACACACATCTTTCGTTGTTTACAAGATGCTTGGTTGAAACTATATGTGGTCAAAATACGTCACCTCGATCTTTGATATATATCAGCTAATCTATGTATACCACTAATTATAATCGCACTGTGAACTCGCAAATGGTCAAAGAAAGTGTGGAGAGGGGACCTAGTGAATTTATGCTTCTTATATATAAATATTGTGAATTGGGGCATTAGGTAAGTCTAAAACAATGCATATGTTCTTGTTGCGCGCTTCGTGAGTTAGGTCCATTGTCCCCGCTTCTTTCACTTTTCCTTTACTTTATCTCATTTTCCCTCCTAGTGCATGTATTCTACATTATTAACTTATATACCATTTTTACCTTTTTTATAGAGTTAGTGTTTACTAACTCTTAAGATCTCTCATTCTTTAATTTTTTTACTCTTAAATTTTATTTATCAAAAAAAAAATTATACTTGTTTTATTCTTTTCATTATTCTTTCTATACATCAAAATATTCACGTTGCATGAAAACTGAGATAATAGTAGTTTATATATAATAATATTCATACCCGTCTACCTACTAATATACCGTTTATTAGAGACAAAAACTAGATAATTTACCTCAATGAATAATACTTGAGGTCACGGAACACTTTGAAAGAGGGGAAATTAAAGAAGAATAAAAAGAAAATACTTTACTTCACCGAGTTAAATTAAATAGTAGTACATAAAAAATCTGAATAAGAGACAAAGCAATGTGTCGACATGCCATAACTCTAATTAATTTTCAGTCAAGGAAACGTGTCGCGTTCATTGTGAGGGGAAGGTACATTCTACTATTCTAGCTAAAATAGAAAACCCACAACTAAATAAGTTTCACTTTAATAAATGATGAATGTACGATCGGGCTTTAAACTTTTATTTTTAAGAAGATATGTGTGTATGGATGGTTAAAGAAAAACATGTGTATGGATATTTAACATATATGAGGGCAACGTGGCGATTGATGAATCTCATCTCAACTTTTGATTATATTTGAGTGAATATTTTTTTAAACTTGCATCGTAGTTGTTAATGCAGTGCGATAAGATTAGGCTTGTTTGATATACGTACGCAATAATCTTTTTTGTTTTTCTTAAAGCAGATATACATATAATCTATTTCAATCTATATATTGTGATGAGTCATCATGCATGTGCATGATATAATAAGTAAGTCTTGTTATTATATCGTAGTTTATAAAAACTAGTAAAATATAATAAAAAATTGATTTTCTTATTTTATAAAATATAAGTTATATTATATATTTTTTTATAAACTTTTTCTTTCTTTAGTATCTTTTAGATAATTTTTAAAAAAAATACATTAATTATAATTTTATATATAAATTACATTCGAAACAAATATTATCATCAATTAATTAACAGACCGGCCATATATATGAAATAAAAAAGTGATATTAAAATTAGTTCAAGGAAAAAATCTTCTTATCTTTCATATAGGTAAGAGAAAAAAATCTTTCATGTATTTATTAAAAAAATTAACCAATTGATTTATGAGTAAATTTGTTCACTAATTAGTATTTTTTATTTATAGATTTCAAAAACTTTCAAATTCATTAAGGTGATTGCTTTACTTATAGTTGTAGATTATGTCAACTATTGCTAATACTATAACTAATTCGAACTGATTACAAATTAAAAATGATTAAAAAAGTTACAAATTAAAATAAAAAAATTTACAGAGTCGACACATTATAAATATTCATATATATAACTTTAAAAGTAGTTATAATAAAAGTCAAAATATCTAATGAGTTAACTGTTGCACGTAATTAACTATGTAATATTATTTGCAACGATAACATATGCTTCCACCATGTGTGCAGCTGCCTCCACTAACTTATACATTTTGTTACAACTTGTTAAATAATTTTATTTTTATTCCTATTAAAAAATAAGTATTGACCACACAAAATTATTAAATAATTTAATTATGAATAGTCAAATACACAATGTTATACAAGAGAAAAATTGATGGATAATTGTTTGGCCACGTAAAAAAAATTGATAATGTTGAGAATAAAAAATCATACAACAATTTTAAAATATGATATATAAAGAAAGATGTTTAAGTTTCTTCAGTTCTTTAAGATATAAAATTGTATATTTTTTGTAGTCATCAATTTTTTGTGTAGTGATACTTATGTCATTATTTTATCACTTATATATTGATAAGTTTTTTATATAAATATTTGCAATATATAAATTCGACCTTACAGATCAATTTTTTTGAATCTATCATCGGCTGAAAATAAATATAAATTAGAATTAAATTCATGATATAATTTTATTTGAATTATAATATAAGTTAAGAAAAAAAAATATCTATACTTATACAATAAAATGGAAGTGAGCAGATACATATATGAACAAGGTTATGAGAATTTTTTATTACTCTAGCACAAGAAGAATAATCACTCCAAATAAAAATAAAAAAGGTATTTGAAGAAGAAAAAACCTTAGCTAGTTGAGTTGGCCTCAAACCACTCCACACGAATGAGTTGAGTATAATTGTATTGTACGAAATTACGAAACAAATATATATATATATATATATATATATATATATATATATATATATATATATATATATATATATATATATATATATATATATATATATATATATTTGGCGGTTTATAAAGTTGGGTAATATAACTAACACACGCATCTGCAAACACTAAACGATCGAGGCCGTGGCGTAAAGCATTATCTGGCGTTTTGGTGTAACTTCGTGTGAGCTACAGAATAATCCACCTTTACCCTCCTCCATAAAATTAAAAACTACTACTGTTTAAAGCAAATTACAAAATAAATAAATAAATACTTTAGATACAATTATTTTGGTGTTTCAACTTGAATCATTATTTTTTTGGCACTTGAATCTTATTTTGTATGTGATTTTACATTATCAAACATATATGATTATTTAATCAAAAATAAGATTTTAAAAGATATGTATGTCAATGTAAATTTTGTAAAAATATATATTATTTTATTATATTACCACACTTTCCTAAGAGTAATTTTAAATAAATAGTATTGGATAAATCATTAGTCTCTTATTAGATATTAATGTAAAAGAAATTCAAATGCATGTCTATTATAAAATAATATAATATTATTTTTTATTATAATTTAGTTATTATTGTTATCTACATTTTTATTTTTGTAATAAATACTAGTATAAATAAGAACTAATATTTTATTTAAAAAGAAAAAAATATTTTTAGAAAATCGATTATATTAATTAGATTTGTTGCTCGTTATGTGATAAAATCTTAAAAGCCGGAGTAATAAAGAAAGAGGAAAAGTGAAAGTTGAAAAATCTGTGAAGATAGCAGTTGACGGATTGTATCGGTAACCGGTCAGAATTGGACAGTGGAGAGAAATTCTTGTATCTTCTTGTTTTTATATTTGTTATTGCTATGAACAACCGCTTTATTTCATGGTCTCCTTGTTCGAACAAACCCCTCACACAATTCTTCATTCATCTCCTTCTCTCTCCTCTTCCGTGTTCGAGATCGTTACTCAACCGCCGCGGGTTTATCACCAATTCGTAAGCCACGTTTATCTTTCTTATTCTATTCTATCAATTTTATACTGTGCCGTTTATTTTTTTTTTTTCATGCTTCTTATGATTATAATTAGGGACGATCACCATACGCTTTTTGTTTCTTAATTTTTGGTATGTATAACTCGAATCGTTCACTTGATCAGTTTTAGATTTTTTATTATCTTTCTCGTTTGTTGAAATTTTGCTTCTGATGCATCATCTGCATCTTCAATCAAGATTTTCACCTTTTATTTTTTTATCAATTGATGGAAAAAAAAGTCTCTGCTGTGCTTTCAGCGTGCGTGCTTATCTCCGATTGCTTGTTTGGTTGAGAGTTTTGGATTTTCAAGGAAATCCTACGGTTTATCATAATTTTTTATTATTTTTTATTTTTATTTTCTGGATTTTACTTTTGTTTGCCTTTTCTTGTGTGACAGAAATATATCAAGTCTCTGGTGATAGCGTGGTGGCATAATTGTTATTTTTCAAGCGTGTTTATTTGTATAAAGTATACCTTTTATGTGTATGTTTTGTGTGCTTGGTTATTCCTAAAGGAATCTCATTGTGGTAGTGGGTTCTTTAGATGTTGATATATTTTTCTTGCCTCATTACAACTGCTAATTTGGTGCTGATTTGAAGTGAATCACCTAATTTTTGTCTGATTTTACTATTTGATGGAAAGACAGCACAGAAAGCTTTCTCACTTGATATAAACATTGTAACATAAAGTGAAAAAAGTCTAAAAACAATGAATTATTATCGAATGTTTATACTACAGGATGTACATAATGTCCATTATATATGTATAGTTCATACTTCATATACTAACTCTTTGTTAGAACTTCTTCCATTGCCTTGTATATGAAACGGGAAACATATTGTTTTGGTCTGTGTTTATATCATCTTAGGTTCGCAGTTCATTATTTTTATCTTTATACTTTTGTTTATATTTTGATATTTTAGCCTAATTGTCTATAAAAAAAAAAGTTTTGTATATTGGATGCTCCTGCAGATTTTTTGGTTAGGTTATTTATTAGATTTTCTTAGAATCAATTAGGTTTAGATGTTTTTTTTATTAATGCAGGTTTCTCGTTGCTGTTGGTGTGTTGTTATACATGATTACATCTACATACACTGGTGAGATGTGAGTTAATTGGAAATTCTCAGTGTATTTCCTCTCTTCCCCACCTTTTTTAATTTAATTTATTCTTCATATCAGATAGATCTTTTAAAAAAGTTTTAGTAATTCACACCCACCTATTGTTGTCATTTGCAAAAACTGGTTTTGCCTTCGCGTTTGCGTTGTGCAGGTTATGGGAACGGGTGATTTCTTCTTCATTTGGCCTATTCAATTACATTATCTGAATTGCAGATGGTGTTGTAGGCCCTTTTGAATCTTAGTTTAATGGGGGGTGGCTAAAGAACTAATAAGTGATGACATTGGCATGTTCTATTTTCTCAGGATTTATTAGCATGATGATATGCTGCAGTTATGGAGTGGTAAGGCCACTTTCATATAGGATGAAGAAAGAATATTGTACCAAAGAATCTCTGTTAATTGGAAGATTGTGTAGGCCTTGTTCATCTGGAATGTGCCCTTTAGATCTTGATCATCCAATATCCATCCTCTGGGATTGGATGCTTGTTTAGCATGAAATGGCCTAGCGATTATGCTAAAGATATTGTGGCCATAGATTTGTTGACAACCAATTTCTAGTGATGCAAGATGTTGATTTGGACTGTTACAAGAATTTTAAGGAGGGTCGTGGAACTTTACACATGTAATTGTTCTAGTTGGTTCTCTGAGGTTCTAAGATATGGATGTTGGCAAACCTCAGTAATATCCTTCCAATGACTTGAAAATGCTTTAGTCAAATTTGCCTTGTTCTTAGTTTGGGATCTGCTTTGGAGGTGGTGCTACTTAGTGGGGTTGGGTATAATGAATTTAGCTGTACATTGTACAGTTTTCATTTAGAATTCACACTACTCAAGTATGTGCTATGGCTATGCGGACTGCAAATTTGAACCAATTGTGCATACCATTGATGGTGACTGCGGTAGTGCTGTGTATAACATTGACTGCCCTTTATGTTGGTGCAGTTTCTGATTCTGCTAACAGTTGGTTCTCCAATAATTCAACAGCCCATGGTTGGGATTCCTTTAGTGCTGGATGATGCTATATTTTGGATTTGGACCTCTGAGTTTGCTGACATGGAAGCTGATTGATAAGCACGAGCTGGTCATAGTCTTCACTTATAAATTTCTAAAGGCTGTGAAATGAAGTGAAACTAGTGTCAAGGTGTTGATAATCTAACCAGATTGCAGGGCACTCTTCCTTTTGCTTTGCCAATTGGCGAGGGGTGCAAAATATCTTACTTCCATGTTCAAGTGTACATATCCTAATTTTGAATTCTCACACCTTACGGGGGCAATGAGTGATCTTAACAGGACAAAAACGTGTGTTAGATTATGAAGAAAGTTGAGTGAACTTGGATATATGCGTCATGTTTTGATTGTTAATTTTATGGTAAATGGAAAGTTTTCACATGGAGAAAGCCATATTACTTCCTTTGAAGCTTTCTCCATCATTTCAGTGTAAAGCGAATATGCCACAAAATTATTTTTTTAAAGATGTATATAAATAGGAAATGTATATGCTACAAAGAAAATATCATATACAAAACTATTTAACATTGAAACCTATACTTCAAAAGCATATAATGACTAGTTCTCTATCTTGATGTTTTGATATATGTAGTGTTTGGATTGTAGAGAAATTTGAAACTGAAGTCAAAGTTTAATGTTAAATGAAAAGCTTGTCAATTCTGTATTATTTTCTTATTTTCCCATTTTCAACAACTTATGGTTTTATAAAGCTTCATGGCTAAGTGACCTTTAGTGTGTTCAGAATGACTTATAGTTTGTCAAAATGCTCAAGACAGAGCTTTTAGCTTGAGTTATTTTTAGTGGCATATAATCAAAATCTGTATTACATATTGATATACACGAGCTGATTTACACCTGCCAAAGCTTTTTGCAAACAAGTTCATTTGAACTGTCCGGTTATATTAAGGGTAACATTCTGTGAATCCTTCTCTGCTTTCTCAAAGGAAGCTAGGTTTTGATTCTTTTGTATATCCTGCTTATAAATATATATTAGTGATAGTATTTGATATACTATTGCACCGATGTAAGTTTTCTATTTTAATATTTTTCTTCTTGTCAACACACTGTCTAGTAGTAAACAGTTTTTTTTTGCAGACTCTGTTCTATATGCTTTTACCAATGCGTTTCCTACCTTTGCCTTTTATGCTAAATATACACGGATTTCTCAAAGGAGAAATATTTCATATTTGTTCTCAAAGCAAATTTCATGTCTTTTCTTTATACAAAAAAGTTTGCGTGTGAAACATTTGTATACTTTTTGCTGGTCTCTGGGATTTAATTTATTTATGTGTGTTTCTTTGGTCTTGTCTTGTTTACTGATTAGAAGGCACATATAAGAGAGTTTCCCCACTATTTGCTCGTTGCCTCTGCACAGTTGGTTATCTTTTCAAATGCAGGAAATGATTAAAAAATGCTAACACCTTCTAACATTTGCTAATCCCAGCCCAGGTAATATCTGATGCGTTAGTCATCCTACTTTCCAATCCCTCCTCTTTTTATTAAGTCAAATCTGAATTCTTGCTTCCATTAATGAAAAGCTGGAGTTAGGATCCATTTAATTTAAATCTCAACAATGTCATATTTCTTTCTTGTGTTCACTTTTCCCTCCTCTGTTTTCTTGCCTCAGACTAGAAGGTGCTCTTTCTCTATCAACGGATAGAAGCCGGGTAAATTGGCTTCAAGTGAGTGTACATATTTTGGCTGTTGATAATTCATTATGATTAAGGAGACACAAGTGGCTAGTGTTTAGTTTGTATGGTCTAGTTCTGTAGATTGGTTGCCAATTCCTTTCATCCTCCACAAATAATTTCCCTTGGGTGATTCTCCTCTTTGGTTGAATTGTTGTGTGGCTTTCATTTATGCTTCAATTTTCATGCATGCCTACTGATGGCATTTTAATTCACCAAGATATTAACCTTCGATTTTCATGCAATTTTTGGAAGTGTCATATTGTCCTTGGAATGGTAGTGTTGTCCTGTTGGCTGATTAATTACATCATCTGAATTGTGATATTCATCAAGCTCGTACATAACTGTTACTTATTTAGTCAAAAGAAAACCAGTAGCTTGGCTAGATCCTTTGGCCATAGGTTTAATAGAAAATGGTGAAACTTGACAAGTAATATGAGAAATCTAAGGAATTGGAGTAATGATGTGGAAGTGGCAACGACGGTTGTATTATTTCTTATGTTGTAAGTGGAAAAGGAAGATCTGACTCCATGTAATTGCAGTAGTACTCTTTTCCTTCTTAGGAAGGTCAGGGAAAAACTTACACACATCTTACATCCTCGCTAGGTATTGACCCCTACTGTGCTTGTAGTAGTTATACTTATTGGCTTTGTTCTTGCCCTTGACACGCTGCTTAGAGTTCATGATAGTAAGGACTATTTACTTTTACTTCTAAAATTCCACCTTTTGGAAGTTGCAACTTTTGGTCCAAACTTCCTTCCACATATTTGTGTGCATATTCTGTTGTCCTGTCTTCCTTCTCTCTCCTTCTGTACAAATATCTCCGATGACATTTTCAGCTGTACTTTACTCTGGATATATCTTATGGTTTTACACACAAATCAGTTGATGTTTATTTTTATTTAAATTTTTGCATCCAGGCAAGTTTTTTAGATTATGCATTGTCATTTTCTTGCATAATTATTTTGAGTGGATTTGTATGAGCAATGTATGGTATTGATATATCAATATGATAATGCAAGGCTGAACAGGATCAATAGAGCATGTTGGAACCATAATACTTAATAGTTTAGATGCAATTGAGTATTTAGTAACATTTTTTTTTCATAAGCTGTACTCGTGGAAAAGTTTTGGCCTCTTATGAATGTTTTTGTGGAATGGTAACCGTTTTTCTTGATTGTTTTGAATTAGTTGTTTTTTAACATTGAATTTGTTTGAATGCTTTTTTGCATTATAGGTTGAATTACATGCATATCTGACTCCATTGCACTCTCTATTTTGACTTGTGGGGGTTGCAAGGGGCAGTTATGGGGCATAGACACTTATATAATGCATCTCCAATGTTTGAGGGTGAGGCTGACCAGAATTGGAATCATATGCATACTGATCAACATCCTATGAACCACGGTAATGTTAAATCTATTTGCTTTATTTCCACTTTGATTTTCTTCCATTAGCTATTTTTTTCGTTGCAAATAACTTCATTGCTTGAATTGAACCATATTTCTCATATCAATCCTCCAATGCAGGTGGGACTAGTACATCAGAGAATGGTTCTTATATTTATCCTGTGGAAAATATATCTGTAGATAGCATTTATTTCCCCTCTCATTGGAACTCTACTGCAAGGTCAAATGGATATGCATCCTCAGGCCACAACATTGAAATACCTCCTCCTCATCAATTGGATGCCTCAGGCACTTCTAATGATCATTTTATGCATTCATCTAGTGCTGGACCTTTCTTTGCAGTGTCTGAAAATTATGTACACCAGCCTTCTTCTTCTTCAAATTATGACAGACAAGCATTTCATGTTGATAGTGGTTTTGTTGATCTTACAATGGGAAGTGGACGGGGGTCTCACAAGAGAAAGAGTCCTGGAAATTCTTCAGTCTATGAGAGAGGCAGTACAAGTGGATATTTCAATGCTGGGAGTTCAACTGATCTTCCTATACCTTCAGAATTACGACAAGAGAAGCCAAATATGGATTCTCAATATATGCCCTGGGATCATGCTGCTATGGCATCCACATTCAGGGGTGCTGGTCTCTCTATAAAGGGTGAGAGTTCTATGAGGAATGTTAGGAGCCGTTCTGCACTTGATTTGGAATCCAACCTGTCTAGGACCCATTTATCAAGCAACCATTCACACAGCGCGTACCCTACTGTCCCACCAGTCGGCCATCCTAGCATGGTGGATCTTTCAGCTCAGGCTTCTACCTCTTTGACAAGGAATTGGAGCCAAATGAATGTAACCCCTGCTAATGGAAGAATGTTATTATCAGGTTAGTTTGTGGTCAATAAAATCGAAACATAAACATTCCATTCTCCTTGCCTTTATGTCTAAACAATTGTCTTAAAATGTAGATACTAATACTTTTGGTCTTGAGACAAATCACTTCCCTGTTGGAAATGCTGCTGCTTCTGCTAGTAATGCTATTGTGGATGTTGGGAACTTCCATCACGAATTTGGTACAAGCAGAAATCCTACTACTGCTCAAAGTTTTCAAAATTTGACTCAGACTTCTAGAGGAACTCGGAGCAATTACTCTCAGAGGTCCACTCCAGCTTTTAGGGCAGCTTCAAGCTTGCGCGTGGGACATGCGACACCTTCAGATAATGGATTGCCCATGGTAGCTGAAGGTTACTCTTCTAGACATCCAAGGCCATTGAACACCATTGGCTGGCGGAACAGTGATAGAAATGGAAGGTCAAGAGTTTCTAGTGAAAGATATAGAGCATTGGCTGATGAGGCTGGTCTCCATGCTAGATTTTCCTCTGAGGTGCCGGTCAGTATATCAAAGAACTCTAAATAGGCCTGCTTGATTTATTTGCAAAATTTAAGCAAATGACTTCCAAATGTAGTATTTTTTGCAGTGTTCATCAGGAGCTGCAAAGTTATTCTTTCTGGCTTACTGACTCAAATTTATTTATTTATTTTGGGTTTTCAGGGTTTCATGATTGTTGAACGTGCTTCACTATATGGTTCTAGGAATATGCTTGATCAACACAGAGACATGAGGCTGGACATAGATAACATGAGCTATGAGGTTGATTATTAATCTATGGTTGTTTCTTTTGTTACAATTAGTGTTATGTACTTCCAAATTTATTAATTCATTTTGATTATCACTTTTAGGAACTACTTGCACTTGGGGAGAGGATTGGCCAGGTGAACACAGGATTGACCGAGGATGTGCTTTTCAAGTGTTTGACAGAAACAATATATTGTTCATCTGACCAATGTCAGGATGAAGGAAGCTGTGTGATCTGTCTGGTATGTTTTTCTTAAATTCACAGTGATTTGTTTTTTTGGATGACATTAACCAGGTGTTTACGAGTTTTTATTCAAAATTATAGGAAGAGTACAAGAACATGGACGATGTTGGGACACTTAAAACTTGTGGGCATGACTACCATGTGAGCTGCATTAAAAAATGGTTATCTATGAAGAAACTATGTCCTATCTGCAAAGCTTCTGCTTTGCCTGAGGATAAGAAGGATACATAACTTTTACTATAGTATTTATTGATCTCATCTGTACATATATTTGGACATCCTTCGAAGTGGAGGAAACAGACTAGCTTTTGGAAATGGTGTATCAAAAATATGACTTTTCTGTCAATGTATTTGTTTGGCTTCGATCTCAATTTAGTGAAGCCTGGAAATCATTGTGTGGATTTGAAGCGGATCCAGATTGCTTCTAATTTTAAATAACAAAAGAAACTAATGTTAAGTAAAAGGTATGAATAGGTTTAAGTGTTCATTTTTTTGAGCTTTTGCAAAATGGTTTTGAAATTATGTCTGAAACACTTTTAAAAATATTGTGCTTTTTATTCTCACATTATACTTTGATTTAATTTTGAATAGTTCTTACTTGAATTGACGTCTCACGTAGAGAAGTTAACTCCAAATCAATAAATCTGTTATATATTGGTCTTTTACGTTTTTGTCATCTTATGTTGGTCTTTTTAAGTTGTTCCCTTATTATATTGGTCTTTTTTAAAAAAATTCCTTTTATATTAATCCTTTAATTTTTTTCTTTAAATATTGGTCTTTTAAATTTTCTCTCATATTAATTCTTTAAGTCTCACATAAAAATTATTTTAATATGTCTTGTAAGTTCACCTCAATTAATAAAGAGAATGATTTGTAGAAATATGTTGGATTTCTAGAAGAAAATTTATTTAAGGAACAGTGTGTTGTAGAATATGGTTAAGAGATATTAAACTTTTTTTGGTAAAGCAAAATATATATAGGTAGAATGGGGCTTTCCGAGAATTGAACTCGGGACCTCTCGCACCCTAAGCGAGAATCATACCACTAGACCAAATGCCCAATGTTGACAAGTACTTTGTGCAAAATATTATTCATCAAAATATAATTTCTGTTTTTATATTTTATGGGATTTCCCAATTTATTTATCATACATCTGAATATTACTACTATTTATCACAGATGGGTTCAGAATTGAAGTGCAAAATGTTGGCTAAAATTATGAGGCAGTGGCATATGTTGAGGTTAGGGCTAAAATTTAGTGTTGTTCCACATGAAATGCCAAATCAGAGGAGTACAGAACTTGAAAGCAGATAAAAGTGTCGATTATTTGATTCTATTGAATGTCACATTCATTTGGAGGACATGATTATTTCCTATTGCATTAGAATAAATTACTTTAACTTTTCAATCTCTAGGATCCATAAATTGATTTGTGATACTGATATAGTAAAAAAATTATTGGGTACAGCTGCACAAGAAAACAAGGTATTATTTGTCCCAACTCAAATCATCAACGTTGCTTAATGAGAACAACAAATAACCAATCCTTATTCCACCAAACTTTTTGCATTGTTTTGTTTAAGAGGGTATAATTTATAACAGATCATGTACCGCAAATTCATTTGATTCTAAAATTTAAATTTTTAATTTTTTTTTCAAAAAAGAAAATTTTAAAATTTAATTTTACATCTCATAGGAATTCAAATTTTCTCATGTTAACAAATCACGAAATCATACCATTAGCATATTAAGAACTGTTGGATCAAAATCAATGGATGAGATTGTCAACTACATAACCAAACATAGAATCTATTTTCATATATTAATTAAAGTGACATTGATAATCATTTTAACTTGATGGATTTAAACTCTGTCATATGAAATTACAAAATCAATATTTCCATCGTATTGATAATTTGTTGGATTTCTCTTAATAGGCTTCAAAAGTTCAATAAGTTGTAACTTGAGCACATGTACAGTGAAAAGATTGCACAACTTTACTTTTTGTCATTATTATTTTACTAAGCCCATAACCAATAAATGGTGTCTTAGGAGTGAAGCCTATCATGAATTCAAATGTACCCTTGTTGTCCAGTTGATACACCTCATCCTTACTTTAAATGAGAATTTAACCAGCTTGCAAAATCAGATTTTGTCTGTTTGACAACTGTAATGTTAAGATGGGCTTACTTCATATTTGGATCCGTTCACATTCACATAAAGCCTAATTGATATTTACATACATTTTCTCTTTTTACAAACTTAAAGAAACTTTTGCATTTAACATATGTGAAATGATTTATTTGGGGTCCTTTTCTTATTCTTCACTCTTCAATTGTGATACAATCACTTAACTTTGGGATCAGGATTCTCTAGGATAAGAGAAATATGCATCTAGACGCATTAAACTATCTTAGCTATAAATTTGATATCAAACAGCTCAAATTAGAAAATAAGATAATTAATTTAAAAAAAATCTCCATCATTAATTTAGATCAAACCATCGATACTAAAAAATTATATAATACAGTTAATGCACCAAATCTGATTCCTATGAACTTGTGGAACTAATTATTCTAGCATATGATTTGACATGCATAGAGAAAGAGCATCATATTCTACATTATAAACAAGGACAAAATAGTCATTCTAGTAATAGAAGATGTGGAATTTAGAGTTGATGTCCCATGTCCATTGTAACCACAACCTTAGTGTCCCACATACACTTCTCCATGTTCATTTGCCTTCATTCACTTCATTTCTTTTCATCACCACAACCACATCTACCAACAAGCCACACTACTCTATTCTATTGAACCACTTAGTGTTCATTTTTTGCATACACAAAATCTCTCTCTCTCTCTCTCTCTCTCTCAAATAAAAAATGGCAGACAAATATTTTCTAAGCATTATAGAGGAAATGGATCAACTTTGGTATCACCAAATCATTCTTTTCTCAAAACCAACAACACAACTTGTTGCAAAACTAGTTGAAGAAAAACATGTTCCAATTTCAGAATCTTCTTCTTCTTCCTCTTCTTCATCGTCTATTCTTTCTTTGCCACTACTATTAGATGAAGAAACTTCGACAGATGAATCACTTTCTCCACAGAAACAAGTCTCATCAGAATCAATCTCTTTATATCTTCAGGTATATAATTCAAAAAACACTTTAGCAGACACGACACAGACACATTAATTAATACTACGAAGTGTGAACATTCTATTCTAATGTTTTGTTACTAATTTTATTGTAAACAATGAGTCTTGAATCATGATTTTGTTTCCTTCTTTTGTTTATTTTTTTTATTTTACTGTCACAATCATTAGGATGGTTCAATTAACAACAAAGAAGAAATCAAGGAAATATTAGAAAAAATGAGTCTTTTTTACAACAGAATTGGTTCATGTTCATCATCACCAACGACTCGAAACCGTCGCCGAAAATGGAGGAAACATGCTAAACTCGAGAAGTCTATGAGCTGCAGGACACTTGGAGAACTTGAACTTGATGAAGTGAAAGGTTTTATGGATCTTGGTTTCACATTCAATAAAGAATGCATTAATCAAAAAATGATTAGTGTTGTCCCTGGCTTGCAGAGATTTTGTTTACTCCAAAATAAACAACATTACTCACAGTCACAAATAATGGCTTCTACAAAAGAAAATAATGAAATAATTGAAGTTTGTGAAGAAAAGAGAGATATCATGAGACCTTATTTATCAGAGGCATGGCTTATAAAGAGACCTGATTCACCATTATTAAATATGAAAATTCCTAAGTCTTGTTCTGCTTCCAATATGAAGAAACATATTCGGTTTTGGGCTAAAATTGTGGCTTCAGAAATTCAACAAGAATGAGTTATGGTCAACCAATAATTGAAGTTACTGATAGCCAAAATATATTGTATTATTATAAAACTTTAAATGAGAGGGGTGGTGCAAATCACCAATAAGCATGTATATGTAAATTTCACTCTCTCCTTTTTACTCATTTTTGTCTCCTACACTATAAAAGGAAAGGGGGTTTGGAAGGTTCTTATTGGAATCAAGTGTGGAAGGTTACTTGATGAATTTCTGTTTTTTTTAATAACTTCACCTATTCAAAATGTATAACAGCATTGACTAATCTCTAAGTTTAGCAGGATTTTATATATAACAAATACTCTCAAGAGTGTTCAAATTTAAAGGGTTTGAATTTAAATTCAAGACCGCTAGATAATCAACAAGAGATATTAAAGATGGTCATCTCATTCGATCTATGTAGCATCAACACTTTAAATTGAACGCATTTTCTATGTCAGACATATATAATTTCATTTAAATTTAATTATTCTTTGTCTCATATTATATATCCTATTTAGAATATTTGTCTGAACTAAACCATTTATTATTATTTTATAATATTAATACAATATTTATTAAAGTAATTGAAAGTATATGATAAACAAATAATAAATAAAATACAATGATATTTTGGTCTTAAAATATTATGAAATGTGCGCATTTTAAATGAAACATAAACTATGAGACAAAGAAAATCCTTCTATATATTAAATTATTACTACAATTTAACGGTGTTTGATAGCATATGAGTATTGGTCTAGTTGATGAATTTTGTTGTTGTGAGGAATAGAATTAGGTAGATAAGGCAGCAAGAAGATAAGCACAAAGAAGTGAAGAGGGACCAAGCTAATATATGACGTTGAAGCTGACAAAGTGGGGTTTAAACAATGGAGAGCCACATCAAACTGTTCCATTGTTTTTTTCCACCATATACGACCCGATAAATTGTTATTCTTCTTGTAATATGTTTGGCTTAATTCTTTGTTCTCATTATTACAATGGAAACAATGATTTTGGAGCTACTACTATTATGCATGATTCCTGTCTCATTTCTATTTCCTTTGTCTACACTTTGCATGAACGAATATTGCTCATAATCTACTCTCCTTTTTTTTTTCTTTCTTTTACATGCCAAGTGGAGTATTTATGTATTTAATGCTATATAATTATTGCATATATTTTTAACTTATTTAAGCATAAAGAAAATTCTAAAATAAAGTCTTGATAAAAAAAAATAGAGGTTCATCTATACTAATAATAATATTTTATTATAATTCTACATTTTGTATTTTATGAGATACAAAATGTTTTAATTAAATATGTCAATTTTGAAGTCTTTTACTTATTAGAAGACCTAAAGTTCTAGCTTTATTAATTTGAGTCTTGGGTCGGCCCTGATTTTTTCTTTTTGTTATTTTTTGTTATACAATGTATTTATGTGTTTCACCATAACTGATAATTAATTTATGTTGAAAAATATAATTTGCCACTTTTAATAAAGTCTTATCT
Organism: Cicer cuneatum; assembly: GCA_037974295.1. Taxonomy (NCBI): domain Eukaryota; kingdom Viridiplantae; phylum Streptophyta; class Magnoliopsida; order Fabales; family Fabaceae; genus Cicer; species Cicer cuneatum. The sequence continues at coordinate 65,826,072 of JBBPBO010001986.1, read as the reverse complement.
TTTAGTTACATTTTTTTATTTACAGTATTTAAATTCGAAATATTGAAATAGTTTAATTTTTATGCATTAATATTATACAAAGTTTTACATAGTCGACAAATCATTATCAATTGTATAGGTGATTTTTGTAGTAATTATGACAAAAATCAAATATTATTAATGATATGACAATTATAATTAATTGACATTTGATTGTAATGTTTTTTATACTAACAATATATATAAATTATATTCTTTAAGAAATTTGAGTTTTTTTCATTCTCACCAACCTATATGTTAGCTAACTATGACATTTGAAATAAACACAACTGCACCTAAAGATATGACAAAACTTAGGTGTTGTTCTTGAAAGAAGGAAGGAAAATGAATCAAATTGATAACTCAAAATACTAAATATAAGTAGTATTTATATGAAATCACCTTTTTATGATTAGCATCACATGATCATGACAAACATAGGTGGTTTTCTTAAAAGCAGGAAAATGAATAATTCAAAATACTAAATATAAAGAAGCATTTATATCAAACCATCTTCGTATGAACAGCATCAAATGGTCACCCATATGACAAAACTTAGGTGTTGTTCTTGAAAAAAGGAAAATGAATCAAATCGATAACTCGAAATACTAAAAATAAGGAAGTATTTATATAAAATCATCCTCGTATGATTAGCATCACACGTGACCCCCCATAAATCCCGTTGATGATCTCACCATGGCCTAACCTCATCAAAGTGTTCTCAATATAAAAGGTCATGTACTTGGTAGCGGATGCATAAATTTTCTTTGGTGGGGGCAATAAAATAATATAAATATTTTGACCAAAAAAAATTACTAATTAAATACATAATTATAATGATCAAACAAATTTAAAATACATAAAACTTCTACAAATTATAATTATCTTTTGCGAAATTTCGTATAATGAAAATGTTTAATAATTTTTTCATTGTCAACACTATCAAAAGCAGAAAAGTAGAAAAGTGAAAAGATAAAAAAAAAAGTATAATTTTAACTTGTGTGAGTGTATTAGGTCTTAGTGAGTCTCGAACTAAAAAGTTTTATGGGGGCTTAAAATAAAAATAATAGTATTATCAAAACACTTTTTTATTTTCTTGTATGGGCAAGAGCTCTCGTTATAGTTATATTGAATTCACTATTACATATACTTCAGGTATAAGATATACAACTCATTTTTATATAAAATATATCTCACTTCCTCCAACTCTCATTAATTTGAGTGTCGAAATATTTACAAATATACTCGATCGAAAATTTCTCTACAATACTTCGTCAACGCTAATTGTTTTCAGCTGTCACCAAAGTTCCACTTCATATTAACTATACATGAAAGGAATATAAAATGTTGGTGTAGTTATCTTTCTTTTAATTTTACTTTTTATTTATATTACTAACTATAATAACTACTATTTTATTTATACTTCCACTTGATCTCTCGATGATGAAAGGAATAAGGCGTGTTGGACTACACCGACGATGCATCTAATGTCAGAGATTTCTACCGAGCATCCATATAGTTGTACCTGTCACCCCCTGAAGACACATGAAAAGATAATTTTACCCTTTTAACTATTTATAATAAATTTCAAAATGAATAGTTTCAGAAATTTCAAATTTTCGAAATAAGGATTACATTTCGAAATTTTGGAAAGTTTCAAAAGTTTTCAAATCTCGAGAATTTCGAAAGTTTTCAAATCTGGAAAATTTTGAAGTTTCCAAATTTTGAAAGTTTCGAAATAAAAAAATTCCAAAATTTCAAAACTTTCAAACAATTTGAAATTTTTTTGATCACCTTAATACATTTTTATCCCTTTTAATATCTATAAAACTCTCAAAAAAATGTACTACTTATTTTTTCACACCCTCTTTCGAAACTTTACAGAATTTTGACATACATTTGAAAGTATCCAAATCTTTTAAATTTAAAAGTAAGTATCATTCGAAGTTTTGAAATTTTTGAAATGAAAAATTTCCAATTTTCTAAACTTTCAAACATTTTGAAAGTTTCGAAATACAAATTTTTCAAATTTTCGAAAGTGTTAAACAATTTAAAACTTTCGAAATAGAAAATTTTCAGATTTTTGAAAGTTTTGAAATGAAAGTTTTCTGAATTTTCTAAACTTTCAAAGATTTCGAAATTTTTGAAATAGAAATTAAAAAAATTCGAAACTTTTGAAATTTATACAGTTTTTCAGATTTATAAACTTTCCAAAATTTTTGAAATTTTCTATTTCGAAAGTTTCAAATTGTTTGAAAGTTTCGAAATTATAGAATTTTTCTATTTCGAAACTTTCCAATTTTGGAAACATCGAAATTTTCTAGATTTAGAAACTTTGGAAATTCTCCAGATTTGTAAATTTTCGAAACTTTCCAAATTTTTGAAATGTAATCCTTATTTTGAAACTTTCGAAAGTTTTGAAAATTTAAAATTTTTGAAATTATCCATTTTAAAACTTATTATAAATAGTTAAAAAAGTAAAATTATCTTTTCATATATTTTGAAGAAGTGGCAAATACTATATGGGTGTTCGATAGAAATCTCATAATATCATATGTCTCAATGATGTGGATTCACGAGGCATTGGGCTAGGTCTCATATCGGGTCAAGTTGTTTTTGGAATAAAGTCATAATCCGGAACATGTACTATATTTAATATAACATTATTATATTTATAAGTTAATCTTATATTAACAAATTTAATTGGTCATATTTGACTTTTGTTAGGTTTGATTTGACCGAAAGACAACGTAAAAGTTACTCAGCTGTCGATAATCTTCAATTTTAAAAAATAATAAAATAACAAAAATACATTAGTTACTAATATCCTAAGAAAATATAATAAAATATAGATAAAATTATTTTATATTATAATTTATTTCCTCTCTGGTTTAAGAATTTTAATTTATTTTGTTAAAAGTGATTGTGGCTGCATATATCGATCTTGTTTTTGTGTAACCTTTTTCAAACCTCGGATTCAATCAAGTTTCCGTTTGTTGCTGTTGTTGTTTTTTTTGTCTCTGGTACAACGAGCGCCAGCCATGGCCGATAAAGTTCCTCCTTCATTCGATCGCAAGGTATTCTTCTCTTCTTAGATCCGATCTTCCTTCTTCCACATTCTTCATTATTTCTTTGGATCTTCAAATCATTCCCCCTTCCCATATTCTATGCGTTTTCATCTTTGCTATTAGTATCATTATCGAATTTTCTTAATATTTCTAGATCTATTATAAATCAATTTAGGAATTCTTTTTTTTTTCCAGCTAGAGTTTTGGTTTAATAATTTTGTTATCTTATGTGCCAGTTTTTATTTATTCGATACTTTAAGGTTTATTCCATTGCTGTCTAAGTTAAAATTTCATTTTGATTCAATGCGTTTTTTTTTTATGTTGATGCTAATTCATGATTTAGATTTTAGATGATGATGATGATGATAATGTTGTGGAATGGCTTTAATGTTTTGTTCACTCGTTGAAAAGTTCAGTTTAGATATTTTTTTGGGTCTATACTCTTTCATTGAAATGGGATTATGCTCATTAATGAACTCTTTTGGATGCATATGATTCATTTTTAAGCTTAGTTTATCAATGCCATAAAATTTACTGAACGGAAGCTTGCAATCTATTCAACCTTTGACATGTTATGAGTTTTCAAGTTTTCTCATAAGTCTTTGTGTTAGGGAAAATTGTACATAGGGAACACACACAAGACACAGTACAAAGAAAATAATGAAAGAATCATGATTTGTGATTCAGTCCCTTTTGCTGTGACTACAAAAAAACTTTAAAAATATTTGTTATCTCAAAATAAGAATACAAGTTTTCTGAATTGTGTATCATCCTACAAATCTGAGTATTCTACTTTTGAATATCATGGGAAATACCATTTTATCTTTTATTTCTAAGAAACTCTAATTGTTTTTTTACTTTTAAGAAGATTAAAAGAAGTTGCACTTGCACCTTGTAGTCATTCTTTATTTGCTCTGCAATTCATATGTTATTTGTATATATGGATGATTGTGAGTGATGGTTAATTACATGTCAATTTTCCTTTTAAAATATTGTTTTTACTGGTTTTACAATTTCTTTTTGCTTTGTGCTTTCTAATATGACCTTATTTTAAGTGCTTTTTTTTTGTTGGTCTTGGGAAAATGTTTAGAATGCTGGATCACAAGGGTTCAACCCAGGTTTAATAGTTCTCCTAGTTGTTGGTGGGTTGCTTTTGACATTCCTCATTGGAAATTATGTGCTCTACATGTATGCACAGAAGACCATTGCTCCTAGAAAAAAGAAGCCAATCTCAAAAAAGAAGATGAAAAAGGAGAGACTCAGGCAAGGCGTCTCTGCACCTGGAGAGTAGAAACTCTGTAGTCAAATGTTTTATGGAATGTGGATTACCTCGTACTTTTGTAAAAGAAATCTCGTTATGTGTTGTCTTAAGTTAATTTTCATGTTCATGTGTGTTACTCACAGAAAGCATAGTCACGTTATTTAGTACTTTAGCAATATATTTGGTGGTTTAATTGATCATTTTTCTTAGACCCTTTTCTTACAATAGCTTATTTTCAACTTTAATAAAATCTAAATTTTTATATATCCTTCTGTAAAAATAGCGATGATATTTCCTGTGCTTGATAATACTGTTAATTAAGCCGAAAATCTTTGTGCTCTAACATGATTTCCTCCGCAGGTAGCTCAACACATCCACATCTTCTCTCAAGTTCAATTAGACAATACTGATGTCTCCCATCATATTGATAGTATCATCTAACCCATGACAGTTTCTTTTGTCACTATCCAAATACATTGCTTTATTACTTTGCCTTATCGACGCCAAAATGAGCTGTCGATGTTATCTCAATACCGTTTTCAGTTCATATATATGGCTTTGAGTTGATTTGAAGCCCTGCCTCCACCCATTGGCAGCATTTATCCACCCGTCACTCACAGATTGACTTCTGTTGTGCTATCAGCTTGTACTTGTTCAAAGGCTCATCAATCCTTCCATAACACCCTTTTAAGGACTCATTCGTCCAATGCACATAATCTGCCATACTACTGAACTCGAACTCTTAGCCACCATCAGCCTAACACCGAACTACTGTTATATTGGAATAAAAATATTGTCATAGCAGATCCATATGCTCCTATTGACAGCACAAAACACCTCACACCATCCTCCACCTCTTCATAAACTATTAACCTTTGGTATCTGCCCAAAACCATAGCTGACATATACCTGCATAATTCTCAGACCCATTACAACTCACCCAGTTCCATGAATTGCACTCAAACTGCACCTAAGTACTATAATTGATTAGAGGTGTTTTCAGATTGACTCGGAAAATATGAGGCAAAATGTCATCAATCCAAAATGTCATTACTTAAAGCTGTAACATTAATAGATTACTTTCCTCGAAATTGAAATTTGAACTCATCATTTTTATAAAAAAGGTAAAATAAAAATAATAAAATTAATTATTTTCAACTTTCAATTTCTATAGATCAATTATATACTTCTTTTTTTATAAAGAGTTTGGTGGTAATCAATTATTTACTTTTGTATGAATTTGTTTGGATGTTAACATCTATATGTTTTTTAGTTTTTTTTTAATAAATAATGTATTTTTGAGTAAATTTTTCAACATTGCGCAAAATTTAAAAACTGACTTATATTTTATATTTAACCAAAAAAAAACTTTTAAGGGTTTTGGTGCATTTGTTTTATTAACTAATACATTGATCATTTTTTTTTTAAAGATCAAAATTCGTAATTATTTATGTTAATATTTTTTTCTCCTTTACATGAATTTGAACCCAAATCCTCTGGTTTTTAATTCTTAACTGAAATTAGTTGAATTATTCACCTCATTCTTGATATATTTTTTTAGAATTAAAGGACTTTTTTTTTTCACCACTCTAAAATTATTGTTAAAACGACCAATATAATGAGTCTAAAGCTTAAATCCAATTTGTAATGTCGACGATGATCGTTATCAATGTAAAGTCTTAAATTAGTAATTTTGAAAACATATTAATTTTTTTCTTTAAAAATATAAGAGATAATAAAGCTCATCATTTTAACCATCTTAAAACAATTGAGACATCTATTTTAAATAGTTCAAGAAACAAAAGTGTAATTCTAAAAAACCAAATTTGCTAATCCTTTTAACCATTGAGAAATCTATTTTTAATAGTTCAAGTAACAATTTTAAAAAATCAAATTTGCTAGTTGAAAAGTTCAATCCACAAAAAATACAAAAAATATACTCTTTTTAGTAGATTGTTTGAATAGACACCATTAGTTATATTCCTCAAATTCAAATAAAAATAATTCAATGTGTCTATAGAGCTATCCCTAAAAATACCTCTACAAGGAGTCACATACAAACATCCAAAAACAATTCAATAAAAATAGCATCATTTCACTATTTATAAACATTATACTAATTTTTTATATTTTTCTTAAAAAATATTTTAACATTTATTATTAATAGTAATAACAAATTTATAAAATTTTACATGTTATTTCGTTACCGTTTTCAATAAATGTTATTTAATAATTTATATTAAATAATAAATTATTTACTCATATATTTAAAGAATAAATAAACGTACCGCGATACATCTTTAATTTACACATACACAGTTGAAATCTTAATAAATAAAAAATAAATAAAAAGCTGACGTGTATTTTATTTTCGCGTCATCGAAATGAAGCTACCCAATAGCAGTAAAATTGTGTCAGCAACAATTGTTTTTTTTTTGTACATGTCAGCAACAAATTTTTATCTTATTAAAATAAAATTAGCAGCAACAATATTTCAAACAATTTAGTGGATTTGGCACCATCACAGTTTCTGAGCGTCAGCCCAGCCATGGCCGATGACTTTGAGTTCGCCGATAAAGTTCCTCCTTCCTTCGATCGCGTGGTACTCTTCTCTTCTCTTCTTAGATCTCAATCTCATCATATTTATCAATTCATTATTTATCTAGATCTTAAATTCATCGATTCACCCTAGTATGTCACTCTGCCATGTTCTGCGCCGTTTGCAACTTTGCATCTTCGATAGCTGGAATCATTCACGAATTTGCTTCATTTTTTAACTAAATTTGCTTACTGTTTTTTTTTTTTACCTTGCGGATAATCACGTCAAACTCGTTGCGATTTTAATTCAGTTGATTCATTGAGTATTTAAATTAGGAATCCCTTAGAGTTTTGAGTTAGGTATATGTTCACATTCATATTTAACAATTTAGCAATATCTGCTTGTTTATGTTGATGATGCTTGTTATTTAGATTTTAGATGAAAATCAATAATGCAGAGGGGATAGTTAGGGGTTGTTTATAACTTCAAACAACACATGCATGAATAGGATGGAATATGGCTTTAATGGTTTCTACACTTGTTGAAAATTTTAGTTTTAATTTTTTCTTTTCGCCTCAAATCTCTCTGGTGAAACGGGATTATGCATATCAATAAGTGTTGTCAATTGCAAATTGTGGAAAATAGTGGTTTGTTCAAATTCCACTACACTATGGTGTTGTAGCACTGCAATAGTAGTTATTTGACAACACTTTGTACTAAATAGTCTATAGAGCAATAGCGATTAGTTCAAATTCCGCAATGCTATAGCAGCTATTTGACTACACTGATATCAATAAATAATTATGGTGTTGTTTGATTCAAGTAGTCAACTCCACCTAGTTGGATAAGGGCGGCATAAGGCTTGGTTGTTGTTGTTTTTTCATTGGATGCTAAAAAATCACTTCTGTCTTAGGAAAAACCTGATCTCTTTTCTTTTATTTTTTGGAAACTTTAATTGTCTTTCTCCGCATTTTGTGGGCAATAGATTTGTTTAAAGATTATAAGAAGCTGCACCTTGTAGTCATTCTTTAATTGCTCTGCGATTCATGTTATTTGCATACCGGTTGGTTATCAATGGTGGTGAATTACATGTCTTACTTCCTTTTAAAATAGTTTTAATTTTTACAGTTTATTTTTGCTTAGTCTCTCTGATATGACCTTAATTAAGTGCCTTTTTTTTGTTGCTCTTGGGGAAATGTTAAGAATGCTGGATCTCAAGGGTTCAACCCAGGCTTAATAGTTCTGCTGGTTGTTGGCGGGTTGCTTTTGACATTCCTCATTGGAAATTATGTGCTCTACATGTATGCACAGAAGACCATTCCTCCTAGAAAAAAGAAGCCAATCTCAAAAAAGAAGATGAAAAAGGAGAGACTCAGGCAAGGCGTCTCTGCACCCGGAGAATAGAGACTCTGTACTCAAATGTTCTGTGAAATATGGATTACCTCGTGCTCACCCAAAAACAAATTCTCGCTCTGTGGTGTTGTTAGTTAACTTTCATGTTTCTTTTCTGTATGTTAATGACAGAAAGCTTAACATTAAACAGTGCTTTAGCAATATATTTCGTGGTTTAAATCATCATTTTGCTTCCTTGCTGTTCAATTATGTTTGGATGACGAACAAACAAGAAGGGAAATATCAAGGAGTAGAGAACATATGACTTATAAGGGAAATATCCACTATTACTTCCCCTATTACAGTATTGTTCCTTGATCAATCTTTTAAAAAAGGAGAACGATACTTTTGCTCAATTTCTTCACTTCTCTTTTCAACTATCTCAGTGATCCGTGCTTAGTTAAAGCTAGTGCGGCAAGTTTAAGTGTTTAAGACGAAGTGTTTTAGGAGGGAAAATAGAAGCACCAATGGGTCTAAAATTGTGCTTGCATTTGCGATCGGCTCACAATTCTCGTGTCCCAATACACCGTCAATGTGAATTTTGTGACGTAGTTCCAAACAGGCAATTAGACAAAGTCGTGACATTTCGTTAAGTGCAAATGCCTCATAGTTGGGTTTGGCAAACACAATAGAGAACCAGATTTATTTTTTAAAATATTTTCTTCCATTTTTTAACCAGACTAAAATATATTACTTTTATACTGTGTCTATAAATCTGTCATGTTTTTAATATGCGTAAAACATAACAAAATTATATTTTAAACACATTAAGAGACAGAGCATTGGAGTTGTTTAATACTTCATCCGAATTCAATACGAAACAAATTTACAAATTGTCATATTTATTAAGGATAATAGCTAAATGCAATTAATTTATTGATTTCATTTTAAAAAACAGTAGGAACTTACTTCTAATTATTATAACCATAATCATCTTCAACAACATTAAAAAATCAACCCAATAATATTTTTCGAATAATATCATTGAATATGGATTGATCAGGTGACTTTTATTTACGATTGAGGTCAACAAATGCATGCATTTTTTTGTTTATAATTGAGACAAGAAAGAATAATTCTAAAAAAAGTTTTTGAAAACTTATGTATTAATAATTTGTTTGAGTATCAGCTTCACGCACCACATATCTCTAATTCACAATGAGTGATTTATTATATCATCTAACACATTAAAAAAAACATATAAATGAAAATGAGAAAATAATAATATTTATATTAAATACTTTTTTTATGCATTGATATATTCACCATTATCATGAATACAAATTAAAATCTATTGAAGTAATTTAAATAATACAAGTATTAATTGAAAGCAAAAAAATTAATATAACATTGAAAATTTTAAAAATTATTTATTTGGAGACACTATTATGCAAACGAATCACTTTTATTGCAAGACAAAAAGAGTATCTAACATCTACCTGTGTTCTATCTAATCTAATTATATCTAAAAAAGTTTTTGTTTTTTTGTTTTTATTAATTATATCTAAAAAAGTTGAATACTACAAAAAAAAAACGATTTTACTTTATAAACATATTTAAAACATTATAATATCTCTCCATAGAAATTTAAACTTTTTTTGACAAATAATGTATTAATTAAATATAAATTTTTAAATATCAAGAAACTAAAATACCAGTAATTTAAATTTAAAAATTAAATTTTAAACTCAATATTTATATAACTTCTATCATAATACTTTATATAAAGAGTCTATGCAAAGTTTGATAACATTTCAATATAACCTCTAAGTATTTTCATTTTATATAGACTAAAATTGCTTGCAAAAAATATTTAGAGATTGAAAGTCAAGAAAACAAATTAAACAGACTAAAAACGAATTTTGAAGTAAAGATATATTTAGCCTTTTGTTATAAAAAAAGATTAAATAATATTAACTACTTTTCTTAAATTCAAAACTGGAGGAAGGGAGTATATGTACAATCAGTGAAACACAACGAACCATAACCATATATCAATGAACTAAATAATTACGCATAGACCACGATAAACAAATATACTGTATATATATATATATATATATATATATATATATATATATATATATATATATATATATATATATATATAATGCAGAACAGTGAGGAAACAAACAGCAAATATAATGATGTTTTATGTTGTTATTTATACCAAATTCAAAGAACCATGATACTCTTGTCAGCAGAGTCCGGAGAAAACGAAGGGGGCGAAACATGGTTTCACAGCTACAAACCAAAGAGAGGCAACAATATCATACACGAGAATATCCCTTCCAAGAGGAAGAATATTTTCAAGCCGCACGACCCATGTTCTGCTCTTCTGGGGGAATCATAACCAATACTTGTTGCGCATTGAAGCCAGGATGAGGCACTCTACGGCGGAGCTCCCGGCCTTCTTGACAAAGAGCACAAACATGACAAAAGACATGAGTTGCTAAATCACATGCCGACTCACACTGTTCACGCTGCACCTCATCTTCCAAAAAGCTTCCACAGCACCCGCAAGACCTATCGAGTGCCTCGCAACTTCCCTGATTTCCAAGAACCACAAATAGTTCATACAATAATTGATTATCTTTCTCATAACAATAAATAATACAGCAATTGATTATCATTTTGTAAACAGTAAGCAGAGTAAGCATTTAGTTGTATGGAAAGATTGAATTATTATATTTTAAAAAGATGGGGAAGTCAAATGTTCCAACTTAAGAGAGTAAAAGACCTAATTTGCATGTTGTATCGTGTCTCGTTGAGGCGTATAGCGTGCCAGCTACTATTGTCCATAATATATTTAGAGGTTTAAAGTACTCAGTTTGATCAATTAAAATGAACTCAACAAAACAACATTCTTGCGGCTATGCATGTCAAATTACTACATATAAAACATTTAGATAGGAACCAGACCAGATCACATACCAAAAGTGCATGTACTGTAATATTTCGCTACAACAATTGATATCGGTGTGATAGCAGCAGCCACATAGATGGATTAGTAGAATAAGCTGAAGGAAAAAAATGTACGGTAGCATAGGGCATTCTAAAGGCCTTGACCTCTCCTGTCTTACGTCCTGCTTATTTAGCTGTCCTATCTACTCTTATCTCATTTTACATTTCCTTGTAGCTTACAAGTTACAACAGAATTTCCCCCAATTTACCCCGTGGTTTTCTATGACAGTTAGTTATTGACAATCATGGCCAAGACCTTGCCCACTCAGGGCTTCTGGTCTTCTACAATTCTTCCTCACACTCCCCCTCACAAATCACAATAGGAAGTTTCATGACATATTATCACTACATAATAAGAGGCAACGAATTAAATAGTAACTAACCTCTAAATTGAACCTGCGACGAATTGCAGTGCGGCTATGATATGAAAACCACGGCGCAAGACAATTCCAACCACAGCAGGAATTGCCAATTACATACAGGCCAGAATAATGCAAACAATGATTGGCAAATGTCCCCGAAGAATCTCCAAGTCTCTCAACATTGCTTCCATATAGCACACAAGGAGCCACACTACCAAGAAGACCTAGCATGTAATAAGTTCAAGCATGAGAAAAATGGACAAATGTTTTAAGGATCAACATGGAAAACATGTCAAATGAAGCGAGAGGTTCAACATCCACGACCACTTTTGCTTCATAAAAACAATAGCACCTTTTTATTTTCTTTTATGAATTTCCCCAATAAAATACAAAAACAACCAATTTTGATATAATAAAATCGTTTGGTTTAGGTTTAGGGTCTAAGGGAGTCTAATTCCACAATCCAGATTCAACTTAACAAACAATTCATAGCTGACCTTTTTCCAGCTGAATTCACTGAAAGACATAATTTTTAAATTATTGTCCTAGAAAAAGGACGTGTTGTTCTATGTGAAAAATTGAACCCTAAAATTCTCCTCACAACCCCCAATTTTAAAGGACCACAAAATCGAGTAACAGAATTATTCAATTATCAATATAAACAAAATAAAATTGATTAGCCTGATTAAAGAAATGTAATTGTAAAGAAATTGAACGATCAATCAGATAAAAGGTGAAAAATATCGGAAACGGAATAAAAGAGGGACTTACAAACTTCAAGATCGCTGCTGCAAAAGTGATCGGTTTGGCCGAGACAAGAGCAGACGGTGGAACTCCAAGGAGAACGTGGAATGGGCTGGCCCATGACGCTTCCATGGGCCAGTGGAAGCCCATCGGCGGTCCATCCGAAATGAAGATCTTGGTGCGTCGATTGATGTTTGGGTTGGTGTTGGTGGAGAAGAGGATTCACCTCCTCCTCGTGATTAAGTTTCTTATTTTCAGCCATTGATTGGATTGAATTGAATTGAATGAAAAACAATACAATACAATATGGAGAGATGTCGGTGGAAACAATGAAACATTGTTCCCCGCGTCGATCTTCTCCTTTTATGCAAATGCAATGCTTAATTACGTAATAGTAGTGTACTAATTTAGTAATTAATTAATCTTATTATTCGTAAGTAAAGTCAAAACCACCCAAACAAACACATCCGTCTAACTTCCTCCTTAAGATATCGTTTCACATTTTTAGAACAAAAAACAACCCCATTAATCTAATCAGGCTAATCATTAAATTTCTTCTATTCATAAATCAAAATCAAATTGTTTTAGTTTTATACTTTGTTTTAGTTTTATACTTTGAATTTGTTCTCTAGTCAGTTACTTCTATGTTTGGAATTAATTAACAATTTGACCTCGATCATTAAAATTTCTCTATTTCACAATGCATCCATGAAATTACTTTAAACTAGTGTGTGGTTTGTGCCAAGCTCAAAATGTGTAAATTTGATTTGTGATTATAATCATAAAAATTTAAATAAACTAAATTTAAATAATTTTTAATGATAAATAGTGTGAATCAAACAAAATTAATCTTAATTCATTTAATTTTTAATATGTATGATTTACAATTGAACTAAATATAGCATCATAAAAACATAATTTGTGATTATTTTGTGATTGTCCATTTTAAAAATACAAAATAATCTATAAACCAAAGCATCAAATACCCTCTTATTTTATCCTAGAAAAAAAATGCACAGATCCAATAAATCCAATCAAAGTGGGACATTCATTACACATTCATCTACTCGTGCAAAATCGTTCAATTCAAATAATTTTGAATAACTCATTGCAAATTGTATTCATTTTTATGATATTTAAAAAATATATTAGTTTTAACTAATTATTTAATGACAATTATTTCGTGACAAATATTTACCTTGTGTATCAATTGTACGTTTCCATGACTTCTTTAGCGATTTTTTAAAAAAAAATTCAAAAAATTATAGTTTGTGTATTTTAAGTATTCTCATTTTTACTATCCTATATATCATTTTTTTAATTAATTATATAATTAATATATTATGATTATTCTTATTTTTATTTAGAAGATATAAAAAAAAATTAACTAATTGATTAATGACAAATCTTAATCCCGTGTATAAGTATATATTCCAACAACTTTTTTAACGACTTATTTCCAAAAAGTTAACTTGAAAAAATTAAAGTGAGAAAATTATAGTTAATATATTATAATTGTCTTGATTTTATGTTGATGATATTAAAAAAAAAGCTAATCCTCATTCGATTTATATAATAAATTATAATTAGTATATATTATATTATGATGATTTATATTTTTATTTAGAAGATATAAAAAGTATTAATTTTAACTAATTGATGAATAATATGCTTCATTACAAATATTAACATTGTAGTATTTGCTTTCTAATAAATTACCATTTTAATATATGTATATGAGCTCGGATTAAGACTAAATTCAAAATTTTGTGGTTGATTTTTGATATATATATATATATACATATATATATAATGTATTTGTTTAAATTGTGTTGACCATTGAAAAAAAGTATATATATATATATATTCATTTACTTTTTATTATATTATATCGATTGTTAAATATAATTTGTTTTTCTAAATAATTGTATGAGATATTTTCAAATTTTAACTATTAATCATTATACCATTGAAACAAAAATGAAATTATTTATTTTTCTATTTAGATTATTGCTAATCAAATTTCTTATTTTAATTAATAAATTATTTTATTTTTTAATTCAGTAAATACATAATTACCATAAATGAGGGTTGACTTTAATGGCATTAGCTATATTTTTATAATAAAATGAATGAGTTAGAATTATCACTAGAAAATTACGTTTAGTGTCTGACCAACCTCGAATAGGATTATCTCCTGTGGATGGAACATATGGGAAACTAAAAAAACATGTAATTACTAACAATGAACTGGACCAAGTGGTAAGCGATTTCAGTTCCTTAAGTAATTAATCAAGGAATTTGATATCTGACTCTTGCATATCAAGAAAATTTGATTGGAAGAGAAAAATTCACTTTGTTTGCTCACATAGTTTTTGATAGAGATTAGTCGTCGTTATATAGTGGTGAAAACTTTATACCTATAATATGCTCTCAAATTTACACAAAATAAAAATATGTACCCAATTAAATCCAAAAATTATAAAAGGTCTATTAAACAAATCAATTTTTTTTTTAAATTTAATGTATCAATTTTTCGAATCCATTTTTTGGGTGCAAGTACTTATTATTCTAATCTATTTTGTTTTATTCATAGTCATAAATTTTATACACAAATATTATATTATCTTTTAATAAATTTTTATAAGCATTTATTGTTTGGAAAAAACATTATGATAATTTTTATTTTATTATAGCCATGAAACTATATTTTTCTATTTAAATACTAATTTTAATTTATCATGATTATAAATTATATATTTTAAGTATATCAAAAAATAATTTGGCAACTCTTATATGATTTTTTGGGAAATATTTATCATTTTGTTTGATTATTACGCTGAGATTATAAGAATTTAACTATTCAAGTTCAAATTAAGTTAATAGAAAAAGTTGCAATTTAAAAACTCATTTAATGCCTTGTTATCTAAAATTTGAAGTTTTAGCTTATTGATTTTGAATTTGATCGTTGAAATTGATTTTAGGTAAAATAATAAACATGGTATTGGAAATTATAACCGATTTTTTGTGTTTGTGTGGTTGAATTTTCAAATTTTACAAATGATTTTTACTTATGAAAGGATTATTTTAATTTAGTTATTATAATTAGGAAAATAATTAGACCTTAATATATATATATATATATATTATTTAATATAAGAAATATAAGGAAGAAGAAAAATCTTTAAAGTCATCATTTTGTATTTACCAACATTGTCCACATAAGGAAGAAGAAGAAAAATTAAAATAAAATATAATTTCATAACTTTGTAATATAAATCATCATATCATATATTATGAATTTTAATATAAGTATTTACTCCAAATACAATTCACAAAAATCGGTATATTGAAAGAATTAAAACAAAAACGTCAACGAAGTGCAGCAAATATAATTAAATTGTTTGATAAATGTTCAGTCCGATCTAAAATTTCTTTAAATTGTTTGATAGATATTTGGTCCGACCTAAAATATTATTTACCTTAAATGAAGTATCATACTCTCGCTTTATATTTTATAAGAAAAAAATAAAATTAAAACAAAAAAACAACGAAAAACTTTATATATACCTAGTCTGAACTTTGATGAGTACTATAACGTGGTGATATGATCACCCAACCTGAAAAATTATATATATGAATTGAATATAAAAAATAAAAAAATATTAAAGTTTTAGAAAGAAAAAAAAAATAATTAAAGAAAATAAAAATAAAATTAAAAAGAGAATATATCATGTAGAATAAAGAAAAAAAATTCTGAATGAAAAAAATTATAAAAGAAATAAATTTGTATAAAATAATTTGTCATTATATATACGATAATTTTTTTTCAAACATAGATATTAACTTTGCTTCTACAAATCTTTTTTTTAAAAAAATAAATAAATTTGTATGAAAAAATTTGTTAATTATTTTTCATTATATATACCAATATTTTTTGAAACATGAATATTAACTTTGCTTCAATATTTTTTTTGTTTTTATATAATCAAATGATAATAACAAATAACTTGTTTTTATGTGTTTTAGTACGCATTAATAATATTTTTTTTCTATAACATACAAAATATTCATGTTGTCGTTAAGTATTCAAATTATGATTTCTATATTGAAAATATGCAAAATATGTTTAAAAAAAATATTTTTTTTATTTGTTACATCAAGGAGATTGGTATTACGATAAATAAATAAGTTGCTAGTTAAGTGTCATGTGTATCATTTTTATGTGAAGCAAGACTATTATTTATAGTTATATTGATTCATTAATGATATTTGAATAAGACTATATTTTGTTGTTGTTATTATTATTATTATTATTATTATTAAAATTGATCCATATTTTTGTCACGCGAGCTCACTAAATCAAAATGCAATTAATTTAATTTGGTTTTTTTCTTTTGATAATAGGGACAAAAATGTCACCATATTTTTTTTTATATATGTGTGAGCAATTAGCAACCGTAGAAATTATAAAAATATAATAATTTAAGTACTCGTTTAATTCTTTTTTTTTTGTTAAATTTTTGAAATGTTACCTATTTTTTAAAATTTAATGTTCAAATGATGATATATATTATTTGTAAGAATATTTGAGAAATCTTGTATTAGATTTTAATAATGTATGTTTTATGATAAATATTGTAAATAAGTCAAGCCGACAGATGACACGTTAATGCTAATTGGTTTGGTAATATATTAAAAATCAAATGTTTTTCATTATTAACTTTGGTTCTAAATATAATAAGAAGAAGAAGATGAAACTAAAATTACGAACATCAATAAAAAAAAGTTTATTCAAATGTTAATTAGTTTGATAATACCATCATAATTTTTATTATTTATTCCAAATTAATTAAAAAAAAGTTTATCCAAAATACAATTTTAGTTACCTCTAAGAGAAAAAAATTATTAAAAGTGCATTTATACATTTTTTTTTATTAAAAATGCATTTATGCATTCAATTATGTATACCACCAATTTATATGACATGTGAATGTGAGACGGTAAGATTATAACAAACTTATATTTATAAAGAAAAAAAATTAATTTTTTCTATTTTTTATTTTATTTTGTTGAATGTATTTGCTATTCAATGATATTTAAATTAATTTTTTAAATTATTTGTATTTGATGTTATTTATGTCGAATTGAATTACATAAAACATCTAGTTTAATAATATCAACATTTGCTAATAGAGATTATTACAACAAAAAACACTGTCGATTGAGTCACGTCATAAAGAAAATAGTTATTTATATTATAAATAGATAGTCGATTAATATTTAAATATGAAATTACTTGGAGTATTATTGCTCAAATTTAAGAATTTGTTATTATTTGTTATAAATATAAAAACTTTCTTTCCGACTATTCAACCATTAATTTTGGAGTAAAAAAAAACAATGAATTTAATACATTGTTTTATTGATTATTGAAATGCCTAAATTTGGTTAGATATTTACATTTTGGGATTTTGGGGATGAATTATATATTTTTGTGTAAGAATACATGAGAGATATTATATTAAACCTTAGCA
This sequence comes from Cicer cuneatum, assembly GCA_037974295.1. Lineage (NCBI taxonomy): Eukaryota > Viridiplantae > Streptophyta > Magnoliopsida > Fabales > Fabaceae > Cicer > Cicer cuneatum. The sequence continues at coordinate 65,808,187 of JBBPBO010001986.1, read as the reverse complement.
TGTATTTATGAATAGATATTAACATGTATTATTAAATAGACATACAGATAAATAGATTAACATTTAATAAATTATATAAATTTAAATAACATATTAAAATATCAATCTTAAAAATAATAGGTAAAATAAAACATGTAATAATATTTTAAATTCATTTTTTTTTAAATAACATATATTTGAATTTGAATAGGAATTGAAATTGAGAAAAAAAATTAATAGGCATTTATGTTATTGAATTAAATTAAATTAAATAACATTTATTGGATTAGAAATTATAATTTTTTTTAATGAGTATATAATTCATTGTTGATGAGTTGTACTCTTTCTTTCTTGTAGCTTACAATTTGGGAATGTCAATATGATTGCAACCTTTGGTGAAATAATGAAATTCATGTGTGCAAGCACACATATGGTCCATTTTTAGCTTATCAACCAAACAATAGCAAAAAAAATATATAGATGAAAACAAGGTTTACTAAATTTTTATTAGTCCGGATAAAATTTATAAATTTTATTTTTAGTTTCATTAAAAATTCTTAACAATTTTTTATTTATTAATCCTTTAAGTCTGTGTCTCATACAAACAATCAGAAAATTAGGTATTTCTTAAAAATAAAAAAATTCAAGAACTATGAAGAAACTAAACATATACTAAAGAGAATAAAAAAAACTGCAAAACATGTTGAATAACATAATTTACTCATAGTAATATTTTTTCACACTTAAAGCACAACTAATAATTATTGATATTTTTCTTTGCCTAAAACCAGCTCCATCACTCACAACGTGCATCTTTGCAAACATTGTCGCTGATTTAATTCATGGCACTCCTTGTGCATGATTGCTACATAGTTAAATATGGTATTAAATTAGTTAGCAGTAACGGTAACAATTTTTTAGGTCAGCCGTAAAACCTTAAACTTTTTAGGTCCATTAGTTATTATAGTTATTTGCTATTTATAATACTTCATCTCTTCCACAAATATGACATATCTTAAGAACAAAGATGTGTTTCTCTATGTGAACATTTATATTTCTTCTTCCGATGTATGATTTTCATTCACACTTCACCGAGTCCTTTTTTATATATGCTAATTTAATGTTTGGTGTTCTTTGTTTACTCATTCTTATAAATATTTGTATACATTCCACCTGTTTTTTAACGTTTTTTTGTTTCAATACATCATTTTTTTTCGTTCGCTTATTCTTTTTTTTTTATATGTATGATTTTTCATTTAAGTATGGGTGAAGAAATCACAAAGGGTTATACATTATTCGTATTTCTGAATATTTCTATGTGTATTTCTGAATTGTGTGTATTTAGTCCCAAAAATGAATAAAATTCATTTGATTAATTGTTATTATTAAAAAAATTTATACATTTTTTTTAGATGCACTATATTTGACAAAGTAGAGAAACATGAAAGAAAAAAAAAATAGAAATGACAAAATTTAATACAACAATAAATAAAATTGGAAACAATAAAATTAATGACATTAATGGAAAAAAAATCATATAAATGTAGAAATTGTTTGCTATAAGAGAATGTCCACATATCAATTTGCTAGAGAACATGCTTGAATATCCTATTTCATTATTTTTCATTCCAAATTTGATTTAATTATCATTTACAAAATTGATTACATTAAATAATTAAGGTTTCACTAAATGTGAATGAAAAATATTAAAAAGACATTAATTCTTTTGTTTCTCTAGAACATGGTAGTGTACTATTTTCTTTGGTGCAAGAAAATTGTTTATATTGTATATTAATTTATATAAATTAATTATATTATTTAATTTGTGTAAAAACAGTTAATTTATAATTTTAACATGAAAAAAATATGTGTCTCATAGACACACTAACGTTTGAGTATTTCAAAAATTTAATGTGCAAATATATGTTAACTCAACTGGGTGATTCGAAAATTTGGCATTTAATATATATACCACATTTATGGAAAATAATTAATTAAAATTACCGCTTCATATGCTCTGCACCTAGTCCAAATTATAACATTATGAATATACGTTACGATATCTAATAATTATCAAGTATCACTCACATAAAAAATGTTACTCAATTTTCTAGTAATATTACAACTATATTTTTTTGCAATTATTAAGTTATACTATAAAATTATTACTCAATTTTTCAGTAATATTACAATTATATCTGTCAGTGTTAGACTATAAAGTTAACTTGATTTTTTTATATCTAATATTTACCAATCAAAATTATTAACAACTTTATGACCTAATTAAAAATTTACAAGAGAGTAATTTGCTTTTTAAATGAATAGACATATATCATAACCTACTTAGTAACTTTATGACCTAATTGAGTCATGATTTAGCTAATTAAATTAAATGACGTGAAATACCGTTTTCAAAACAATTATGCCAATATAAATGAAAACTATTTAAAAATATGCGGTTTAGAATTTGAAATATCGATATTAGATAGAAAATTGTAATTATGTCTTCTAGAACATATATTTTTTTAGTAATACCAAAACATATATTATATAATTGATAAATGCCTTAAGTTTTAACATTCAATTATAATATTTTTTTTAATCCGTTATCAATACTATTATAACTATTTATTAATCTTAATATATTTTTTAATTATAATAATAAATTTTTCGTATTTATGACTTTATTTGTTACATAATATTATTTTCACTATCCCACATGTGATCATTAAATGTGAACACCCAATATGAGATCATTATTAAATGTTAAATAACCTAATATCATGTCAAGTGTATTATATGTCATTTTGCAAGTCATTTGTTTACGGTGTAGATAAAAAAAATTGCAATTTAAAAACTCATTTAATGCCTTATTATCTAAAATTGGAAATTTTAGCATGTTGATTTTGAATTTAATCGTTGAAATTGATTTTAGGTAAACAAATATGAGTATAATATTGGAAATTGTAACTGATTTTTGTGTTTGTGTAATTGAATATTCAAATTTTAAAGCTCGCAAATGATTTTTAGTTATAAAGTTACAAGTTATAAAATGTATTAATGGTTTATTTTACTATTAGACCCATATTTAATTTTTAATAAAAATGAACATAATTCACTGTCCATGACCTTCAAATAAATTACAACTCACTATCATTCTTTTTATTCAATCTCAAAATCAATTAACAATATTTAATTACAGAGTAATATGGTTGCTTCGGAGACCATGAAATTTGTTTGAATTGGCGTCCCTGTACTTCGTACCCCTTAATCCACCCTCTCGCGAACCATGTTGTTATGTAAAGATGTCATGCTAAACAGTTGTGTATTACACTTATTTTTTTTTAAATTGTACTTTTATATTATATCTAATTTTAATTTTCATATAGTTCCTTTATGTTTTCCCAATTAAATTCTCTAAGTTTCACTTTATTTGCAATGTTGATCTTTATTTTATTGTCGCTTTGCAACAATGTCATTTTTCATTAATTTCATTAAAAAAATGTCATGCGACTATTACAATCTCGACGTACGCTTAGTAAAGCTGACGTGGCAAATTATAAAAAATAAATGTTTCTTGAAATAGTCTTTTAAATATTTGAAAAATACACTTATATCTCTTAAGTTTAAACCTATTTTTATTAAGATTTAATCTTCATATTTTACCTTTTCATCACCTTCCTCTTTATTATCTTCTTCTTCCACTCCATTTATAAAAAAATTAAAACTTAAAATTTATAATTTCAGTAAATAAATAAAACTGAAAACGTCGACCATGTAAAATGTAAATTAAAAAAAAAAAGAAATTAGTTGTTACAAATAAAGAAAAATTCATCATTAATCTACTAAAAATAAATGAATTGGTTGTTCATCAAAAACTAAATTAAATATAAAAGATTAAAAATACAATTTAGTTTTTTTTTTTTTTTAACTGCGCATTACATTCTTTTGTAGCCTTGAAGTCTATCTCATTCAAGGCCTTTGATTCTCCGTATAGGCTCAACCTCTTTTATTCCCCCATAGCCTCCCTAACTCTCTATCAAATTTGGTGAATGTTGATCCAATTTTTTAATTTTTGTGTCTTTTTTACTGAATTTTAATTTCTGGTAGCCTAGAATTTACTACTAAATCTTAACTTACGATAGTGTATAATACAATCCAAGGACAGATAAACATTAACCACAAAATTTGGCAATGCTTCATGCGCCATTCTCTTAAACACGTCTTTATACGTTCCCCCTTTTTTTTTTTAATAACAAAATCTCCCACCTTTCCACCTCAATGTTTCGTCACTCTTAACTAATCATCTTTGGGTAACTAACAATTTCACACCAACAATTTAACATTCTCAATGACTTTAGACCCCATTAGCTAACTCCTTTTCTCTCATGAACGCTTCTAATGGTATTAAAATCCTTGCCCCCATACCACACTAATCATCAAACATAATTGTTACACAGGAATATTTTTTACACTTGCAAGCATCACCATTCTCAAATCGGTTCTCTTAATGTTTTTAGAGACTATACTCGAATCTAAATATCGAGTTCTTAAAATTACAAAATCTTAACATTAAGATTCAAGATTTTAACAGTTGGTAGTGAACGGTGATGTCAGGTAGAATGCAGCAGTTGTCACATACTCACAACTATAAAAAAAACTGAGTATTTATTCTAAACATAAGGTATAAATATAAAATTTTAAAGTATTCATTATACAAAATTAAAATATCAATGCATATATAATAAACAAAATTGGAGCCATCTCTAACTGGGTCATATACCAATGTACTAGTTGCACATTTTGATTGTCGGTTTTGAGTATGCTTTCTTTTTTCTTTCTAAATAAAGCTCTCTCGCTCTGCAAATTTTATACCTAATTCAGTTCTATTCCTTCAAAAAACTATTGTTGATTTAAGTTCCCAAAACATATGAAAAGTCACGTTTATTTTTAATATTGGTCTACATATGTTAAAATTAGTCCATATAGTGTGTGAAGTGTATTAATTTTATTCAATGGTATAGACTATGGACTAATTTTAACAAACACTAATGTTAAAGTAAATAAAACAAATATAACGAGGACTAAAAGTAAATTTATCTATGCTTGATGAACAATCAATAGTTTTTTTTACAAGGATTAAAATTAAAAAAGAAAGTGTATATTATAGGATTAAAAAACTAGCCTATGCAAAAGATCGTGATATTTGATTCCAATTTCCATTAAGTTATATCGGTAAAAAGAAAAATTCAAGAACGGAGTCTTAGTTCACTTGCAAAGCTTATCATCCTTGGACTTTCTTAACCTGCAACGCAGAAAGCAATATTAAGAATAAAATATTATTACATAATAAATAAATGGAAAAAAAAATCTCATTGATAACTAAGTATATATATCGAAGTAAAAATAATACCTGATTGTTGTTATTTATTTGGAATATATATATATAGTTGCAATCGTCTTTGATCCTCAAATTAATCAAGTCAAATCATTTTTTTAAAACTAACAAATGAAGAGAAGACACACCTCATGCGAACTTGTACAGAAAATGATAAATCTTAATAAAGATTTATGATAAAATCTACGTATTATCTCATCTATACAATAATTTGCTAATCTTATGTTATAGTTTCCGCAAGTTTTACCGCTGTATGAAGTCGTAATAACTATGGTTTTGTTCGAGTTTGAAAGAAAAAAATGTACGGAGGGAATTTGAAGATAAATTGGGAAGATGAAAAGGAGGGAATTTAAAAAATTAATTGTGCGTATTAGGTTTGAATCTTATTTACGATTAATTTTTTAGATTTGAGTTTCACCTACACTCACCTCCAAAAAAGCTTTTTTGAGTCAAAAATCTTTTTCATATTAAAACATTTGAATAGTACATTTTATATTTTTTTAAATAGACTAAATTAGGCCGTTATATATAAAGAAAACTAATAAAATAATAAACATAAGAAAAATTAATAAAATTATAACTAAATCTAATAAAATTATATCAAGCAAGACTACAACAACCTTTCAAAAAACAAAAAAACAAAATGAACTCATAATTAACAAATTTAAAATAACAATGTTATAAATAATAGTAATATATATAGTCGGCCATTAAAGCCTAATATGTTTTTTTAGAAGTCTAATTTATTTAAATTAATAGACTTTTAATCATATCATAGATCTCTTACGGACGACCTAAATTATTCCTAACCCTAATTGAGTCTTAGAATTAATAAGGGTGCTCCCAAAAAAGCTACAGTATGAAAAAGTAAAACAAATGTTTTGGGCGAAGACATCAAATGGTTTTTATTGGAATAAATTTCCAATTTCCCCTTATGTGTAATATTTTCAAAACAAATAAATAGTACTAGTTATAATAGTATTTTCCATATATATATATATACATATATATATATATATATACATATATATATATATATTCTTATCATTACACATTAAATTGTGTAAAAAAAAAACAATATATATCAAATATATAATAAGATAAAATCGTAGTACATTTATATTATATTTTAGGCTAAATAGCATTCATGGTCCCTTAACTTAATTTCAGGTAACGTTTTAGTCCTTTATCTTTTTTTTTTCCGATTTAGTCCTTTATTTTAATTTTAAGTGACACTTTAATCCTTTATGTTTTAAAATGTTAACAATATTATCCTTTTTTTTTATAAAAATTCAAAAAATTCATCAAAATTTTCAACCAAAACCCATAAAATTAATTACATTCTTTAATATAATACAAATTTTATCAAATTCATAACTCAAATATTCAAATAAACTCATATTTTCATTTTTATTTGATTTTTAAAATTCCATCTAATAAAGAATAAAAATATGAATTTATTTGAATATTTGAGTTACGAATTTGATAAAATTTGTATTATATTAAATAATATAATTAATTTTATGGGTTTTGGTTGAAAATTTTGATGAATTTTTTGAATTTTTGTAAAAAAAAAAAAGGATAATATTGTTAACATTTTAAAACATAAAGGATTAAATTGTCACTTAAAATTAAAATAAAGGACCAAATCGAGAAAAAAAAAGATAAAGGACTAAAACGTTACTTAAAATTAAGTTAAGGGACCATGAATGCTATTTAGCCTATATTTTATTTTTATCTAACTCTCTTATTATATTGTTAACGCCTTTTTATATTGTGATCACTGAAGAGACCTTTACTAAACTAGACTTTGAATGTGTGCAATGCAATGGTAAATTATATATAAGACAATTTCTCATTTAAAATAATTTTTTATTCAAAATACTATTTTTAATTTTTTTAACAAAGCAATCAAGAGTCCATTTGTTATAGTTTATTTCTAAGTATAACGACATTTAGAATTTGTTACAGCTTTTAAAAAAATCAAAATCCGAAATAACTTAAAATTGTTTCAAATGAGAAGACGTTTTTAGTAATTTTTCATAAAAAAATATTATTTATAAATGATTGTTTTTAAAAAATGATTTTGATTACAATAAATAAACACAACAATTTCTATTTTTTTTTTAACTCTAACGAATAATATCTATATTATGCATTGTTAAAATATTTTTTTATAATCTATGGCAAAGAGATCCTAAAATTATTAAAATAATTATTTAAAAAAATGGTTTTTGGTCATAATTATAAGAACTCATATAACAACATATTAAAAGTATGATGGTGTTTGTTAGATATTGTATACAATAGAAAAATTACATTCGACACAAGTTGAACTTTACTTTTAAAAATGTGTTGAATATACAATTAGAAATATTATATATTTGTTTTCATTTTTTTTTACTCAATATAATTGTTTTTATTAGTAATGCAAAATACCAAAGTTTTTATGTTAATGGAAGACGAAACCACTTATTTCTTATTTGAAAGAATGTCAAGAGTCAGACAAAACTAACAAAAATCATATTTCATGTAAAATTAAATTATGTAAATTGTAAAAAAATAGAGACACCAAAAATATGTTTCATCCTTGGGATGTATGGATTTACGCTGATATAAATATTGTCTATATTCTTTTTTAGAGAATAATAATATTTATATTATATATGAAATTTTTAATCAATTTTATTTTAGCAAATTTCTAAAAAAAAATTATGATAATAAATAAGGGTCCGTCTAAAAATGGACCTCTAAAAAACTTGAAAATTTTTATTGAAATGTCCTATTATTATATTTGCATTTACAATAATGTCGGAGATTCTAAGTTTCACAAATTTATTATTGTATGATTTAAATTTATTTGACTATTATGTTATTGAGTTTAATTAAAATATTTATATTTAACAATTAAAATATAATATTCTTCTGTTCGAAGAATATTATATTTACGCAGTATAATGATTTACTATATTTCTATGATAATGGTAAACAATACTATTTAATATTTCGTTTAAATATTTTTGTTATTTTATTTTGCAATGAGAAGGAAAACAAAAGATATATTTTAATGAAGGTACCTTAGACTATTTAAGAAATAAAAGAAGAAAATGTTTGACTCATTCGGACACCGTAGACCACTTAAATACTCATTTACCAATATTTAAAATCTAATGAGTCGGCAAAGTGAGTTAATAGTATAGGAAATGAGATTTATTTTTTTACAAAAAGAAATTGTTGAATAAATAATAATATAATTAGTGGGAGGAATACATTAAGAGGCAAATTTTTAATTAATTTTGTACATAATAATACAATCAGGGGAAGGAATACATTAAGAGGCCAACGTATATAACTATTTGAACAGTTTAAAATACAAAAAAAAAACATGTAATTAATTTGTTTTTAATAAAAAGACGTGGTTTAGAGTAACTTCAAATAAAAATAGTAATTTTCATAAAAAAAAATAATAGTAATAACAATTATTTTCTTTATCTCAAAAGAAAGATTAGGAGGACATATAGTTTAAGATGAATATGTAGGAATAGTGGCATATATATATATTTTTTAAGAATAGTGGACATGTTTTATTTTAAATTGCATATTCACAATAGTGTCTAATTTTTCAGTTTTATCCATAATTTATAAGGAAAGTTTTTATTTAAGTAACTTTATAGATAAGATTTATAGTAATAGACTGTATTGTTTTTTTAAATTAAAAAAAACAAACTAGAGGGTAACGATTACATCTAACCACACAAGTACTGAAATGAAATTGGATATCACATTTTCTAATATTCCTCTTTTGCTCTATTGTAAGAAGAAAAAATCATTACTATATATAACAAAATCCCAGATCATGATGAATGAGAAGGTAATTAATTTAATTTAAAACTTGCCTTTTGTTCCATAGTAGCATCAACACCCGTTATAGCTTTTGTTGCAGCTGCAGAGCTTTTGTAATGAGTTGAATGAGGCTTGCCATGGGAATGATCAGGTGGAGGCACAGATGAGTGTGTCTCCGGACCTCTATAATCGATCTCATAAGTCTCTGAATCCAATGCTTCCGATCCCCCTAAAATTAAACAACACAACCAAGAAATCAAACAATTTAATAATGATTATAAGATAATACTATAATATTTTTTTTTAGAGCAAAATACTATAATATATAAATAAGCATGTACACGTATTATAATTTTATGGGGTGGTAGAAAATCGAGTGCAAACCTCTAGAAAAATAAGGGAGAGTTAGGATGAGAAAAAGAAAGAAGCAATTGATGATGAAGGTGGAGGATCTGATCTCCATGTATGACACGCACAAATTCCTTGAGGATTTTTAAATAAAAACTATATATTAGATTTAGAAGTAAAGAAAAAACACTAAGATTATTAGGTAATCTATTTATTTATTTATATATAGGGTGGAAAACAAGAAGAAGAAAGGGGAAAAGGGTTTTATGAAGTGGGGACTAATTTATGCAAGTTCACGGAAGAAACGTATTCTACATGGTCAAGGCACAACCAAGAGGCAAAATATAGTTGAGTATATAATAAATAAATTTCCTTAATATTATTTTCTTTTCAGTTTTTTTTTTGGCATATTGAAACCGTCACCATCGACACAGCAATAAGTTGCGAGGCATCGACGTGGATGTGTTTGGTTTGGGACATTAATGCTTCCATAACTTGTGCCCATAAACATCTCATTTTTAACTTTTTAGCTTGGTCTACAAAGTACTGTCTTGAACAAATTGAGAACAACTAGTATTAACGAATAGGATTATTTTAAAATAATCGAACAAACGCTCTAAAAGCTTCAACACTAGGAGAAAAACAAGCCAACGGAGAATGGTGGACAAATTAATTAGAGGGAGACTCATGCAAAATGACGAGGCAGTTTAAAAAGCTAAAATTTCATTCACCCAAGAGCTAATGGAGCCACCGCATTTGGGTCTTCAAGACGATCTTGTGTGTGAACATGACATTAATTATTTTTTAATTATAATTTTTAATAAACACTTAATTTCTTCTATCTAACACTTAAAAAAAATATTAAATGAGTTTAACTATTAATTTTACTTCATTACATTTAAAAAGTATTTATTCATTTTAATGTAGTTTATCAAATTGAACTTGTAATGTACACATTGAAAAATACGTACACATTGAAAATAATGTACTGTTTTGTAATTAAAAGTGAAATAGAAAATTAAAAAGAAAAATTTTATTTGAAAGTAATCCAAACAGTATTTTTTGGCATTTTAAATAATATTTCAGTTTATCCAATTTTTTTTTACTTCTAATTATGTTAGTAAATTTAGAGTAAAATACACTTATTGTTATTCATATATTAAAACTAACCAATATTAAAAATATAAATGGCTAGTTTTGAAGGCCACCAACGAAGCCCATGTAGAGGCTTGGACGCTTGGTGGATCCAAGGTCTCAAGTTGCAGCGTAAGGACTCGGAGAAGTACATGACAAGAACAAAGCTCAAAATTTTGTCCAAAAAAAAAAGAACAAGGCTAAAAAAGTTATAGATATTTTTTTAAGGAAATTAAAATAATTTGTCATAAAATATCTTGTTTTGACAAAACAGTATGGGGTATATTCAAAATCTCGAGATTTTATGGGACATTTTTAATTAATTCATTTTGATTAATTTTAAATTCCAACTCAAACAAGAAAATTCTAGAATTACCCACTCATTTCATTCATTTCTAAATATGTTCAAACCTTTTTATTTTTGCGATATATTTAATATTTTTAGGATTGCAACATATATTTATTTTATGTTTTTTCACCTTTCAATAATTTTTCATTCTATTAAATAGAAAATAAAATTTTAATTAAAAAAAGAATGATTAATAATCCTTATCTATGCAAATTGTACGTGTTAAAATGTGGTACAGACAAATGCTAATAAAACGTTTCATCAGTTCGTTTTTATGTGTCTTTTTAAAAAAAAAATATTTATTAATTTTAAAGTATAAAATAATATTAATTATTATTTTGTCAAAATTATCCCTTACTATTTATCTAAATAAAGTATAATATTTATACTACATGTTGATGCTTTTTATCTAAATAAAAGTATTTATCATATGAGAATTTACTTGAAAGGTATTTGAAAAAACTCAAAAAATCGTGTATATTTTTGCACTCCACATATTACTCAAGCGACCCATGACCTAACACGGATATTTTCCTATTATATAATATTTTCAAACAAAACTTTTCAATATGATTTATATTAAAATTTATATATATTTTTTGACATTGAGAAGATAACGAATTAAAAATATGACTATTTAAATAAAATAAAATAAATCTCCTCGTATCTCAATAATGCGACCATAGTTTTTTTTTTAACAAACAAATAGATGTTAAATTAATAAATATAAAAAAAATAAAATTATATTAATAATATCAAACAAAAAAATTAAATAAAAAAAAATACATAAAGATAATTTTCAACTCCTTAATTTTCCTCCTAATTTCAATAGACAGAATTGTTATTTTATTTGTAATAGGCTGCAAAATATAAGAGAATACATAAAAAAAAATTTAATAAAATAAAATGAAGTTGTTTATTTATTTACAATAATAATAAATTAAGATATTATAGCATGTTATTTCTTTGGCATATTTACTTCACGGTGATAACTTTAATGTTTTTTTTAATATTTAATATATTTTATTTAATTTTATTAATATAATTTAATTTTTTATTATTTTTATAATTTTTTTATTATTTTTATAATTTTTTATTTATTAATTTAATATTTCTTTATTTATTAAAAAATATAAAAGGCACATTTTTGTATATAAATTATTATGGAAAGTTTTATTTAGAAAGATGATATATGGGAAAATGAGCCGAACTAACACACTAATGATAAATAGTTAAGAATATATTTATTAGAAAAAATCAGATACAATATATAAAAAGATTCTCCAAGCACACGACGTGTAAAAAATAACAATTACAACCCCAAAAACATACTAAGACAAGTACAACCCCTAAAATCAAAGATAAAAATTAAGACACCTTGTGCTGGTGATAGCATACCACTACGTCGTGGCTGACCAAAACTTTTATGGAAACTAAAAAGTTTTAAAATTGAAGATGTAATTTATTTTTTTTGCCATGTTTGCATTCACTTTTGGCACCTACTTCTCGCATTTTGAGGTATGTTATATATAATATGGAAATGGTGAAACTACAATGAGTAGAGTGTGTGTGGCTTAGACTCACTCAGACGCGAATCCAAACACTATTTTTATAGACTAAGATGCTTTGCAAATGGAAATCAATGTCATACAATTGAGAACTTGTTTGAAAAATCAGTGTTAGTTTGGTGAGAACTTTTTAAAATAGGCAAATACCTAAAAATATAGAAAGTTTGTAAGCAAGAAGTTGAGAACCAATTTTCATTTTTGTTTATATTTTATTTGGAAATTAATTCTTAATGAATTAGTGGTTGCTATATGTACGGAATATTCATATTCATTAATTCCTTTTCATAAAATTCAAGTTTCCAGTGTTGTGTAATACCTGAATTAAAGGGGGAAAGTAAATGAAGAGCAAGGTTCAAAATAGGTTAGGTTGAAATATTCCGTTATTGTCAAAAAAAGGTTAAAAAAAATCCGTTCAGCGGTCCATCAAATGAAGGAGATTTAATGCGTGGACATAAATAGACCACCCATTATCACTATTTATCAACAAGTAGAAGTATTAGTAATTATCAACTCTGCTGTCGCTTCATCATCTTGTTATAAATGCAATTCCACAGTGTCACATGCCATTAACAAACAGATAATTCAACAATTCAATGCAACAGATCACTGACGCACATGGACTTTACTTCCATTAACCGGGTGAATATATATATCGCTCGAGGAGAAAATAACAGCAAGTTCATTTATGTCACAACTTAATCCTAGCTTCACAATTTATTTGCACATCCACTTTCATTTTTCTTCTATTTCTGATATTAATATTGAAATCACATCAATACTGCAGATAACAATCTTTTTGCAAAACTGTGAAGGTTACCATAAAACCCACTATTATTATTTTACTGTGATGTGTTATAAAAAGTTGTTTTTAGGTTTAAAAAAACTATTTTGAAAAATAATTTATAGTCACTAAAGATATTATTAAGAAAAATTTTAACACCGATATCAACTACGATATTATTAAGATAAAAAAGCTCAAAACATTGTACCAATTTTCCTACTGCATCGAATAAAAACCGTTCTAGAATTATAATGTAATATATGACGGTTAAGATCACTCAAAAATGCAGTATTATGACTACTCAAAAATATAAAAGGACAATTTTTGATAAAAAGGTAGAAAGAAAAATCATTGCCCAAAAATGAGAGAAGTAAAACACATATTGTATTAGTTGTTGACTCGGTGAAGGGCACAAGAAAAACGTGGAGAAAAAGAAAACACACCACTTATCCCAGACTTAGCCGAGCGAGGCGCACATGGTGATTGGTTTGAATATGTTCTCTCTTCTTCACAAAATTAGATACTTTTTGGAACACTCTCAAAATCATACATCTATCTTATAAAACATTACTCGTGTCTGATAACCATCTTATACGAAACTTTTACATTTTTTTAATTTATACAATACTAACTCTAATACTTAAATTCCAACATCATTTCCAACTTAAACAATTTAAGTTTCATTAGGTATGTTAGAACTTGTTTGATGTGTAAAATAAAAATTAAAAAATTAAAAATACATCTTATGGCTAGAGAATAAAATACCCGCATCAAAATTAAAATGAGTGACCTAAAACACATGTAAAAAAAATTAGAAATTTGTGTTAAAAAGAGATATTTTCAAACTATTTAGAAATTGAATACACATTGTTTCTATTTTAAGATATACTGCATTGTCCTGATAAGAGCACTAAAAATAAACAGAAGGTACTAAAAAAATGAGACGAGACCTCAAAGTCATTAGTTAATTTTCCAATTTGCACTTTCCACGCAGTAGGAAAGTTGGTCAGAGAATCCAAAGATACCTTTGGATGAGTGTTATGCTGCTTCACTGCGAAAAAAAAATTCTTAAGCTCTATTTGATGTATATTAAGTTGTTTCGCACGAATTATAAAAAACCTATAAATCTATTCTATAAATAAAACAAAAAAAATATAAGTAAACAATCTTATGCTATCTTCATGTCATTTTTAAGCATTAGGATCTCTATTTATTATTATTATAAATAAAAGTCGATGACAATAGTTTGTGATTGATGCATATACTACATTAAAATAAAATAAAAATCCAATTAAAAAATTAATTAATACTACATTTAATTTAAAATATATATATATATATATATATGATAATTTTGTTTTACACTTTTTTCCTCTTTTCATGGAATTATTTATCACATCTCCTCTCCTTTTTCCCCTGTATATATTTGGAGTTAGAGAATCACTATTCTAAAAAAGAAAGTTTCCAAATAGTAGTCCGAACAGTGGTCCCGCATTCATTTATTTATCCCTTTAAATTTTACTATTTAGATTTTAGAATAAATTAAGTAAGATTAAAAAGTGAAGTATTAAGTATATAATCAAAACAAATGAAATTATTAAACTGATTATTACTAAAACTGAATGGAAACAAACAAAAAAAACAGCACGTGAAAGCAAATTGCAGCAGAACTCAGCAAGGTCAGGTTATTAACGATTGTTATTAAAAAGGAAAAAGAAACTCAGTGAGGGTTGTGTAATGAAACGCAAGCATTAACTACAGTCTACACTCTCTACAGCTGCCCCATTATTTAACTCATTCCAAATATTATTCTCAAAACAATTCTTGTTCCTAGGAGGGTGCAAAGAGTTAAGAGACAGCTTAAAGCATCCACAATTTGCTCACCAAATTTAAGTATTTGAGTGGGTTAGATGTTAAAATGTTAATAATATTATCTTTTTTTTACAAAAATTTATTAAAATTTTCAACCAAAATTCATAAAATTAATTATATTCTTTCATATAACACAAATTTCATCAGATTCGTAACTCAAATATTCAAATAAACTCATATTTATATTCTTTATTTCACTTCAAATTAAAATAAATGATCAAATAAAAAAAATAAATGACTAAAACGTTAACTGAAATTAAATTAAGGGACCACGGGTGCTATTTAGCTTACAGTTTATTAATGTCAATATATATCAATAAAGTATATCAATAAAGTTTTCGCATCAATATACTCTAGATCAATTCATTTAAAATAGTATTTACTCTAAAATAAAATATTGGCAATATTAGCTTGTGTTAAAAGATATTCTATATAAGTAAAAATTAATAATTTCTCTCATATTACATGATAATAATATCTTTAAATTATATCTTTAGGTGTAAAAAAAGTTAACAAGCTACGTGTATCTCACAAATTTTTGGTTATAACTTACTAATTTATGCTATTAAAAAATAAGTGAAGGTAAATTAATAGTAAACTTGATTACTCAAACAATATTTTAATAATATTCTTAAAAAATTAGTATTTTAACATTGAAAGCAAGTGGGATCCTTACCTAGAAAGTGCTTATTAAAATCTATCTTCTCAACAAACACCGACTCATATTGTGGACGGGAGTTAAAACTAGTACTAATTACTACTAATGCTTAAAGGGTAAGGATAATCCACATTAGAGATGGTCTTAATAACATTTGATATGAAAAAACACGGTAATTTTTTGAATAATTATTTATTTATTTGTTTATTTCAGTTTAATATACTACTATATCTTACTATTTTTTAATGTAAAGCTGTGAGTATTTTCTGCCCTGGCACTTCTTTATAAACGTACTACCATTTACTACTACCTTTTTACGTTACCAAAAGTCATACAGATTGAATCGTACAACTTCAGGATTAAAAAGCAAGCAATTATATCAACACAAAGAAAAAAAGAAAAAAAGAAAAAGCTGAGAACTATTATTATATTCAACTGATTTTGAGAACTATATTCAACCCTAATAAGTAAAAACAAAAAAAGAATTAAGCAGATAAAGTAAAGTAATAATAATAATAATTAATTAATCAGAAAGTATGTAGAGAGGAGAAGAGGTAACAGCAAAATCCAACCTTGTTTTTTTCCATAAACTATTTACCTCAGCTTCAACTCCGTAACCGGTTCGCGCAGGTTCCGATTTGCACCGAGTGAGTACAACAGCACGCGCCACCGTAGAATCTTCTTCCTTTTGCATTTCCCTCTCTTTCAATAACAACAACTCTCTAACATTTTCTGAATCCCTAATTGAACCGATTCTTTCGCTTACCGATTCATCTTTATCAGAAATTGACTCTCTCTGTTTCGAATGAGAACTCTGTTTCTCGTTATCGTCAACGGAAGTAGATTCTGTTTCTTCACCTCTTAAAGGGGAACTCCAAAACCTACTTGCAAGAGATGAAGATCTGTACGGTGCGGATCTACACCTTGTTAATAGCAAAGCGTTTTTGGGAGGAGAAAAAGAGTTTGAATCTGAATGTGAGGCGAAAGCGTTGTGAATATCAAGACTAACACTAACACTAACTCTCTGTTCATTTTGTTGGTGGAAATTACTATTAGACTCTGATTTAACTGAATCTTGTTTGGGTTGTTGTTGAGTGGGTTTTCTTCGAAAGAAAGTCCATTTGGGCCAAACGGGGCGACATCGGCATGTGTTGGGCTTTTTAATCCAGCAGCGGTAGTGAGTTGGATTGGTGGAGGATTGTTTTTGTTTTTGTTTGGATTTGGAGGAGCGTTTGGCTCTTACTTGACCCATGCAAGTGACTTTAGGGGAAGTAGGCTCTTGAGTTTCAATGTTGGTGTGGTTGTTCTTTTTGCGGAGAACGAACATAGGACTAGACCTTGATCTTCTGCTTCTACTTCCTGCATTGCTTCTTAAGAATCTCATTAGTGGTGGAGGAAATTTGTCTGTGCGAGCTGGACTTGAAATGTTTTTTGATGTTAGTTTCATGTTTTTCTTTGTGTTTTGAGTTTGGTTTGTACGAAGTGAATTGTGTGTTTGAGAGTTTTGGGTTTGGTGTAGTGTGGGAGGTAATGAATGAAAGAGAGAGAGATATGGTGTGGCTGGCTCCGGGAGCTTGCTTGCTTTCTGAAAAATGCTTTTTCTTATTTTTGTATTTTTGTTGTGGACTTCTTTATTTTATTTTCGTATTGCACGGATGGCTTGGGTGGCTGAATATGCTTACTTTATTGTAAATGATATAATTCTATTTTCATTCTGTAATTACAATTCAGGTAAGTATTAGGACATTGATATATAAGACGTTGATATGCAGTAATTTAAATTTGATATTGGTATTTTTTATGTTTATTTCTTTATTTTAAAAAAATTGATAAATTCTACCGTAAATAATTTATAAAATTGTGAAATTTTATATTAAATCTGGTAATTTTATAATATCGGTATTTGTTTAAGTTAAAATTTAAAGATTGTGAATTTGGCTACTAGATTTTTTTGAAAACTAAATAGTTGAATATTATATATTTTAATTTATATATATCTTTTAATTCAAAATAATTGTTGTTTTTTATTTTTAATATAATTTTATTTATTTTTTTCAATATATTATTTAATTAATGTTGGATATATTATTCTCAAGTTATTATTCTTTATAATATATTTATGGCAATAAAAATAAATCAATAATTGATATAGATAATTTGACAAGATATATAACAATTCTTTTTATTTATTTATTTATCATTTTTGGTTTAATTTGTGTAAAATGATCTACCATAATTTTAAGACAATAAAGTATTATTTTTCATTTTCGATGCGTGAGCTAAGCTTCCTTCCTTACTCTGGAGGTCACTTGTAGGTTAATAAGTTAAGTAGTTGGATTTGGATGTCTCTATGTTTTAACTGATCTTTTTGTAACCATGCTGCTGTTCCAGAACAACAAATCTACCGGTGGGGTTCGGTATCATAATTCAGGTGTTGTTAACTTAAATTATGTTTGAATTTTATTTTATGTGAAATATTTAAATTAAGTTCAATTTTCTACTATTTTGATATTAATATGCTATTTTAATTTTATGATCACGGTGTTTTACTTTACCTGTCAATTT
This sequence comes from Cicer cuneatum, assembly GCA_037974295.1. Taxonomy (NCBI): domain Eukaryota; kingdom Viridiplantae; phylum Streptophyta; class Magnoliopsida; order Fabales; family Fabaceae; genus Cicer; species Cicer cuneatum. The sequence continues at coordinate 65,789,692 of JBBPBO010001986.1, read as the reverse complement.
TACTTAAATGTAATCATGATTTGTTTATTTTAATTTTTATAATTTATGATAATTTAACCAAACACAACACATTCTAAATTCTCTCCACCATCTTCCTAGGTCATTTTAGAGTCCAGGTAATAATATTGTTCTCTCGAAAACACGTGCCAACAAATAAAAAAATTGTATTTGTTTAAAAATATTATTTTTCAGAGTTAATTAAATTTTTAGTTTGTATAAATTTTAAAATTTTGTTTTTAATCTATGTTAAAAAAATTACATTTTTAATCATTATAAAATTATTATTAATGTATTTTTTGCCTATGTTGGAATATCAATGTATATTTTTGAATATTTTTTTGTGTATATGTTTACAACACTATAAAAAGTTGCTCTACAAAAAATAAAATCAAAATTCGATTTATAAGTCTTTATTTTAAGGATTTTTATCTTTAATGTATAACATTTAAAAAATTCATATTTTAATTCATCTCAAGTTAAAAATTTCTAAATTTGTATGGATCAACTTCTAATAATATTTTAAACATGCTTTTAAAATATCATTTAAAAATTTAAAAATCAGAAGGATGTTTTTTCCATCAATGACTAAAATACTTGTACAATAATTTTGTAAGAAATAAAAAATATGATGTTTTTTGAAGGAACTAAAAAAAAAATTATAAGTACTAAAAATTTATTTATTTTGTTCGTTATATGAATTATGAGTGTGTAAGTGTGTTTTAGAACATTATATTTGCATAATACATTGTTTTAAATGCATAGTTTTTGTTAATATTCAAACATGCTAAAATCAAGTGTATTTTATATTGTATTAAATATAAAGTGCCATGATATAAACAACTATGTATAAAGAAAAACGAATATATGTAGTTCAAAATTTATACCATCTATGTTTATTTATTTTTATCTATTTTTACTTATATTTTGAGACGAATATATATATCTCTGCGTGTGTGTGGTGCACGCGCGCGTGCATCTATGTGAAGAGAGAACAAATTACACTAAAATAATTGCGTTAAGAGTCACACTGATTTAATAATATTGTGTCAGATAAATATTTTCAAAATCAACAGTTGGATTGAAAACTAATATCATATAGATTATATTTATAAATTTTAACAATAATATATAATCAATTACTATATCATACAATATCATTTTTACTATATATATAGAGATCCGTTAACTCCTGAAGTAACTCTGTGGTGAGTTATTCTGCTTAATAAATTAATATAAACGATGAATATCATTAGTCCAACCGTCAAATTTACATTTTTTTATAAAATTTTAAAATTATTTATGAAGTTTTTTTTAAAGTAACGTATAATAAGTTTTTTTTTTAAAAAAAAATATAAGTAAACATTGATAACTAGATTGCATAGTAGGAATTTCGGATTTATATTAAATTTTGTGTGCTTATTTATTAATATATTATGTCAACAATTAACGGTTGAATTGATGAAATTAATCATTTATATTAACTTATTAAGTGGAGTAATTTACAAGAGACTTATTCTTGAAGTCAAACAATATCTCTCTTTCTCTATATATATAAATCATCATTTCACTATATGATATTATGAGACGTTGTTATGTTGGTTATAACTCCATAAAAAATCTAAACTAACGATCAAATTATCAAAATATCAGTCAGTTTAGTATTTAATGTTATAACGGTTATAAATTATTTTGAGAGTTAGCGAGTCATGGATTAAAATAACATCTTATATATTCAAAAACTAAAAATAGTGGTTTATTTATCTATCTATCTATGTCACTCTTTTGGGTTATGCAAAAAGCTTAATAACATAAGCCTCTTAATTGGCGATGATTTTAAATTTTATTTTTTATAATATAATAAAATAAGAATGATTTTGGGTTAACTATATTTTCAATCCTTACAAAATTATGACATTTTAAGTTTATTTATTTGTAGTCTATATTTTTATTTTACATAGACTAGCATTTTTTTTTACAGAAAAAAAGAAAATTTAAAATAAAAACTAAAAAAAAATTAAAAAAAATTTGAGGAATTCAAAATTTGTGAATTGTTTTTTTAGAACTAAAATAAATTTTTTATAGACTAAAATTTAATTTATTCTTTTTTTAATTATTAAAATTTATATTTTTTATTAACAATTTAATTTTTAAAATTACAAAAGTGTTTACAAAATGTTGAAAACGGATATATATATATATATATATATATATATATATATATATATATGTGTGTGTATTCGTTTAAAGCAGTGTTTTTTCAGGAATAATGTAGTTATTCTTGAGTTGACACCATTTACTTTTATGGACGTCGATTGATGGACGGATTATTTTGTACGTGGAAGGGTAGCTACATGCCTGACACTCGAATCTGGGAAACCAAGGTAGAAGAAAAAAATAAAGCATGAAAAATACAAACAAAGTTTCAGACAATCCAGTCCACTCAATCTATTGAAAGGAAATTTTATGATTGGATTGCTTTCTTTGCCCTTATTTTTCTTTGGTGTGGCATTATTGACCACAAGAAATTTCAATTACATCAACACTCCACATGAATTATTTGATGTATCATCTTTCCTTCCCCTAACTCTGTTCTTCTATCTCAATCGGATGAATACGAACATGGGCCAGTTTCAAAATTGTTAATGTCTCTTTAGTTTAAAGTAACACATATTTTTTAAGAAAATCATTAAATATATTAATTTCTATAATAAAATAAATTAACACAAATAGTTAATGACAATAACGAATAGCTAACATAATTTTTATGAAGGTGCTAAATATAAAAAAATATATATACTATGTTATACTCATGGTCCATCTATTATATATGGTTTATAAAGAAAATATTTGTCATTCAATAATTTATAAATTATTTTAAAAATCACAATAATTTTTACTTATATAAAATGTGCGGTAAAGCATCTACATAAATAATAAAATATGATAATAACTATTTATAAAAGTTTAGTTTGACGATATTTGAAGTAGTCGATTAATTTATCCATAATTGATTATATACTAAATAGACTAATAATGTAAACAAATAACTTATTTGCAAACAATTGATTATCCATTTTGTTTATGTGTCTCATCTTGATAATTTTCATAGTTTAAAGTTTTTTCTATAGTTGATGTAGAGACTAAAAATATCTAAATAAAGTGAATAAATCTATCGATTAAGGGATTATTTTTGACTTTTTTATTTTCTCTAATATATGACAAATAGACTGTTTGGGACAACTAAGCATATATTATATCTGTCTTTAAACATAAGTCTCTATTGTCTGAAATAAAAAAACAAAAACAAAAAATGATTATAATATTAAATTAATTGATTATTTGAATTGTTTTACTAATTATCTTTGGAGAGAGAAAACTAATGTATTATTTATTGCATATTTCATAGATAAGTAACATAATTATGATAACCTAATAAAAAAATTAATACATTTGAGAAAATAGAAAAACTATTTTAAAAAGAGAAAATACAAAATTCAAAGAGAATCTAATTTTTAGATCAAAAAATAGTATTATTTGAAACAACTAAATATAAAAATATACTTAACCATTAAAAGATATATTTATTGAGGTACCCTTGGTTACCTTATTTTATTTAAACGCTTCGCTTCTAGTCAACCAAGAAATTAAGCGAGTTAAAATACAACAAACAAAAATATAAATAATTAACTCTAGAGTTTGCTTGGTACACGTTAATTGTATAATTTTTTTTACGCTCGTAAATATATTTTATCAACTAATCTAATAAAGTATCATTATGATAAGATAAAATTAAATATTCTATTAAAAAAATATATAATTAGATGAGTTTAACTCTTTTTAACTCTTAAATATTTGACAGTTTATTTCCTAAAGAGAATCCTTTCAACTATCAATTTATTTAAGAGTTTATTTATGAGAAATGACAAAAATAATTTAATTGTTAAAATGAAAAATGTTAACAAGTGATTCGTTGACACTTGTTAATAATTCAAATGTAGAAAAATAATTTTATAAAAATACAAATTTTGAAATTATAAAATGAAAAGTTTTTCATTTAAAAATTATTTTTTTATTTTCTTAACAACTCTAAAAACACTTATTAATATGATCCATTAAAATATTAAATGTATATATTGTTTTTCCCTCTTTTTCTTTCTCATAAATGTAGCTTTAAATGAGAAAACATATAAAGACCCATTACAAAATAAAAAGTTAAAACCGTTTACAAAATTACAAAATAAAAGTTAAGACCCTACCACTACTATGACCTTGTGAATTTCCGTACTGTCTCACCATACAGTGAGTCAACCAACACTGTTCAAGATTCGTTAACAGCATTTTTTTCCAATTATGTCCTTTTGGCACTTCAAAGAAAAGAAACTTGCAAAATCTGATTGAAAATTATCGATTTTGGATTGTATATCCCTTGCCTTGCGGGAGGAGTAATCCCCCAACAAGACAACATAAAAGTCAAAAGCTTTTTCAGTTTGGGGTACCCTCTATTAGTGTTATCACTTCTAACTAGCACTCATGATATAGCTGGAATGGCCTTATGAGCTACAAAGTGTGAAAATAAGTTATGGATGGATGTGTAGAATGGGGTCATCGAATCAAATTATAAAATTAAAACAAGCATTTTACATCTCAATCCAATCTAAAATATCGATTAAGTTCATTTAAATTGAGAGAAAATAAAACGAGTAATATCTATTGATAAATAAATCAACTGTTAATATTATATATATGATCAACTATAGATAATTATAATTTTAACTGTTTATTTGCTTAATTTATTAACTTCTCACTATAAATGAATCAAAAATTTATTGAAACACACCCGATCAAGTTGGATTGGATTGATGTAGATTTACATTTCTATCAAACAAAGTAATTTATTTTGGTAAAAATTTGCACATCCTAATCGATTGGGATCCAAACCAAACCAAAATATTTGGTCTTTGTGTGACTTGTAATTTAGAAGTCTAACCCAATCTAAAATATATAAGTCGTCGAGTGGTCATAAGTGACAACTCTAATTATAAGTAACCAATTATGTTTTTGCAGTCTCATTTTGTTTTTTGACGAAAAATTATATTCTTAATTTAAATTGATAAAGTTTGCATCGATTATCAATACAATTAAAAATCGTTAAAACCAAAAAGAATAAATCTGCAAAACAAACTCATAATATATAAGTTAATAGTATAAAACGATATAATGCCTGTAAACGTGACAAAACCTACAAAAATGATAAAATTAAATTGTTTGGAATACTCATGTCCCGTGAGCAACAACATTAATGACGCTAAAGTTGCTGATTGCATCTGCATTTGATCGAATTAATTTATCGATTTGAATCAAATGAGCAGTGCAACAAGACGTGAAGTCAAAACACCACACTAAGATGACAACCAAATTAATATCGTACTTAGATAACAAAATTACAAAAATAAAATAAAATAAATATATATGAAAATCACTTGTTTAAATAATAGTAGAGAAGAAGATAAAAAAAGAGAATGAGTAATTTCATGCAAAAAATTACTTAAACCACTTATCTCTCGTAGAAGAACAAAAAAAGTCGGAGAGGATAAGAGGAGGCTGCTCTAGGTTCTTCCTATGTTGTCTTTCTTAAGCAAAGTTGTCAATTTAAATACTTTTTGTGAAGTTTGAATTTGATACTCTGTTTTTTTTATACAACTTTATTTTTTTTATTAATCATGTATATATATATAAATAAATATAATAAGTAAATATTAAAAAATTCAAATTAAATCAAAATTAATTATTGCAAAAATAGTTATACAAGGTATCTATTAACATCAATATTCCTAAAAAAATCTATGAATTCGAACATTTTCTGTATAACTATAATTTTTATCTCTCTAAAAATTTAAAACTCTGTGCTAGTCCTACACCCTGACGATGCCACGTGGATCACCCCTCGTTCTCTCACCTTAATTCTCCCCACTCCACCTAAGTCAACTTCTCAACGTTGTCACAGTATATAATGATTTTAGAAAATAATATTATTATGTATTGAAGGAATATTAAATTTGTGAAATCCAGATGAGTGAGTATCAAAATATCTTTCTGAAAATTAATCGTCAAAACACATTAGCAACATTTCAAAAATCAAATTATGAGACAAAATATAAAAGGAATAAGTTAATATTTTCCAAAATTTAGTTTCTAAGACAATTAGCATTTTGGAAAATAATTTCCACAAAACGAAAATTGGTGATTCTATTGTTATTTAAAAAACAATTAATCCCCTAAATTAAATTTCAAGAGTTTTCCTAATGTAATTGGAATTCTTTCTTCTTAAAACGAACATTAGTTTCGAAAGAAAAGAAAAAGTTAAAAAATAAAAAGGTGGTGTAAAAATGAATTTAGTGGACTATAAGAAGCAAGTCCAGTAAATGGTGGTGTGAGGCCCAACCCATTTGGGTTATTGTATTATTGTTTGTTGTGTTTCACAACAGAAAGGAGAATTTCGAAAAAGCAAAAAAAAGGAGAAGACTAGAAGTGAGAAGCTTGCAAGGAACGTTCTCAGGTCAGCCGCAGCCAGTGAAAGAAGGGTGGCAACTGCAACTTCATATTATGGCCAACGACTCGTCGTTTTTGTTCTCCGGCATTCGTTTCGATAGAAAGAAATTCGGTGCCGATATTGCCAGGTTCCAGGTATCATTTCAATCTCTCTTTCTCCTCTTATTTACCTATTCACAATTTCTTCATGCTTCCAAGTTGTTTTATATGAAACACACGAATCACGATTTTGCAGAAGCGGAAGACTTATTCATGGATGTTTAAGCAATAAACTTTTGTTTTGGTGTATTAGTCTGTGAAAGTGTTGTATAAGAGTGTTAATCTCATAATTAATTAATGTATTGTGCATATGATTATTTTAAGTTATCGCTTTCTAATGTCATGCTCAAGTAACCACTGCTGAAAGTGAATCCAAGAAAGTTGAACCAATTTTTGGACCTAAATATACAGAACTGGACAATTTTTGGATTCCAAATCTTTTGCCATTTCTCTCTTTGACTCTTGTACATGAAACCTGTGATATTATTTTGTTAGTTTCATCCTGAACCTTGTTTTAGGGACTAGTTGTTTTGTTCAATGCAGTGTTGTCAAATAGCGGCTATGACACTGGAATTTTATCAAATAGCTATTGCTATGTGATCCACTATTTAGTTTAAAGTGTTGTCAAATAGTGACTATAGTAGCACTATAGTACTGCAGAATTTGAACAAACCGCCGTTTTCTGTGATATGCAGTTGACAACACTAGTTCATTGGCATTTTTGGTTCCAATAACTCAAACTATATTATTTGAGTAAGTTTAGCATAATTTCTTTTGTCTTTTCTCGAATGCTTTGGTAGAGTTTTGTTTGCTTGACCAGTTAACGTGCATTATTGAATTTATCTTGTTTAAATTTACCCATGTTATAGTTTCTGCTGCTACCTATTACAGTATTACTACCACACGAGGTCTCATTTTTATAGCTGGTTCACCTTGTAAATTTTGTTGCCTTGGGCCTCCCTTTCTTTTGTACTTTAATCAAAGCAGCATGATATTTTGTCTGGATATAGAACTTAACAACAGTTATTTTATACAGTCATAGATGGTGAGAATGCAACCTTATCGCACACGAGAATTTTTTGCCAAGAATCTATTTTTTTAGAATTATGAGTCTTTGAAGGAGTCCTCTGATTAGATAATGAAGTTCACAATTCACGAAAATGAAGATATTACACACTGTATCGTTCATATAATATAATGGCCAATAGAGCAGATACTAGAGTTAACAACAACAAAAAAAACACCTGAGCAAAGAAATCAAAATTTCTCTGCATGGTTTGAAAGATTCAGGTTCCCAAAGAGACAGATTTCTATTTTGGAGGGTTTCACATATTCTTTTTAGTCTTCTAGTTTTTTTTTTTAAAAATAAGTCGTCTACATGAGAGAGATGGTTTCACATGTGTTTGTGCATTTTCTGTAGCAAGACTTCGTAAAATATAGCAATTCTCTTACCAATTTCATTTCCTAGTCGATGTGAAACACTTATAAAAATTATTTTTTTGAAAAAGAAAAAAGATACCGATAATAGTTTGGCGAAGATTCAGAGTGTGGCAGAAGATGAAGAAAGCGAGGAAACAAAAGAAGCTGTGTCTGCAAAGAAGAGAAAGCGCAAGAGAACCTCTTCCGGTATTCTCATTCTCTCGTTTTACCATTCTATGTTATCATCACTTGTTTCGTTTGTTCTTTATCTCACTTTTGCTTCTTTTTTATGAGTGAATAAAAGAAGCGGTTGAAGGATTCAGTGTGTTCCGAAGTTCCGAATCCAAGTCAAACGATGAAATCCAAGCTGATGATGATGAGTCCATTCGGCTGAAGAAAGAACAAAATAAGCAACTCGAGGTTTAGGCCTTTCCTGTTTTGTGCAATACACATAACTCTCTTGTGTTTTTAAGTTTTTTGCACTAATTTTCCCATCATTTACTTTCATTTTTGGTCCTTTTTAGCGTGATGCTATCTTCAGGAAGAATCATAACATTCATGTCTCTGGTTACAATGTGCCGTCCCCACTTCAAAGCTTTGATGAGTTAAAAACAAGGTTATGTTATATGATAATATTATTATTCTGGATTCAGTTGTTACTGATTCTGATCATTATATATATACAAGAACATGACATTGACGGTTCCAAATCTTAATGAATTGCTTATTATAGATATAAATGTCCATCATATTTGTTGCGGAATCTTAGAGAACTTGGATTCAGAGAACCAACACCAATCCAACGGCAGGCTATGCCAGTACTCTTACATGTATGGGTTGCATTGGACATTATGTTCTTCAGAAAATTGTTATTATTGTTTGATCTTGGTTGATTCATACCCACTTGATATTGTCTGCAAGATGATATTATTACAACTTGTTTTTTCTGATACTTTCCTTCACTGTTGTGGGATAGGGTCGTGAATGCTTTGCTTGTGCCCCAACCGGCTCTGGAAAAACCCTTGCATTTGTGTGTCCCATGCTCATGAAGCTCAAGGTATTGTTTATATTTTGTCCAGTTGTCTTTTTTACTCACAACATCCCTTGTGATGGACATCTAAAATCAATTGTGTTTATAGGTTCATGCAAAAGGTGGCATTCGAGCTGTTATCATTTGTCATAGCCGTGAATTATCTACTCAAACATATCGAGAGTGCAAAAAGCTTGCCAAGGGGAAGAAGTTTCATATCAAGTTAATGACAAAAAGTCTTTTAAGAAATGCTGATTTTTCAAAATTTTCTTGTGACATACTTATATCCACGCCACTTCGATTGCGCTTGGCTATCCGGAAGAAAAAGATTGATCTCAGCAGGTTTGATGATGAAAATTTTGATCTTACTGATTGAAACTATAAATACTTTATTTTTATAATACTCCATCTGATCCTTTTTATAAGAGACAAATGAGATACAAATGAGTCAACAAAAGTTCATGTATTTGGTTCATAAGGGTTACCTGTTTGGATGGAAGATCTTGGAGGGCATGAGAGAGCTTATTTTCTTTTCTAAATTATGGAACCTATAAAATGTTTCTAAAAATAAACTAAGTGCGATTGAAATGTTATATCATGCAACTTTTTCAATTTTTTTAAAATCTCAAATATATACCAAAATATAGAATTAGCCTTCCAAAATCCTCCATCCATACATACCCATGGAAATAGTTTATAGCTACTCCCTCTTTGTCACTTATGCTGCTTTGAGCTCTTTCCTCTGCTCTTTATCAACCAATTGTATACTAATTGTGAAATGATCTCATGGGATAGTGTATTCCTTTTGTTGTTATTCTAAATTCCTTTTGCTGCTTCTTAATGTGAGTTTAAGCTTTACTTTGATAAGAAGTGGTCTTCTCTGCTACATATTGTTATGGAATTCAATCTGGAAACATTTATGGTTATAATGAAGGTCATATCCGTAGATCAACAATCTATAGACCTCCTTTTTGTATTTTGATTTTATATATGCAAACTATAGTCACAGTAGCTGTTACTGGTTTAAAGTTGATTCTGCCCAAACTAGTAGGCACATCTGGACACTAGTAACTAGTTGCACTCACTTTAAGATCTGAACAGTGGCTATGTGTTAAGTCTAAACACATTCCAAAACAACTTTTATTGAGAAGCATACAATTGCTGCTTCCATATGAACACCCGGTTGGAGCCCATTGAACATGAAAACAGACAGACTCTCAATGTAAGTGTTAGTTCAGTAGCACAGAAGTATTTCTGAAAGAGCATACTTTCATATAAGATAGGTTAATGGTGAACCCTATATCTGTTGAATATTCCTAAAAAAGAATCAGTGTTTGTTTGCCTCTCAGTTAGGTGTTACTTTATAACGGCAGGGTCCAACTGCAGTTGGTGGCAGTTAATTTACAGTCAACTACTTAAATGGTTGATGCGTTGTAAAATTTTGCATAGTGCTTTTCGCTGTATCTTACGTTATGTCATCAAAGTCAGTAGCAGTAGTAGATATGCGACGTGATTTATTAAATAGTTGTTCTGTCAACTCTTTTGGTTTCTGCAGAGTTGAGTATCTTGTCCTTGATGAATCCGATAAGCTATTTGAGCCTGGATTGTTCAAGCAGATTGATTCTATCATCAAAGCATGCTCAAATCCCTCAATAATACGCTCTCTGTTCAGTGCTACTTTACCTGATTTTGTTGAAGATCGAGCTCGAGAACTCATGCATGATGCTGTTCGGGTAATCGTTGGCAGGAAGTAAGTTCACTATAAAAATTTATAAAGCATTATGCTTTTAAGCACGACTTTAAGACTTTCCTCACCTCATTGAAAAAGTTGACATCTAATGCTTTTATGGTAATCAGGAATATGGCTTCTGAAACAATTAAGCAAAAATTGGTTTTTACTGGAAGTGAAGAAGGAAAACTTCTAGCAATTCGGCAAAGTTTTGCAGAGGTATGATGCTAAGATGAATGCTTTAGATAAAATGCATTATTAGTCAGTTTGTTTTTCTTCTGCTTCAATAGGTTGTTTGTCTCACAACTTGACATTGTTCAGTGTAGGTCTTTTTGAAAAGTAATTAGAAAATTCATTGCAATATATCATTAATTCGTGTTTCCCGTAATTAATTTATCTTGTTTGTTGTTGATTGTGTGCTGCATACTTAAAATTTAACATTCACCTTATGCCAGTTTGGTGTTAGATAATGTGTTGTGAATGTAATATGTAATGGCTCGGAACACTTGTTATTTGTCACACTTACCTTTTAAACTTGCGGAAGGAACATAATATTGAAGCACCTCTTATTTGCTCATTCCTAATATTATTATTTAGTTGCTTGCATTTGTTGACGTAGTTTTTCTTTTTTGAAGAGTCTAAATCCTCCTGTTTTGGTCTTTGTCCAAAGCAAGGAGCGAGCCAAGGATCTGTATGGGGAACTTGCATTTGACAATATTAGAGTTGATGTCATCCATTCAGATTTGTCTCAAGAAGAGGTAGGTTCTTACTCCCTTTTGACAAAGTAAGTTTCATGTTGGAAAATATGAAGGGACTCGGAAACATTTTCCTGTTCAAGAAACACCAAAATTAAAAAGAAAACCAATGAAGTCGGTGACCAAGATCTGGTTCATACTATTTGTATGGTGAAGATGTCAATTTATAATATTTGTTGTTTGTGCATTTGTTTTTGTACCTGGCTATTTTGCTCATCATTACAAAAAGAGACCAACTTGTTTTAATACTCTATTTTGTTTCAAATTTTAATCTCTGACCATCAGCAATAGGTACTCCAATACTAAAGCATAGTATTTGAATTTAGCTGTAACTATGATGTCATTTTTCTAATCTCTTGAATGGCATACAGCGAGAAAATGCAGTTGACAACTTCAGAGCTGGTAAAACATGGGTTTTGATTGCCACTGATGTGGTTGCTCGGGGAATGGACTTCAAAGGCATTAACTGTGTGATCAATTATGATTTCCCAGATTCTGCATCGGCATATGTCCACAGAATTGGTTAGTGCGGTGACCTTAACATTGTTTTAGATTTGAGAAAATTATTTAGAGGGATTATGATTCGTATTATTCAGTCACGGAGCCTTTTCTTTGTTATATATTCTTCAATCCATTAATTTTAAATATTACCTGATGCTATTTTTTGCTAAATATAAATGTTTATTTTTCAATAGGTCGTTCTGGCAGAGCAGGGAGGAATGGCGAAGCAATTACATTTTACACAGAGGAGGACATTCCATTCTTGAGGAATGTAGCTAATCTTATGTCTTCCTCAGGCTGTGAGGTTCCATCCTGGTTAATGGAGTTGCAGAAAAAGAAGTGGAAGAAACACCGGCCCAAAAGAGATTCCATCTCAACCAAACCAGATCTGTAAGACTACAAAAGCAGAGAAAGAGAACAAGTTTTTGACCGCTGTGTTTATTTCGTGATAGACCATGCAACAATGTTAAATTTTATAATTCCCCATTTCAAAAATGGTAATTTAACTTGATGAAAAAGGGGGAGTTGATGGCAACTGTACAGGCAATGTTGCCTAATGCTTACAGAAGTTCAAACCATGATACAGTTCCTTCATGCCAGTTGTCACCCCCATTGTAGACATCCCAAATGTTTTCTCTTATTAAATTAAATGGGAATTTTTGTGCCTCCCTTTGTAGTGAACATGAAATTTTTGTTGACCCTTAAATGCCCGAGTTGATAAACTTTGAAACTCCATTTCATTTAATAGACTTTCATTGTGTGATGGCTTTTCATAACCGTATCGTGATAATTGTCCCCATGCCAGGGCACGCTTTACTTGAAACATATACCCATTCTGTAGTATGTCAATTATATATAATTTTTTTTTACATTTTATGTTGTAGTACCTAGAATTTGATTTCGAGATGAAATAGTTTCTGAATAGACTTTGTTCCACTTAACCTACTGCTCGTGGATTATTACCAGTAAACTACATGCGTAGAAAGAAGAAGAAAAAAAAGAATGAACTTTATTTTTTTGAGGTTAAACAAACTTTCATTAAAACAAAGCTGGACTGCAGCTTACAACAGAAACAGCGACAGAAAAGGGATTACTTTCAGGGGCATTCACCGTCCAGAATTTAGTCCCAACAGTCCCAGATAAAGAGACTAAGTTATGTGTTTCAGAATGAGCATTCTAGATACATGCGTAATTGCTATTGTATGTAACCGGGTCATTAACTCCTAACCTTTTTCCAAGGCGACTTGTATTCTCCACCGAACACCTAGAGCCTCAGCTAAATTCCTCCAATTCGACGTATCTTCTATTTATTTTATTTTTTTGGTATTTTCTATTTATTGATTACCCTATAAAACAATGACTTAGTTGTTACATGTCGAATTTTCACCCCGTTCCAGCACTTTTTGAACTATTTTTGCTTTTACTTGTCATTGACGTAAATTTTGAAATATTACTCTTCAATTGGAAGACTTATTCCCTCTACTCCTTAATACGAGAAGAAATTACAAAAATTGTAAAGATTAATAAACTTACTTAATGATATAAAATTTAAATAATATTTCAAATATATCCTAACATTAAATGTCTTATTCTCACGAGTTTTTAGTAAATATAAATCTCACATTAAATAGGGATATAAAATAATTCTAACAATTAATGCACATTGAAACATGTATCTTTTTTTTATAATTAAGACAAAATTTTCTTATATTAGGGATTGAAGCTAGTATTTCTTAAGGGATTTGATGATTTTTTTAAAAAGAAATTTGAGAAGCGATTAATCAGCATAGTTGATGCCAAATCCAGAAACCATTTGGGTAAATATTAAGTCAATAGCAATCAGTTTCCGATAAGCCATGAAAATGAAACAGGAAATTCAGGCAGTTAGGCTCAGCTAAAGCAGCAAATTGCTTGTGAAAAGTTGACTTATTACAGATAGAGTAGATAGTTCAGTAAAGCCTAGATGCCTATGAATCAAATGACACAAAGGAGGAAAAGTAACAATTACTATTACTTATACATAAAATTGTAAAAGCAACCTTTTAGTATTCACAATGTTACTAAACCTTGGGGTCAGTCATAAAAAATTTCTTGCAGTGCTGCATCAAAACTAACTTGGATTCATAATCAATATACTTTTTCTTTCTCATTGTGTTAAAAGCCTCATGTGTCAAATACATATTTTGAATGTAACAACTGTACCACAAACAAATTACAAGTGACAGAAAGGTGGAACTCGAACTACAAATGTCCGACTTTTTCCCTACCAAATTTTAATGTCCAACCTCTGGCAAGGATCATAACCATCATCCAACACCTGCAACCACAACTCTTCAAGCATTGTGTAGATGTTGCTCCTTTGTGGATGTGAACTATCTTCTGAGAAGAATACATGGATCTTATCCTTAACTTCTATCCAGCTTTGACCAGGAACCTTTTGTACACCCATTTGTTTCATTAAGTTCCTTAGTTTGGCAACATCTTCCCAATTGCCAGAAGAAGCATGGATGTTAGAAAGCATCACCATTGCAGCAGAGTTGGAAGGATCAAGTTTTAGTATATTTTCCGCAGCTCGCTCTGCAATGTCAACATTATTATGAGTTTTACAAGCAGCAAGTAGAGTTTTCCATGTAGTAATGTCAGGGTCAAATCTTGTTTTATGAATAAAAGTTTCTGCTTCTTGCAAGCATCCGGCGCGAGCAAGCAAATCAACCATGCATGAGAAATGCTCTCTTGTTGGTGGAATCCCTTGTTCCACTTCCATGGATTTATATAAGTGCAAACCTTCCTCCACCAATCCAATGTGACTGCAAGCGCTGAGAACCCCAAGATATGTGACCTCATTAGGCCGAACACCAAGATTTGTCATCATTTTAAAGAGATTAAGAGCTTCATGTCCAAGTCCAAACTGAGCATAACCAACAATTAAACTACTCCATGAGACAATGTCTGGGTTCTGGGTAGAATCGAAAACATCCTGGGCAAGTGTAAGTGATCCACATTTCGCATACATGTCAATCAATCCATTGCGCACAGAAACATCAAGCACCATCCCAGTTTTAATACTAAAGCAGTGGACTTGATTCCCAACTCCCAAAGATGTCAATTCAGCACAAATTCCTAATAAGTTAGTTATGGTGATATGGTCAGGCTTATTCTCAGAAAAAAGCATTAGTTTAAATAATCTGAAAGTCTCTCCTTCTTGCTTGTGCTGCAAGCATGCAGAAAGAATTGCATTCCAAGAAACTAAGTTAGCATTGTTGCTTATATCTCTGAAAACATTGAATGCATCACGTAAATTTGAGCACTTCGCATACATGGTTAGCAAAGAGTTGCATACAGTTACTTCTTTATCAAAACCTATTTTGACAACGTAAGAATGAATTTGCATGCCTTGGTTGAGTGTCATAGGGCTCCCACACGCGCTAAGTAAGGAAATAAAAGTAATGCTGTCTGGGATCAATCCCCTATGGATCATCCCACTGAAAAAAAAGATGGCTTCAGTAGCATCACCACAGTCAGCAAATGCTGCAATAATCGCATTCCATGACACTATATCAGGGCTTTCAATCTGATAGAATACCATCTTTGCTGAAGGTAAGAATCCGAATTTCGCATACATGTCGCATAGGGAGCATCCTGCAAAAAAGTTTCTGCCTAAACCAAATTTAGCACACATTCCATGTACTTGCTTTCCATACTCTAGTTCAAGAAGGCTGCTACAAGCACTGAAAACACTACCAAATATAAACTCATTTGGCTGATAAACACCCTGCCTTAGCATATCTCTGAAAAGATATAATGCTTCTATCCTATAACCGAGTTGAGTATATCCCGTAATCATCGAACCCCAAGAAATCAAATCCTTTGTAGAGATCATTGTAAATATATTTGAGGCATGTGCAATTTGTCCATAACTTGTGTACATTGAAATAAGAGCATTTTGGGTAATCAAGTGATGACCAAACCATGATTTAACGACATGAGCGTGCAGTTGCCTGCCTAAATCAATATCCCCTGCAATGTAGCAAGCCTTAATTATGCTTCCAAAGGTTAACTGGTCCGGAAACTGACCCGATCGCATCATTTGAATATACAAGATAATGGCATCATTTCCTTGACCGTTCTGTGAGTATCCGGAGATCATTGAAGTCCAAGAGACCACATTTCGCAGCTGCATTGTGTCGAAAACTTTTCTAGCATCTTTCATAGAACCACATTTTCCATACATATTAATCATATGATTTTGGAGGATTATGTTTGGTTGGTAGCTGGATTTTAAAATGTGATCATGGATTTTCTTGGCATATTCAAGAGATCTAAAGCTGGTGCAAGCCAAAACTAGACTCGTAAAGGTGCTTGGTTCTAAATGGATATTCGGATTCTTTAGATGGAAATCAAATGCTTCAAGAGCTTCCTTGTAACGCTGTTGCTTACACAGCAAGATGATGTAACTATTGGTTGGTAGCTCTGTACTGAGATTGGAGAAAATTGGTGGTTGCAGACTAGGTCTTACACAATTATGCATACATCGAATTACGCTTTGAATGGTCATAGACATGGGATATTTGAAAAGAAAAAGAAGCAAAACTCTAGTTAAATTTCAGAACCTTATTGGGTGAGATGGTTTCAGGACAGAAGTGGTTACAAATGAGTGTTTGTGACTAGTAGAGAGATTCTTCAGCTAGAATCAAACATGAGCATAAGATTGTCCTAACCTTAGACACTGTTTAGTATAAAATTAGAAATCTATCAATCTAAAACACGACCATTTAACCAATATATTTTGTTCAATTTGAGCAAAAAGCAAAACTATTCAACTGTTAATGCGTGAATGATTAACATGAGCCATGCCACTAACCCACTAACTCTGCTATATTATGCTAAAGTCAGTTTCTACTACCAGCACTTGGTGGCCATTTTACAAGCAGCTACTATGCAACAGAATTGCATTCTACAATTTGAACATCAAGGAGTGGGAAATACTGTATATGCGCACAATGATAACTGAAAATAACTCACCTGAAAAGAAGACCTCTAGTCTATGTTTAGTGTTCACAGAATATTCAACTCTGAGTGCACTCAAACATCAGAAACAGAGAATACTTGTGTTGTTAGAGTTACAAAAGTACCCAACAGATTTATTTTTCTTTTTTCTTGCTCTTTTATTTTTTGTAATGGGCATAAGTCATCGTAAATTTAGCCCAAAACTTGATTATGGGCTCAGGACAAAATATGGAGCATGTCTCTTTACAGCTCTTATTTTTAAGTGTTATATGGTTCTGAAATTTAGTTTTTGGAATAACACATGTTAGCATTTATCTATTTTATATGAGACTTTAGAATTTAAAATTCTAAAGATAGGGACATCTGTAGGGATGAAATGGATAATCACGAATACAAATACAAGTCACCTGCTACATGCCATGTTATGGATAAAAAATGTCATGTGTGGCGCTGTTTTGTATTTATAAAAGTATTTGATTGTCAGATTTTAAATAAGTTATGATATTTGTGGCTATCGACGAGTAAAATATTTTTAAGAAATGATTGTTCTCAAATATTACTACAAAATATATAAAGATACATATTTTTTTTTCTTTAACTATCTGGTTCTTAAGAGAATAGAATCATAGTAATTTGGAGTTCGACAAGAATAAAAACAGTTGTATTAAGAATTTTTTTAGACAAGATTTGAGGTAAGCCATAATATTGATATATTACATTTTGATGATAAAATTAATAGCAAAATAATTAAATTATTTCAAAAATAATCAATAGAGTATGGGTACTCATGTACATGAACTTTAACACAATCGTTGTCTAATTAACTAGCGAGTACAAGTAATATTCATTTATTTTATCTGTGAGGATTCTATAAGCTACTTGCTTCATAACTGTAGCGAATTTTATCCACCTATTCCCACGGGCAATATATTTTTTTTGTTATCCCTAACCAAGTTCAAGGGGTGTTCCTAAAAGAGAGGGTATTTTGGGGGGAAAAAATATTAGAGGGAGGGTGATATGTTGAGTAAAATTGGTTGACATTGGTCAGCAAAGCCCACACAGGTTTGAAGGATACAAGCCCAACCACTATACCTCACTTCTCACTCACCTATTTGCAATAATTCTATAATAACCAACCAAGATTCATAATGCTCATAATTATTCTACCAGGAGATTCCACAGAATGTTTAATTAAATTTTTCATGCACATTCCTCTTATTAGACTAGTCAACCCCAAACACACCATAGCATAATCACTAATCACTAATCACTATTGATCACTAATAGTAGTTAAATGGACAGGTATGACACATTATTGATAGATAGATTGGTGCCATCTCAACTACTATTTGGTATAAGATAGCAACACATGCTCCACACTAACTATTCTTTTTTATATTACATAACTTTTACTTCAAGTTACATCCAAGTGAAGCTATACCATACTTATGAAATACCTCCAAACAAAAGCTAATTATTCAGTTTGGCAGTTCCAATCATAACCTAAGTAATTTCAACGTTTTTTCCATTAAAAACAAATATATGCTGCCCCAAATGTACCTAAACTTAATATTACATTATAACATTACATAACCCTTCTCTTCATTCTGTCCCAAAAATAACTCATTTTTATTCCATTCCACACCCTGAAAATTGTGGTCAATTTTTTCAGAAGATGGGATCATTAGAAAGGTCAAAAAAGAAAACCCTTTTATGGAAGAAAGCCATGCTTCATTTTTCTCTATGTTTTGTAATGGGTTTTTTCACAGGTTTAGCTCCAACAGGTAAATCTTTAATCTTTTCTACCAAAGTTGAAGTTGCAACTTCAAATGGCACAAATTTTTCAGCACCTCAACCTTCTCAAATTTCAACAAATGTCAACAAAAGCTGGATAGCTCAAGCACCTAAAATGCATAGAATTCATAGCCAAAAAACAACAAATTTGGAAGTAAAATCACTACCACAATTGAAGCCAAAAAGACTTGTAATCATAGTAACTCCAACAAGCACAAAACTACCTTATCAAGATGTTTTTTTGAGAAGATTGGCAAATACCATAAAACTTGTTCCTCAACCATTGCTTTGGATTGTTGTTGAACCAAAAACAGAATCCAATGAATTGTCGGAGATACTAAGGAAAACTGGTATCATGTATAGACATGTTGTTTTCAGTGAAAATTTTACTGACTTAGAAGCTGAATTGAATCATCAGAGAAATTTAGCACTTGGTCACATTGAACATCATAGGTTGAGTGGGATTGTTCACTTTGCTGGACTTAACAATGTTTATGATCTTCAATTCTTCCAACAACTTAGAGATATTGAGTATGGTTTTTCATCCCCCTTCTATTTTGCTAAATTAATTTTAATTCTATGTTTACTTTATTTATTTACATTGTTAATTTGTTATCTCTAACTTAGTTTCTTAATATTATCAAAATTTTAAAATGTAATTTAAAATTGAAAATCGTCAATCACTTTAATTCTTTCAAAATTATGTCATAGCGGAATTAATTATTTAAAAGAACTAATATATTGGATGATTTTGTTTTTTAATTTTATAGATTATCTTAGAAATTTGTTGATTTCAACACCAAATTTTAGATATCTATACGTTCCAAAAATTAAATTGGCAAATCACTATCATAATGATAATAATCATTCAACACGAACATCTTAATTATGTCCTATTCATTTGACAATTGAACAGGGTGTTTGGGACATGGCCAACATCATTATTACTTGCAAATAGAAAGAGAGTGATAATTGAAGGGCCTGTATGTGACTCTTCTCAAGTTATTGGATGGCATTTAAGGAATATGAACAATGAGACAATCACTTCTCCTATTCATATTTCAAGTTTTGCATTCAATAGCTCCATTCTTTGGGATCCTGAGAGATGGGGTCGCACTTCTTCTGTTAAAGATAGTAATCAGGTAAATAGTAATTTACACATCATAAATTTTTGCTCAAAACCAAGCTTCAATTGGTATCTATATAAGAGGTTTATAGTAAATTGTAAGTAAATAATTACTAATAAACAAATTTGAATTCTTTTCTTTTGTGTTATGTAACAAGTACAAATTAGAAGTTTCATATTATTATTTTTAAGATTTAGATAAAGATATAATGTTCAATCAAATATTTTATTCTTTAGTTTTATCCCTTATGTTAAGCGAGATATAGACACAAATAATTTTGTTTGTGTGTAAAGTTTACAAAAATTATTAATAAACCTATCCAAACATACCGTATTAAAATAAGTTAAAAACAATTAATAAACCATCATAAACTATTTTTTATAGATTCAATAAAAATATATACACATGTATACATTCCATTAAAAAATACTCAAATAAATTGTAATAAAAGTTACTTCAAATGCACTCATAAAATTAGATTGAGTCTCTCTTAGGTCTCTGCAATACACAAACTTTATCTTTAAAACTAAAAAAAGTATAACTAGTTGATAATTTTGTTAAAACTCATTCTAAAATAGAGTATTACTATTGATATGCACCAAGGTAGATTAGTTTATACATTCAACATGATGATTCCTTCACTTTGTGAAATTTTACTTGCGTTTATCTAACGTTTGGCCAATCTCCACCAACTACTTTGGAAAGGAAAAAAATTATTCGGTAAAATATATAATGACAACTTGATTGATTAGTTGAACTAATCAGAGTACTGATTATGTAGTGTTTTTTACTCCGCATAATGTCTTTCATGTGTGATAATGCAACCTTTTACTCTAAGATTTATGTGGACAAAATATAAATATAAATATAAATAAATTAAACAAAAATGATGTATTTAGTTCAATTTTCTTTAATTTATTTATATTTAGATTTTAAGACGTTATAAAACTTTTTTCTAAAATAAGTGTAGTTTTTCTTTTACTATTTTTCAAGTATATCCTTAAATTAATGTTGTCTGTACTCTTTCAAATTTTTATATTTTGTTATGTGTTTATGATAATTGTTGATAGTCAATAATTTTATAAAATCACAACTTTAATTTATATAGTAGTTTTTTAAAAATATGTGGAAAAAAATCTAAGATGACACTTATTTATTTTTGAATGGAGAGGAGAGTTTCTCAATTAGAAAACTTAGTACTCAAGAAATGCAAAGTAAAAAGATATACTACCTTTAACTAGAAATAAATGAATAAATTCTACCAAAGAGCTTTGTTGCTAAAGTTGATTTTTTTTCTTTTCTAATTATGAGACTACTCTTTTGTGGTTATCCTAGAATTCAATCAAGTTTGTGAAGCAAGTAGTCCTAGAAGATGAGACTAAGTTGAAGGGAATTCCAGCAGAGGACTGCTCCAAAATCTTGCTATGGCGTTTCCACTTTCATGTCCGCACCATTTCCAAGCACTAATTTCTAACTATTACATCATTTATTAGCCAAAGATAAAGTGGAATGATAGAGAAAAATAACGAATGTTGAAGCAATTCAGAAATTGGCCAGTACAGGAAATATTGCTTTCATACTACAAATTATATGAAATTTATTCATTTTTTTTTTTACTTTGGCAATTGTCTTCCGTAAGTAGTTTTATTCATTTTTACTTTTTCCAAAATTTTTGTTAGCTTATGTAAAAGGGTCTTATGTTATGAATCAAAACATTTAAAGCATACTATTTGATTATTTTTATAACAAAAAGATTCTCAAGTTTATACAAAACTAGATGCTAACCCACGCAAACGTGCGGCAAAATTTAATATATCAGTGAGTATAAAATAATAATATATAATTTAAAAATAATTTTATTTTTGTTTTATAATAGAATATACTCATGTGTTTATGTGTCTAATATATTAGTGAATATAAAATAACAATCATATGTAATTTAAAAGTAATATTATTTTTGTTTTAGAATAAAATATATTCAAGTTTTTATGTGCCTTAAGGTAAATATATTTTTGAATAATTATATATAATCTAAGTTTGCTTTAGTGGATTAATAAAATGCATGCAAAATATATCGAAATATGAGACTATTCATAAGATTTTGCAACTTTAGAGATGCAATTCTTGTCTTTAAATGTGAAATTAGTTTATTCTATATTTGTTAAATAGTTATATCTTTCTTTATTGTTAAAGGTCTACATTTAACTGTAATATGTTATTCATTTTATATGATTTATATTAGTTTTGATACATTAGATTTTATAAATTTATGAGTGGTAGTTTGTTAAAAACAATGTTCATAATAACATTTAAAATAATAATTTTTCACGTGTGCAAATATATAAGTAATAATATGGAAAGAACGCTACAAAGCAAAATAGAAATTTTTTAAGATTCAAAAACTTTAAATAATAATAATATTTTTTATATAATAAAAATATTTGTTACACAAAATTGTCAAGCAAAATAAAAATTCAATACAAAATATAACCAAATTATCTAGAGAACAATTTCAATTACTTTAACTATTGTTTCGTCAAAACAATTAGAATGTAAAATGAAATTTTCAAATAATTATTTGACACGATCAGAAAACTTCAAGAGTGGATTGCAAAAAATTATAAGCAAGAAAAGTATGTGGATGTTTAAAACATAGAAAGTTTTGACTGAATAGTAAAATGGTTAAAAGTTATTTATTTTCAAATATTTAATATTATTTATCTTTTTGTTGTTTCGATTATTATTTATTTGTTTAATTATAAAAAGAAAAACAAAGTGTTACAAGAGACATATTCAACATGATAGGGAAAAAAATCACCTCATATGCAATATATACGATCTTCAACAATAATTGACAATAGAGAAACATTGTTATTGAAATATATGTGAAGTGAGAAAGTGTCACACAAATGGGTGTAGCTTTGTTGCATTTCATAATGTTTTAATCGTTATTAGAAGGTGGTTGAAAAACAGAAGATACATCTTTATGTGTGTAAGTATGCACCATGATGTTTTGAATATACAGATGGTTTGTTCTTTTTTGTAGGTGTTATTGAAATGAAATGTTTGATGAGTAATTAGAGCCTTTAAGTGTATTTATGAGTCATTTAGTGATAAATTAAAGCTAAAATTGTATAACGTATAAAGATTTGAGTTACCGTGATACAAAATAGAATGGAAATAGAAGATAAAAAAGATAGTATGCTTTGAAATATGCCACATCAGAATTTTAATAAGTTGACAAATATTAGAGTATGTGACATAAATGAAAATGAATTGTCGTCAATATAATTTAAAGTTATGTTTAATATATGATAGTATATTTGTTGTTTATTTTTCTTTTCTTTGATTTGAGATTTATTCACCGAACTAGTGGATAAAGCTTGGGCCTTCCTCTTTTTTGGTCTAGAATAGAAGTTAGCCAATATAATGGAACAGATTTGGAATTTTCTTCTCCTACTTTACATGTTTTTAGAAACCTCTAAAATATATATTTACATCGATTAATTTAAAGAGCATTGAAAAGGTAAGAGAAGAAAATCTCATAGATTTTGGTGAATTTTTCTCTCTCGATGTTTTTAAAAGTTCCAAATTTTGATTCGATTGATTAATTTAAAAGTGTATACTGTATAGTTTACTTGATTGAATTCACAATAAATGTATTTGATAATATAAGAGGAGGAAGAAAATATAGTTATATCCTTCCAATTCTTTTTCATATCTTTATGGAAATGAATATATTTAAATTTAAATACATCTATTTCTCATGAATACAAATTTTTCGCTCAATGACTAGAAGTCTAAAATAGAAATAAGTAAAAGTATAAAAGTTTTTCGGTATCTAATATTCCAGCTCAATTACATTTTGTAAAAAAAAAAGTATTTGATTTAAGTACAACATTTGAAGACATCGTCATTAAATAGTAGCTCGATCATTAAAATTAGTAAATAAAATTAAAAATCATCAAAATTAGTAAAAAGAAATTAGAAAAAAACATCATCATAAAAATCTTCATTTTTTATAAAATTTTACGAGTAGGGTAACAAGGTTAGTCAAGATTAAGAAAAATATCAAAATTCAAAAATAATTTAAATAAATACTTATAATTATATTAGCATATGTGTATCTAACTAGTTGAACTGGTGAGCAACTACTAAGTCTATGCTTAGTATTATGATAAAGTTGTCTGAATAAAAGTGAGTCACTATAATTCTGACAACTCTACCGTAATATTAAATATACACTAAATTAATTAAATAAATGTTTTTTTATGCAAATAGAAGTGATTAAGTAGTAGGGATGGCAATTAGACCCAGACCCAGTGGGTACCCGCAGAAAAAACCCGTGATGGGTAGGGTAAAAACTCGCATAATGGGTATGGGTATGGGGACGGGTAATTAGCCGCAAAATTGAACGGGTATGGGTGCGAGTACGGGTACTATAATACCCACCCCGCCCCACACATATACTATTATTATTATTATTATTATTATTATTATTAGTATGTAAGTTTGTTTGAGCTTAAATAAAAATGATTTTTGTTTTAAATAATTTAGATATTATTTTTAAGAGATTTTTTAAAATATGATTTTTTAACTCCTGTTTGTTTACTATTATTAAAATGATTTTTTTTGTACAATAATTTTTAACATGTTTGTATACAATTTTATAAAAATAATTTTTTTAAACTAAAAAATTACCATAAATGACATAAAAATGATTTTTAAGAAAACATGTTTCTTTGAAAAAATATTTTTTAAATACGTTATTTTTCTAAATACACATATGTCTCTCTACTATCTTATGCATCTCTATCTCCTCTTCCAATGTCTATCTACTATTTATCTCACTCTCTACTATCTCATGTCTCTCTACCTCTCCTTTTTATTTCAAACAAATCAACGAATTTAGGTCATTTATTTCATAATTTTCAGATCCTCCTGAAAAATAAACATATAAGTAAATCATCACGAAAATATGTTAGTAAATAGTAATAGATTTTGGAGGTCTTGTTCTAATCTTAAAAATTGGGCCTTAATAAAAAAAATACAATTTTAATAATTAAAAAAATTTGAAAAATAAATTTTAGTCCCTATACACATATTTGATTCCGACGAAGGTAAATAATTGTGATTTTATATTTAAGAGTTTTTTTATATTATTAATCGTGACTTTATAATTATAAATAACTAATATAATACACATATCAATTTTTTTACAGATATTGGAGAATACCATCCAAAGACTTGCAACTTCATAAAATATTATTATTTTTGATATTTTGATATTTATTGTAGTATGTACTAATGTTGAATCTTGATATATTTTGAAAGTTTTGAATTAGACAATATTTTGGTTTCTAATACTTATGATTTTGGATTTAAAATATTTGGGAATTTTTTTAAATTTAATCACAAATTATTTATGGATATATTTTTATTAAAGTGCAGTTAATTGGTATGGGTACAGACACTTAAGTATCGAAAGGACAAGGGTACGGGTATTAAAGTTGATACCCACGAGGGTACGGGCACGGGTATTTTTTTAAACTGCGCGTATGGAGACGGGTACTATACTACCCTATCCATTGTCATTCCTATTAAGTAGTATATACCATAATATTTGTGTTAAAGATTGAACTTGAACCTCTTACCTATAATTTATTTGAAAATCATTAATCAAACCACTAGATATCTTCAAGAACAAATATTGAATCATGTAAATAATTCATATGCAAATTGCAACTCAAACATGTCCGAAGAATTCACGGTTACCTCTCTCTTGCAAGTAATGGAGTGTTCTTGCGAGATAGTAATATATACTTATTTATTACAATTACAAATAAAAATGGAATGAAGAATTTAAAATTAGCACACCTTTCTTGTGGCTTGATGTGACTAGATGATGACCTTTAATGCGATTCACATGCTTAGTTTGGAAAATACCGTTAAATTTTATCGATGTATATCCATTGTAACAGGGTCGACTCAGTAACTTTGCAGGGACGAAATTTAAAGAACACTTTTTTTTTTGCAATAAAAAATTATAAATGTGAAATTAAAAAATTTATGAGTTTTACAAAACAAGTAAAAAACTTATTGATTATATATATGTCACAAATAAAATTTAACATATATATCATTTACAATTTTTAAAATCTTCAATTCATTAAATTTTAATTTATCTATTGAAATTATTTTAATTTATATCCTTTAAATTATATAAAAATAATAATAATAGTGGTAGAGTCTAAATTCGAACTATAGAGAAATTATTCAAAACATTACACTTTACTTTACTAACTGAGCCAATACTATAAGTAAATTAATTTATAGTCTTATAATATAATAAACTATTTAATTATGAGGCCTTTTTTATTTATTAAATACATATTTTTAAATTTATAAGTCTTTGCTTTAGTAGCTAGGTCATTGGGTCGATTCCTACAAAGACCCAACAAATTTGAATGTCTTAAGTAATCTTTAATGTGATATTTTTTAAAAAAAAATGTGAGATTCTTTTTAATGAGAAATAATTAAAAAATTATCGATTTTATAAAATAAATTAAAATTTATTAATATTATATATATATATATATATATATATATATATATATATATATATATTATAATATAGACTAACACTAAAATGCGTGAAGTATTCAATGTAACAAATATTGGAAGATGGAAAATATCTTATAAGATGAAAAGTTTAATTCATTTAATAAGTTTTTAAGAAATATTCATTAAATATGTAATAAAAACTAAAATTCCATTGAATGCAAGTAACTTTATATTAAACTGGATCATATGACATTTAGACAGGTTAAATTATCAAGTAAGAGAATCAATAAAATTGAATTACATGACTTTTCCATATAAAGATTCAATCACATATAAAAACAATAAATTTTAATAGTTTTATTTTTTCATTATTATATTTTTTAATATGCATGTAAAATTTTTAATGATATTTATTATGAAACAGAAGAAGTATGTATTCACTATATTTTGTAAAAATATTTTTAATTTGATGGTGTGGCATGAATATATAAAGTTGGTTGAAATGAAAAAGTTAAAAAATATAATAATAAAAATATCGAAGATTTAATCTTCACAGTCACAAAAATATTAACAATATTAATCATTAAAATTGATTAAAAAAATAACAAAATGGCGGTTATAATTCGATTAAATCATCAACTTTTATAAAAAATGTTTTGAAATTGATAGTCTTACATAATAAAATGATAGTTTTTTTTTATTGAATGTCAACGTGAATGTGAAATTGAAAATTGGTGAATGGAAAATTGATAATTGTTTTACAACGTTAGTGTGAGCTCAATTAACTTTTATTTTAATATATTGCATCCATTTTATTTGATCATATTTCCATTTTTTCCTATATATAGCAAAATCCAAATATAGTCTTGATAAAAAAAAATCCTGCTATAGACATAGCTTTAGCTAGCAGTAAATAGCTTCACTTTAACCCCAATAAATTGAACAATAACTCCAATACATTAATGCCAACTGAGGCACACCATATGGGCAATTTAATTTAGAACGTTAAATGAATGTTACTATCAACTATTGATCAACATAAATATTACAGATATATGATAATAAAAATAAATGGAGTAAAAATAATAAACAAAAATTTGAAATAGTAATTTGTTGCGAGCACGACATCAATAAGATTAACAGGTTAACACCATGATCACACTTTATTAGCGACACCGTTAATCTTTGATTGAACAAGTAAAACAACAAGTGGGGCCCAGTAAAGTGACAAGGTCACACACAAATGTAGTATTAGCAAAAACAGCTGTTGTTCTTATTATTCAAACAAAGTCTCTGCTTTCTCTTTGGGCATTTGGCAAGATCTCATTTTTTTTTTTCCTCTTTACAGAGAGAGAGAGAGACTGAAACTGAAAGCTGTTGTTTGGTTGGTTCAACTCTGATCTTCAAGTTATATCTTTTTGTTTGCACACTAATTGGGTCATTTCATTTGAGATCTTTCACTTCAGGTATATATTCCCATTGGACACTCAATTTTTACTTTTTTTTTTCTTTTTCGTTTTTCCAATTTCAGTTTAATTCGTTTCTATTTTTTTGAATTTCTAGGTATTTGTTTTTTCTTCCTCATTTTTATGACAGTTGCGATTTCTTCAACATTTGACCAGAATTATTTTTTTCTGACTTATTTAAACGGTTGAATCTACACTCTGTTGTGTTACTTTGGTGTGAAAATGTGAAAGACGAAATAAATTTAGTCATTTATTGCTTGATTCAATTTTTTTAAGAGAAGTAGAATTAGAAACCCCTTCTTTGGTTTTTCAAATGTGATTTATTTTCAATTTTCAATCTATAGGGTATTCAGATATAATAATTATCAATTAATTAATTAATACAGGATTGATATTAAACTAGGGAAGGATTAGGAGTTTGAACGGCTTTTTACTTGTTCCTTATTTTTTGCTCTTGCAGAACCTTACTTCTTCTTTTTCATTAAAACAATTATTATATTTTGGATTTTCCACTCAGATTATTTCCTTGTCTGTGTCAAATTTACTAGAATTAATGTCATTCTAATGATTTATGACATTATACTCTAATTTCATTAGATTTTTTAATTTAAAAAATATATTTTGGATTGTGAGGTTTCAGATCTTCAATTTTTTCCCCCTTTTTGTGATATAAAGGATTAAATTAAGGAATGCAAAGATAATGGGGAAGAAGGGAAATTGGTTTTCTACCGTGAAGAAAGCACTCAGCCCTGACTCAAAGGTAAGAAAATATCAGGTTTTGAATAAATAAAAAATTCAATTTTTTAACTGTGATCATTTTTCATTGAAAAATGAAAAAAAATGAGGTAACTCACAAGGGTAATAATTTTTCAATTTTTTGTTGTTGCAGAAATCAAGTAATTCAAAGAAGAAATGGTTTGGGAAGCAAAAATTGCAGACTTCAGATCCTTGCTTAGAAACTGATACCACTCCGCCTCTTCCACTACCAGAAGATATTAAATTAACTGATATTGAAAATCAAAACAGTCACCATCATGTTGCTGAAATAACAACTGCCATAGATGCCGAGGAACCTGTTCCTTCTGTTCAGACAACGGTTGTTAGGACAGAAACTGCTGCAGTAGCCCGTTTTGCTGGTAAACCAAAGGATGAAGTGGCAGCAATCAAGATTCAGACAGCCTTTCGGGGATACTTGGTATGTGTTGCAATCTCTCCCTCGTTTTCAAATTCATTTGCTGCAAAAGAAAATTTATTATTTGCAATGCCTTACAAACTAAATTTTCTTTTAAAACCGTCTAGGCAAGAAGAGCGCTGCGGGCTTTAAGAGGGCTGGTCAGATTGAAAACATTAATGGAAGGGCCCGTTGTAAAAAGGCAAGCCATGAGTACCCTACGCTCAATGCAGACGTTAGCTCGTGTGCAATCTCAGATTCGTTTTAGGAGGGTCAGAATGTTAGAGGAGAATCAGGCTCTGCAGAAACAGCTCTTACAGAAGCACGCAAGGGAGCTTGAGACCATGCGGGTCTGCGTTTCTTTTCCTTAACTTTGTTTTTGAAATGCTAATCTCTTGACATTGTGCGGACGTTTATTTGACCATGTTTGTAATGCTTTTATTTTGTTCCAAAACTTCATGATAGATTGGGGAGGAATGGGATGATAGCCTACAATCAAGAGAACAAATTGAAGCTAAATTACTGAGCAAGTATGAGGCTACTATGAGAAGAGAAAGGGCACTGGCTTATGCATTCACTCATCAGGTTTTCTATTTCTCTTGTAAACTTGCATGTGTAGATGAAATTTTTTAGATGAATTTGGAAGACCTGCATATCACATAAGTTCATGAACTAAAAAATGAGAACCCAAGCTTTCATGTTATGTTGTATACTAGAGCTCCAATAAAAGTGTATTATTCACTTTAGAGAATAGTGTCAAACATGTCAACTATTGATGAAAATTCAAGGGTTAATATTGCACACAAATGCATAACAAATTATAGATACTACAGATATGTTTAAATATCAGCTTTTGATTTTCTCATCAACGATTGAGACGTATTTTCCATTTATAGTGAAAGCTTGCATTAGATAGTCAAATCACCTACTTTATTTGTTGTTTTCTTATCACTTGAAGTTGCTTCTCTTTTTACCTAAAACTTATAACCTATTTAGTTTGAGAATATTTTTTATTTTTTTTGTTTTTACTAATACTAACAAAAGTGTCACCTTTTTTCTACTTTGTTTACTGAGGGTGAAAACAAGGAAAAAAACACTCTTTCCCATACAAATATTTAAAAGCAACAAGAAATATAATTATAAACATGAAATGAAAACAGAAAATATTCTCTCTAAACAAACAAGTCCTTAGGCTTGACCAATGCATGAGTCCTTTTATCTTGTCACTATCTTCATAACCACTATTTTCATAACCCTGCAATCTTCTTTCACACTACAACAGTGATTTTTTGGATAATCCAAAAATATGCTTGATTCAGCTTCAGTATAATTTCTTCCTCAGATATTGTCATTGAGATATTTGGTTAGCTGAAACAAAACGGCATATTATGTTATGTCTTAATATATTTCTAATGAATATAAGTATCTGCCTGTAATATGATTTACAACTGCAAGTGTAATATTGTGACAGCAAAATGGGAAGAACACATCTAGATCGATGAATCCCATGTTCACGGATCCAACCAATCCTGCGTGGGGCTGGAGCTGGCTAGAACGATGGATGGCAGCCCGACCTTGGGAGAGCCGTGGCCTTGTGGATAAAGAACTGAATGATCATTCATCTGTTAAAAGTTCGAGTCGCAGCATTACCGGTGGAGAAATCAGCAAATCATTCGCTCGTTTCCAGCTCAATTCTGAAATACATTCTCCAGCAGCGAGCCAAAACCCCGGCTCACCTAGCTTTCAGTCCAATTCAGCTCCTTCAAAGCCAGCTTCTGCAGCAGTTGCTAGGAAACTGAAGAAGGCAAGTCCAAAGGGAAGCTGGGTTATGGATGATGACTCCAAAAGTATGGCCAGTGTACAGTCAGATCGGTTCCGTAGGCACTCTATTGCCGGATCAACAATTAGAGATGACGAGAGCCTTGCTAGCTCTCCATCAGTTCCAAGTTATATGGTGACAACTCAATCAGCGAAAGCTAGGTCAAGGACACAAAGTCAAAGTCCCTTAGCAAAAGAAAATGGCAAACAAGAAAAGGGGTCCTTTGGAACAGCAAAAAAGCGTCTTTCTTTTCCGGCTTCACCCGCCAAGCCAAGGCGTCATTCAGGTCCGCCAAAGGTAGAAATCGCCGTAAATGCCGAGTTCACTGTGAACAATGGTGTGACCAGTTGATTATTATATAATCACAGTGAAAAGATGGAAATCATTAAAGTAGGATTGAAGATATCACTGAAGAAATAAAACAAAAAAGTTCATTTGAATTGAGTGTTCTTATTTATTTATCCTATTTTTATGTGTATCCTAACATTTCATGGAGGCTTTTGAATTTGGGGTGAAAATTGTTTTACTTACCATATTTATCATATTTGTATTTTCATTTACATTCTCTACCACATACCTTGAGGGCAAGAAATTTGGTTCATGATGTTCTTGTGATATATAAGTTCAAATTTGATTTCATTGTCTCATTTATTTGATGCTACTATAAATTGCTAGTTTTTCTCTGTTTTTTTCTGTTGTGAGTGGGGTTTAGGGATGCATATATTTATCAACAACAAATCAACAATCGGTGGTTGAAGTGGGGTCTTCTAGTTCACACTAGTACTATGCTATGTTTGATCTCTCTCTATCACTATCATTTATCATTTTTCAAGGTAATTGGCCCATTTTTGTCAATTAAATTTGAAATCCGTTGCCTGAGTGTATATACATAATAAGAAATTTTAGAACTTACCAAAGTTGTTATTGTATTTAAAGTTCATCTATATGTATCTTCATATTATACTATTTGTCATAAATAAATCTTGAATAAATGTTATTGTACTTTATTTCCTTCTTTTTATACATCAAATCTTAAATAAATCTCATTTTATTTATGCAAATATACTACAATCAAACTACATCAGTGCATTCACACGGGACTCTTACTAGTTTCATCTTAAAGTTTTTATCGAGGCGCATTAAATTAATTAAATAGAAAACATTTTATTTTACAAGCCAATTTTATAGATTGAATTAGATTTAATTCAAATTTTAATATGGTATAAAAGTTTATTTAGTACGAGAGTTAAAATTAGCATACATTTGTAACTTCGTATGTGAATGCTTAACTTTTTTTTTTTTACAACTACTTTCTTGACTCATTTTGTTTCTGCATCTATGAATATTTATGGTTTTTGTACTTGGATTATTATGAGTGATGAAATGTTCCATTTTTAGGTAATTATATAAATTTTTATTGAATGAAAATTTGTGATACTTATTTTGTTTAAGAAAGTCAAAAGGAATTAAAATATTGTAACAATACTGAGTGAGGTGGTATGTGAGACATACTATCTTAATACAAATATTATATGATTGATTTTGCAGTAGGATTGAATGTAAACTGTCTGTAATTTTGTAAAAACTTTTGAAAAATCAATCACAATAACTTACCGTAATTTTACGAATCTCGCCGTTAAACCAAACCAAACATGCACTACAGTTGAGGTGAGTATGATACCAATGTTGATTTTTTTTCCAAGTCATATTGATAAACTTTAAAATGCAAAAAAGTTGGTCGAGGTGAAGATACTCTATTGGAACTTGGCTACTGTCCTTTGATAGATGAGAAGGCTCAAATGAGAATAGTTCAAACGTCACTTTCACTCTTCCCACCAATTGTCACCCTTTTATCCCTTTTTTACTTTGTCCCATTTGCTATTGTGCTCTGTTGGCTATTGTTCTCTACTTTAGTCTTCACATTTATTCATATTAGCTTTCTCTTGTTCCTCTTTTTACAGCGT
This sequence comes from Cicer cuneatum, assembly GCA_037974295.1. Classification (NCBI taxonomy): domain Eukaryota; kingdom Viridiplantae; phylum Streptophyta; class Magnoliopsida; order Fabales; family Fabaceae; genus Cicer; species Cicer cuneatum. Next base: position 65,756,758 of record JBBPBO010001986.1, on the reverse strand, counting down.
AGCTTGATGTTTAAGCAAACTTCATCCCAATATTGAAATGAAAAATTAACTACTATTCTTTCTTTTTATATCTCTAGCCTTTACTTTTTAAATGATGAATTATGGTTGAAGGAAGAAAAAGTTGGAATTTTGATACCCCTTAACTTGTAATTATGATTTTGTATTAAGGAAAAAAAAAACTTGTAATTACGATTAGTTATATGCTTAAGCTTGACATTTCCCAAAAACCTTTCAAATCTATGATCTGCATTTTTGTTGATTGCTTCTGATCTGGTCACAATAATTCAAGTGTTGGTTGGTTGGTAAAAATCATTTGAAGACTACTCACTCTCGAAATCAAGTATAGATCCTCTACATTTTTTAAAATTCATTACTAAAATAAATAGAAAACTGTTATAAATGTCTAAACTAAAGTGATGAAACTCTTCATTTCTTTTGAAAAATAAAAAGAATCTCTATTCTCCCCCTTTTTTCAATTAAAAAGTATGATTGTTGAAGCTATGAACTCCATTTTGAATACGTGATCAAAGCCCCCACATGCAAAATCCAAACTGAAAAGCTGAGAAAATGATAAAAGAGGGGAGGCAAAAAATAAGGAGTGGCCCTAAGTAACATGCACAGTTTTGCCGATGAGTTATCGGTCAGTCGAATAACACTCTAAATCTGATAAGGCAGTTAAGATACAGTTTGCTTTGGGACAGTCGAAGGTTAGTAAAAACAATGTAGGTGGCACTTTTACCTATATCTCCAAAAGCTCTTGTTCAAAATTTAAGACTCTTCACGAATACTCTCTCCTTTGAAGCTTTACTGTGCATAGGAGTCGCCTCTGTTATTTACATCCAATCTAACTCATGTATATCAGCAATTTTACATCATTCCTTATTAGAAACAGGTACTTGTAAAGCATCTTCCGTGTTTTCCTCGAATGCAGTTTCGTCTCGTCGTTCCAACGGACCTTGAGGAGTTCCAAAAAGAGTGGAGAACATTTGTCTGTGGCACGCATCACAGAAAAAGAAATAGGAGAAGTGGCCCTCATTTGGAAGCTTATGTATTATTGCCTCTGGCAACACCCTTTCTATGTATTCCATCATTGATGGTGGGACCACCCTATCGTCCAAACCCTGTTTGAGAATTGAAAAGGGAAACCTAAGATTCATAGTACATTGTAACAAACTGAACTCGAAGTCGAAAAAATAAGTTGAACACCATTTTACTCCATAGTACATAATACATAATAAATTTGTAAAGTGTGTGGGACCTTAAAATTTGTGAATATTTATAAAGATAAACACATTTTTCATATGACAAGATAATATGAAATTTTAACATCAGAACTGATCCCAACCCAAAAAGTACTATTAATATGTAACAATGCATTCCTCTTAATATGCAAAATGTCGGAGAGAGTATAGATTGTAGAAATAATGAAAGAAAACACAGAATAACCATAACAGCAATACCCAAAGAAGAACATTTTTTTAACCTGCCATATGTGTATTCGGCCGAGATATCCTGCTAATTCACATTCTGCCTGCCCGTACATGGATTTCAACCAAAGAAGTAAGCCTCCTGTTCGACACTTCTTATGCACATGAAGTTCTTCAATGTCAAAATCCCATTTAGATACCTGCAGAACAGCTTCCTCTATAAACGGCTGCATGTTTCCCTGGCGAATCGACTCCTCCAGATCCCTCTGCCAAAACTCTTCGAATGCAGGTTCTTCAATGAGAATTTCATCCTGAAAATATATGAATTGGATTCGTCAACAAATCATGCAGTCCTAAATGTTTTTCTACACTCATGGACACCTACAGAAACTGCTTATTGAAATGAGGTAGTATATAAAATAGTAACTGGCCCAAGTAGAGTTTTTTATTTATTTTTATATTCAAAATTTAGCTTCACTTTTACATTCAAATGTCAGTTCCACCTAAAGAAGCAGGAAAAAGAGGAAAGCATTCTAAATTTTAACACAGCCAAAATATATAATTATAACAGTAAATATTATGTCAAATGATGGTGAGACAAAGCTATACACAAGGCTCTGTGCTTTAGTGTCTTTTATTCAACTGAAGTTGCTTCAGTGTCTTAGAAAAAGAAAATTTAAAAGAAGACATGTATGTTGGATGACTTGATAGTGTTTCAATATCCGCCAGCTGATGGATGGAAAGTCAATTCAAACTGAATGCTGAAAAACACCATAATTTTTTTCAGCAGCCATGAATCTACATAGCTATTGGCATTAATTAAAGTAAGTGTTCATATTTATTGATGAAATTAAAAAAATAAAATAAAAAAGTAAGAAACACTCGTTCATGTTATATTCCTTTCAACATAATTCATGGTTATCACAACTCACCTTCTTTCCTAGTGAAAGTGAATATTGCTTGTCAATCCGGTCATGCTTTTCCGGCAAGAAACTTTTCCGATAGAAAAAAGAGAGAAGCTTTGGAAATCTATAAGCCAAGGAATACATATATTTTCTCCTTGGCAGCCATTTCTCCCAGGTTCTTTTCATCTCATCTTTAGTCATGTGTGACTCATATGGGTTCACCATAGGGGCTAACATTGCTGCACCTGCAATTTCAGGTAATATTACATATCAGAATCCACGCGTCTCTTTTCTATGATTAGTAGGTTGGCAGGTAGAGAAGCAAGCTAAACATGCTCAACAGAGGTAAACAATCAACTATAATTTATTGCATTGGCATAACTACAATTGACATTTTTTTCCCAATAACTTACATGAATGAAGATAGAGTAACACAATAAAAACTTAATATTATTAGATTTTGGACATTTCACAAAATGTTCACACTACTAATTTGGTATAACTTGTAAACCCTTTTCAGATACGGAGTTTATGATGAACACATCAAAAGTATAAGACATTATAGTTTTGAAAAGTGGGAACAACCTGCAATTCTCTCGGGAATATATCTAAGCGAAGCCCAAGCATGAACGCATCCACTGGAATGGCATAGTATCCAGAACTTATCAGTTACATTGACAGCATTGACTAGATGCAACATATCCATAGCTGATGAATTGAAATTTCGGTTGGGATGTGGATCACTCTCCCCGAAACCAGGAAGATCATAAGTGACCAAGCGAACACCATACTCTTCAAGCAATGGTGCTTTAACTCCAGGAATACCTACCATTACAGGGATAAGGAAAACAAAAGGCAGTAGAAAAAGTTAAAAAATAGAACTCGATATTTGTAGTGAATAAGTTTTTTAATCCTTATAAGGATACTTATGTAATTTTTACTAAAGCTAGTTTTTCATTATAAAAAATTCTAAATTATACATTACCTGCCAGCCGGGATGAAAGAAAAGAATGTGGAGCAACAAGGGAAAATCTAGCTCTGCCGGCTGGAACACCTTGATCATGATAAGCCATGTACCTACCATCTGGGAGCAATATGCGGCTAGCAATAGGAGGATGCATGCGCACCTTCATCTCTTTGGTTAAGGTTTCATGATTGGGATCTACACTTATGGCTGCAAATATAATTCATTAAATAAGTCAGCGAACCTTATGCCGGGCTCAGATTGCATAACCATGGAAAATATAATTTTTATAAAAAATAAAATAAAAAATAGCTTTTCTCCCCCAAAATCCATAGAATATAACTCATACGTGACTGACTTTGTACGAGATAGAGAATCAATAAGTAGAAAAATATGAAGGTTCGTCTGTGCCATAGAGACATTGGCTGAGAATATTTGACTTGCATTTACAGAAATTAATTATACCTCATTGAAAATTGGAGCCATATTAAGTAAATACATTTATGAACACATATATTGTACTAGTAATAATCTCTATATATTAACACCTACAAACTGGGGAGAAGAACATTAAAGGACTTAGTACTAATAAGCAATAATCAAAATTAATAATCACCAATGAAATGAATGATCCTTTCCAAAAGCAATCAACAACATAGTACAACAAGATTCACATAATACTTAAGACTTGAATTTAAATATAACAACATTGAACTAATCCTGTGTTTTGCCAATTAAAGTGTACTACATATCAGACTAACATTTCATCTCAAAGGAAGACCTAGTCAACAACAAATACAAATGATAAAATCCACAAAAATAGCAAACAAGTCCTAGTCATCAATCACACAACACGGCACCACAAAAACAAGTCCTACTTTAAATGAAATTAAAATGAATATCAATTTATTGCAACTGTTGAACTAGTAAATAAAACTAAAATTACTATCAAGCAAAAAAAAAAAAAAAAAAAAAAAAAAAA
>JBBPBO010001986.1:65519506-65743636 GCA_037974295.1 Cicer cuneatum | reverse complement strand
AGTCAAAGATGGTTTTTTTTTTTTTTTAAATTTAATTTTTAATTTATTTAATGATACTAGTTATTTAACGATTTTGGCGAGAGATTCTGTTTATTTAGTTTAGCTATTTATATGTGCTCTTAAAGTCTTTTGGATTTGGTTGGTGGTAGTGGAGTTTGTTTATTAGGAGTTTCTTTGAAGGTATTCTATACTCTTTGTTTGTTGGCTTTTTTTGTTGAATGCTGATTCAAGGGGGCAACAATTACTTTTTCTTGTACTATAAAGTATAAATCAAATTCCTTTTCTTTTTAATTTCTTACTTAGTCTTAGATTCTTATTATTGCAGGAATAGTGGGTCAGGGGCTTTGAAGAAGAGCTACTTTCCACTGCATTGATATCTATTGAGAAATTTAAATATGCAGACACCAAAAGCAAGGTAATATGATTGTAATCATTTACTAACATTTTTTTTGCATACTAATCTTGTAACTAAAATAAGGATGAACTAGTATCTTTTATATATCAGATTTGGATGTATAAATTACAGACTGTTTCATTGTAAAAAATATATATGAAATTGAAAAGCTAATTTCTGGACAAATTTATTTGATTAGTAAACTTTGAATCTATTGCATTGTGTAGGGATATTTCTTTGGTGAAGATTGAATTCCTTTAAATTAACTTCTCCTAGTCCTTATTGCGCTTGATGCAATCTTCTTTCCCTATTTATTTCATTCCAAGATCAAGTATGCTTGTGCAGTCCAATTTTTATTTTATTTTTTCATTTGCCGAAGATGGAAAATGCGACATTATTTAGCTTGTACTATAATGTTTATAAATGGCGGTGTCTGAAAAAATTGTTGCATAACTTCCTCCAGTTGATTGATTCTCCTCATTTGACCACTTCATCTGCTATCATATGATGGTTTTGATTCACATTTGTTTATACATTGGCTTATTGCTAGCAGAGCCAGTGCTACAGAATTGCCCCAAAGGAAATCTCCCATAACCCCTCGGACTGCTGCTCGGCAATTGAAGACACCGAACTCTGGTTCTAATTCAGCCTCCTCCTCTCCAAACCCCCTAAGAAAGTTGCCAAAAGACAGGAGTCCAAAAGTAATTGAACGCAGGTTATCGCACAGTCCAATATCTGAGGTATTTGAAATTAGCTTATGGCTAGATCTGAATTATCCAACATTAATTAATTAGACTTGCCTTAAAGATCTATTGTGGCTACTGACAATCTCCTTTATGATAGATACAACTAGTTGTTTGGTGGTTCTTGGATGCAGTTTTTCATGTTCTTAACATGAAGTTCAAAATTTAATATAATAGTAATAATAATAGTAATTTACTTGTATTTACTTAAGGCTTGGTAGAGGCCTAACAGGCTTTTCGGTGGCATGTATTTTTTAATTTTTAGCTAAACAGACTTCTATGGGTCGGTTATGTGTATACGAAATCCAAAATATTTATGATATACCTATTGTTTTTCTAATTATTCACTCTATAATGTGCCTCTTTATCTGGCTTTTTAGAAGAAGCGACCTAGCAAGGTCCAGGAGTTGGAATCTCAGATTGCGCAGCTTCAAGAAGATCTGAAGAGTGTGAAGGATCAACTTAACTCATCGGAGTCATGGAAGAGAAAAGCTCAAGAGGAGGCCGAAGAAGCGAAGAAGCAGATACTATCCATGTCAAAAGAGCTGGAGGAATCCCATCAACAGCTTTTAGACCTATCTGCTTCCGAAGAAGGACGGCTTCAAGAACTCAGTAAAATTTCTCAGGATCGAGACCGAGCATGGCAATCCGAACTTGAGGCTGTCCAGAAGCAGCACTCAATGGATTCATCTGCTCTAGTATCTGCCATGAACGAAATACAGAAACTGAAAAGTCAACTCGAACGAGCACGCGAGTCTGAATCTGCTCAGACCAACAATGCAGAGTCAGATCAGGATGAGATTCACGACTTGAGGATGGATCTTGGTGAAGCTCTCTCTTTGTTGGAAAAACTAAAAAATGAAGCAAGTGATTGCAAAGCGTCCGAATCCATGGCCTTAGAAGTAATCGGCAAAATGCAAATGCAATTGGAAGCGGTAAATAAGACAGTGGAAACACTCCGGTCAGATGGTATAAAAGCAGCGGAAGCTTACAATTCATTATCTTTGGAGTTAGAGCAGTCAAGAACTCAAGCAAGATCCTTGGAGGAACTTGTGACCAAACTTGAGGCTGATTTGCTTAGCAGTGCTAACAAAAACATATCTGATTCAACTGACGAAAAAGGGCTCTCTCATGAAAATGAGGAGATAAACCAGCTCAAAGCGGAGCTTATCTCTGCCGATTCTGAAGTAGCTCAGTTGAAATCTGCATTGGATGTTGCCGAGATAAGATACCAAGAGGAGTATATCAAAAGCACATTGCAAATTAGAAGTGCTTACGAACAACTAGAACGTACAAAAGTAGAATCCAGTCAGCGAGAGGCTGAGTTATACGAAGAATTGAGGAAAGCTAAAGCCGATACTGAAGAGCTAAAAGCGAGTCTGATGCAAAAGGAATTTCAATTGTTGAGTATGTTAACGGAGAATGAGGGACTCAGTTCCAGGATCAATCAAAACCAATCTACCGAAAGGGAATCCAAACTTGCAGCAGAGCTCAGTAAATTGGACACTGATATTGCCGGGTGGAAGGCAAAATTATTTGATAGAGAGACAGAGCTGAAAAATGTAACTGAAGAAAACAGTATGCTCAAGATGGAGATAACGGAGTTGGAGAAGAATAAAATCACTGATGAAGCTGTTGCTACAGTTGAAGCAGCGAGGGCTTCAGAGCAAGAGGCTTTGAAGAAACTTAACTATGTAATGGAAGAAGCGGATAAAAGTAACAGAAGAGTGTCTCGTGTAACTGAGCAGTTAGATGCTGCTCAGGCTGCGAATTCGGAGCTTGAAGCCGAATTAAGGAGATTGAAAGTTCAGTCTGACCAGTGGAGAAAGGCAGCTGAAGCAGCTGCCTCAATGCTTTCTACCGGAAACAATGGAAAATGTGTAGGGAGAAACGGCTCGCTTGACAGTAGCTTCAATTCTATTACTAGCAAGACAATGAATTCGCCTTATTTGGAAGACACGGATGACGAGTCCCCAAAGAAGAAAAACAAGAACATGCTGAAGAAGATTGGAGTGCTGTGGAGGAAGAATCATCATTAAGTTGATGTGACTACTGGTTAAAATGTTGGCCAAATGACTTTACTCTTCTTATGTTGTTTCATTGTACTCCTTTTATTCTCATTGGATATTGTTATTGTTAGATATTTTTTGGTACCAACTTTCTTCAGTCAATGACTATTTAAGCAGAGTTAATTGTGACAATGAAATATCCAACCTGCTGAAATGAAGCCATTTATGAATGATTCTGATATTGACAAACTGTTCAACTGATATAGGAACCGTTTCTACAAGTAAATTACCATGTTTTATTGTAATAATCACATCATTAGCAAGTGGCAATATTATGGATGAAAATGTAGACCGATGTTAGTATTAATTCAATTCGTCTATGAAGTGTCAGCATAAAGAGTTTGACTTTGTGGCCCTAAAGTTGCAAAATGATTATTAATTAATGTTATTTTAATTAGTACTTTTTCCTTTTCTCAAATTTTTAGAGAAACAGTATTGCTTCAATTAAAATCTATTAAGTTAACAATCTCTTGATACATTTTAAACGACTTGGTTTACACCTATGAGTTTCATTTATAGTATAAATTTTGAATTTGAGACCTCTTTAATATTTTTTTCTACTAATAAATTTTATTTTTTATATTTTAGTTTATCAAATTTTTCAACTAATTATAATTAATAAAATTATTTGAATAAATGACATTCATTTTATCGTTAAAAATTATAAAATTAATCATTTTCTTATCAATAGAGAATTCAAATTGGACAAGACGGAGGGAGTAGAAGAAATGAGTGTAAGTTTGCTATCTTAGTGGGAGTTTAATGTGACATGTCACGCATGTGGCTACTCCACCAGACCACAACTATTGAGTTAATATTTTTTTTATATAAAAAACTATTCACAAAAATTAGAACTTGTTTGATTAGCTTTTTAAATACAGTTTTTCTTTTTTTAGAACTTTAAAAATTATAAAATTTGTTTGATTGACTTCTTTTTAAAAATTGTTTCATAAAAATATTTTGAAATTTGTTGTTTTTAAAACTGAAAAACGAAAACTACTATATGTTGTTATGATTTTCAGTTTTCTAGTTCTGATCTCTTTTCAAAGCAAAAATTACTGAAAACTGACCAATTTTCGTTAATGGCAAATAAATAACAGAATTTTAAATTTTAATTAAAAAAAAAAAACAAATTTTGATTCGCTGTCACATCTCCTCTACGTGAGTCTGCATGGTCCAAAAATCAAACTGAATTGCACCACTAATAATGCACTTTAGTTTTTAAAAACCACTTAACAAAAAAACTGGTTATTTTTTAAATCAGTTACAGTTCAGTTCTAAACTAATTTAAAATCGATTTATAATTATAAACTAGTTTAGTATATTTGAACCGATTTAAAATCGGTTTTTATTAAAACCAATTCAAACTGCTTTTTATTGAATTGTTTAAAATCTGTTTTTCATTAAATTTTTTATACTTTTCTCTCTTTTTTTTAACATAAAATTATACTTTTTTTTAAATGTTCATTTTGACACGTCTTTCTGTTAAGTATAATATTTTAATATCTATCTTTTGATTTTTCAAAAATAAAATAGAAAATATTGAATTGAAAATATTCGTACATGTAATATTAATTAGAGTGTTCAATTTAAAAAAATATATTTAAATATTTATATAGCGTAGATATAAAAAAAAATTAATATCTCCTAAAAAATGGAAGCGGCGGTCATTTTAGGATAACTATTTTTGACAAATAGATCAATCATTATAAGACGGAAAAAATATTATATATTAATTAAGAATATTATATATATATTAGTTGCATTTTTTTTACTCATATGTATATAGCTTATATAAAACTATTTTTACAGTAAGAAAAATGTTACTTTCAACAAAACAATGTTAATTTTATTTTTTATATTATATCACATAGTAGAAAAATCAATGTTAATTTTAATTTTATGATATTGAATACAAAAAGGTTTGAAAGTGGTTCAAACTGGTTTTTTTAAAAAAAGTTTAGTTTGACTTTTTAAAATTTATGGTGCAATTCATAAATCATTTAATTAGTTTTGGCTTTTATGGTCCAGTGCAATCCAGTTTATGAATACGGTCCAATTAACTACATTTTTTAAAAAGTCTATAATTTTTATGAATGCAGTTCATAAACCTCTGCATGAATCATCTTACACACCGTCGTCTTTTGTATATAATTTTTCTAATATAAATTATTATTTCTTTATAATATTCAACCATTTAATTAAAGCCATTATATATTATAATATTGATTTGATTCATATACACTATTATTGTTAAAAATTTATACATTTAATCATAATTGTTAATTATTAAAGTTTTTCTTTACTTTTATTATAATTATTTCTAGAGTCATTATCACGAATAATTTGTGATGTGATGAAAGTGTAAAAAAATTTATATTGATAGTTCGACAATTAAACTCTTATAGTATTATATTTTATTTTCTTAATTATTACTCTGTTATTACATACAAGTAGAAGTGTTTATATTTAAACTATTTTAAAATAAAACTGCATATTGATCTAAAAACTGAAAATTACACAAAATTAAATATTATTGGATGTTATTATGTGAAAACTGTAGCACATATCGAATCGAATTTCAAATTTTATTTTCAAAATCAAACTGAACTGAACCAAACCAAACGCAAAATTTCTTAAAACTTATTTATTTTTTGTTCGTATGATATATATTGCATTTATATATCATTTGTTGGTTTTTAATTTTTTCCTAATGATACTTATTAATTTAATTTAATCTAATTTTTTTCCTATTTGATATATATTTAAAATATAATCAATTATTATTTATCTACAATATTAAATTTTAGTATATTATATATTTTTTATAATTGTAATTGGAATATCCAAACACCATTTCAAGTTAAACATTTTGTAATTAGCTCGGATCAATTTTTTTTAAAACGTGTCATTTAAACCGAACCACGTGATATTTTATATTTGGATCTTTAAATCGAACCACATGAGATTTTATATTTGGATGTGATGAATGTTTGTCACATAAATAATTTATTATCATATTATAGATATTAACTTTCACTAATCTATGTTCAAGAAATATTAAACATATAAGATAAATTATCCTCTTCAAACTTGATTTTCGTCACACAAAAGAGTTTGTAGACATCAAATTTGTAACCACACGTTTAAGGCGTGTGAGCTATTTTCTTAATAAACAATTAAATGTTGATAAAATTAACGTTAAACACGTATATCTACGTAAAAGAATATATTATACTATTTTAGGACACAAAGTTGGCACATTATTTATGTTTATTTTTATAAATAAAGATTTAAATTAAGAGGACACACTTTAAAAATATTCACATAATTGTTAACGTCTGGACGTCATTACGAGAACCATTTGAGGACAATTAAGTTAACGTCACACTAAATTATCTATACAATTACCTGTGTTTTATCTAAAACAATAAAAATATCTACATTTAGTTAATTACAATAAGTTATTGATTCATTTCATTAAAGTTTTGTTTAAGCAGTCCTTAGGAAAAATAAATCATTTTCATTTGCAATTACTCTTATTTTAAAAACATGTATCAACTAAATTTTATAATTTTTAGTTTTAAAAATATTATAAAACAAAAAAATACCAAACAAAATTTTTTTCTTTTTCTTTACTTTTCTTCTCAAAAACAATTTTTGAAAATTGATTTACAAAATATTTTTAAAAACTATAATTTGATTTACATAATTTGTAGTTTTTAGATTTTAAAGTTAATTTTATAAATCTATTTTAATTTTTTTTTAAGGAAGAGAATAAAAAAAAAACTGTTTGGTAATTTAATTTTGAAAAATTGTTTCAAAGAAGAGCAAATGAGAATAGTTGTCTAATAATGTAATTTTTTAAAAGGGTCTTAAGAAGAGAATAAAAATATCTACTTGGTAATCTAATTTTCAAAATATCTTTATTATATTAAATAATAAAAAGTAAAAAAAAAAATCATGATATATTTTTTTGGAATTATAAAAATTAAACTACTGTACAAAAAAAGGAGTTTTACTTGGTAATTTCAATTTTAATATATATATTTCAAAACTTTTTTTTGGTTAAAAGAGATATTAATTCAATTGAAAAACAATACAAATTTAACATCGTTAAAATATAAAGAGAATTTTTCTGCAAACAAATTCACATCTCTCAGATTAATAATATAAAATAAAATAATGTCTACAAATGTGACAAAATCAAAGTAACTAGAATTTTCATGTCTTCGAATTTGTAACTACCACGACAAGTCAATGATTGAATTTGTAAATGATCAAAGTTGATATGTAAATCTGAATCAAACGAACATCATACAAAAACGAAAAGTCAAACAATTTACACCAAAATAACCAACAAAACAATATCACATTTAGACAACAAAATCGCAATTTTTAGAAACATAAATATAATTTTTATAATATATTTTATTATATTAAATAATAAAAAGTAAAAAAAAAATATATTTTTTGAAAATTAATTTCTAATCTATCTTACTATATAATTTTTTTTTAATAAATATTTTAGTTAAGTTCAAAAACAAAATACATCTCAACAAGATCCTTTATGTTTTACAAAAATAACAAATCTATGTTTTATTTGTAATGTCTATGTTCTTTAAGGTGCGTTTATTATTTAAAATCCAATTAAGCCCAGGCCCAAACAGTATAATTGACTCACTCTTTAGTTAGTTGAGAAATAGAGGGATTGATTTAATAGTGCTTCGTCTATATAACGGGCAACCGCCATACTCCTTCAAATTTTAGGGTTATATTTTGCACTGCGGCTACAGCATACACACTCCCTCTTCTCCGAGTTCCTCCAACTCTTAACTGCGCATAACCAATTTTCAATCACCATGGGGTAATACAACGTTACATTATTCAAAATCACTATTTACTTATATGTTGTTACAACACGTCCTTCCAATTACAATGATTTATTCTGAATTCGAATTTTTTGTATACGAATAATCTAATTTGACCTAATGAGAATTCGGAACACAAAAACATGAAGTTGGTGATTAGGGTAATTAATTTGCGTTGTTATTGAATTTGTCGCGGCTTCGAGTGGATATGTGCATTCATTCTTCTCACTACTTTGCGCAATGTATTTTATATTTTTCTTGTACTGGACTTGTAATGCGCTTTATATAAAAGCATGTTTCAACTTTGTTGTTGTAGTTTGTTCAATAATTCAATTGAAATTTGATTGTTCTGTACTTTAAGATTAATAGAAAGTAGTTATTTTTGTTTCCGTTTAAGTTTTTTCGTTCTCCATAATTTTGGGCATTGTATTATTTAAATTTAATCTACTTCAAATATTAGATAGAAATTTATTATTTTTCTGCTTCTGCAGAAAGACACGAGGAATGGGAGCTGCCCGCAAGCTGAGGAAGCAGCGTATAAAGCAACGGTGGGCAGATAAGCAATATAAAAAATCTCATCTTGGTAATGAATGGAATAAGCCTTTTGCTGGTTCATCCCATGCCAAGGGAATTGTTCTTGAAAAGATGTGAGATTATTTAACTTTTTTCCCTTCAATCTATATATATATATATATTAATTTGAATGTCGTCTTCATTATTTGATGTTAAGAATTAGTATGGTAATTTATGTGCAGAGGTATTGAGGCTAAGCAGCCCAACTCTGCCATTCGTAAATGTGCCAGGGTTCAACTCATCAAAAATGGGAAGAAGATTGCTGCCTTTGTGCCAAATGACGGTTGCTTAAATTACATTGAAGAGAATGTAAGAAATCAATGATCACGTTATTTGCTGTTTAGACTGTGTTACATGCTCTGACTCTTTGATTTTAGTTGTACCTTTCATACTGTGAAATACTGTAATGTTTAGAAATCCATTGATAATATGGCTGTGGATGATGGTTGTAGGATGAAGTTTTGATAGCTGGATTTGGACGTAAAGGTCATGCCGTGGGTGATATTCCTGGTGTCAGGTTCAAGGTTGTGAAGGTTTCTGGTGTCTCTCTACTGGCTCTTTTCAAGGAGAAGAAGGAGAAGCCTAGGTCTTAGAGTTGTGGGATGGTTCCTTTTTTTTTTCTTCTTCTTCTGAGTTTAACCTAATTATTTTTTTTTTGAATTTTGCTTCTTGAGCCCTATTCACAATTTTGTATCCTAGTAGTAATGTTTCTGAACTTCATTTGATTCAAGTAATATATAATATACTTTAGATTTTCTCTCAAGTCTCACTTTTTGTTACGCCTTTTGTTCTTTCATTTTCATCCAATGGTTGGCAGTAAATAGAACTGCACCTGAGGTCCTTTTACATGTTTGGTTGAGCCGTATTTATCAATTATACAGTACAGGCAGCCTATCTATTTTGAGTGAACAACTGTATTATGTAGATTCATTGTAAGGGTAACAGTTTGTAGGTATGTATTTCTGTTGGCGATGATATCAATGCTAATCCCTTATTCAAATGTTAGCTCTTTATTGCTGTTAAACCCTAAATTGGCAGTGTGAAAATCGGTTATTAGAAGAGGGTTTAGATGATGTATTGTAGGTGTAGGTAAAGGCCCTGTCAAGGAGCATTGTCCCAATGATACTAGCAAGTGGTGAGGAGTTTGGAGCGCTGGGAACTAAGCTTGGGGACTAGTTGCAAGTGTTTTGATGAGTTTTGTGGTAAATATGATGAGGAGTCCTTGAGAGTTCAATAGACTGAAGTCTCAAATAAATTTAAAGCAGGTGCTGTGAATGTATTGGTGCCAACCATCGTGCTCTTCTTCCTCTTCTCAATAATGTAATGCTGTAAAGAAGGTCCAAACTATAGTTGGTGTTGTAGTATAAATACATAATGACTTGTGTGGCTTTTGCTCCTGAGTACTACATTTTGGGTGGATGCCAAGTAGAAGAGTCTAACATTGAGATTTTGCTTCTACCATTCACTGAAGAAAGTTCAAGCAGACGTCATTCTAATGCCCTTGGATAAGACGCTTCTATTCCATTAGAGATGAATAATACTCGCATAGTTCCCATCCGTAAGTGGGAACAACCACAAACCACGGTTGACATTCGTGAAAACTGATGGTGGAATTGTGGCTTACAAGTTCTTTTGCAAAAGCCCTCACAAACATGTTAGCTTTTGAAATAATGCACTATATGATATTGCAAGGTGATGGGTTTGAAAGGGAAAGCAACATTAAAGATTGACACTATTGAAGTCTAGAACAGAGTCTTTGCTTCCTCCAACTCCATATATTACCAATTTGCATGAATGTAAACTTTTTTTTTTCTTGTCTTGCACTAAAGAGATATTCGAAGTAAATCTAACACATACGGGATAGGAAATATTTGCCTGCGATAACCCTTCGTTGAGATAGGAAAACTGTTTGACCGTCTGCAAATAAGACAAGATATATAACAATGTCAATATCTCAAATAAAATAGCTCAATAAGTTAACACATATTGCTTGCTATTGTTTCAAAAGATATTTCAAATAAAATTTTGGTGTGGAGATTTGTCAATGATTTACTAATCGCAGCTATTTGGGATCTTTGTCTATGCAAACTTTTGACAGAGATTTGACTCCGCTAGCTTTGATTCTTAGCCAGAATACTACAAGTTTGTTATCCTCGTCGTTAATTCCTTAGTTTTAAATTATTCTTTCCATTTATAAAAAATCAAAATATTTCTTAAAGTTTATGATACTATTTGTTTATTATTTGGGATTCGTAAGTTTAGAAAAATAGAAATTACTTCGTTAAACAACCACCGAATCGAATAGTAGTTTGTGGTGATATTTTTAGACTTGTAGTATGTTTGGGTATTTTTTTCAAGGCAATGAGTGTGTTAAGGATATTGTTTAACAAGTCTAAAATAGAAAATCTTTATCAAAGGTCGTATATTTTAAATAATGTAACTATTTATTGAATACATGTATTTTAAAGAGATTCATTTCTCTCAACTTTTTATTTATTTATTTATACACCACATCATAATCTTATTAGAGCTTAAATTTTGTGTACTATATTTTCAGCAACATCATTTAGGTCCTTGTAAGTTTGATTTCATTAAATCACAAGCTTTTCTAGTTCAAGTGAATTTTGAGTAAAAAAGTTCAATTGAATTTTAATAATTTTTTCAATTTAT
Organism: Cicer cuneatum; assembly: GCA_037974295.1. Taxonomy (NCBI): domain Eukaryota; kingdom Viridiplantae; phylum Streptophyta; class Magnoliopsida; order Fabales; family Fabaceae; genus Cicer; species Cicer cuneatum. Next base: position 65,732,316 of record JBBPBO010001986.1, on the reverse strand, counting down.
TTCTGTAATAATTATAATCCTAACGAAAAATTGTAATCCATGTCTTCTGTTCTGTTACAACCAAAAATGTCAGAAATTTGTGATTTAAGACAACATATTTTAACAGCAATCAAACACACGATCAACCTTGTGAAAATGTAAAACCAAAACCGCACCTCTCAAAACTATAAGAACATAGAATGCAATTGAATTTATTTAAAAGCAGGAAAACTGAAAACATTTGGTTTAGAAGACATTTATCTGATGCCACCATTTAAATAAGCTGCATGACAATGACTAAACAAAATGCTAAAGAAAATACAATATCATGCATATGAATTCTCAAATGGTAAGAAAATGAAATAAGATACATGACACCACGTTCATTTCTTTCCGTTCAAAATATCCAAATCCAAAAAGGATTCACGTCAAATACAAATAAACAGTAGAACAAGTAATACAAGACTTTGTATTCAGATTTCGTAATCTGAAGACACATCAAGATCAAGATTTCTTCAGTTGCACTTTTAGCACAAAGCAGCAAACTAAAATATAAGTAGTTCAACTTGATCATTTCTCAGTTGTTTTCTTTCTTAATGCTTTCGGGCACAGGTAAGTTGATTGGTTTTACCTCCGAAACTGCTGGTTCTGTGAAAACACTGCAATCCATGTTGCAAAATGAATTCTTTTCTGCAAAGGGTCTCCTAACTGAAGTTGCCATATCAATGCTGGTTGGGATGCCACATAGACGCGGAGTAGACAAACCCTTCAATAATTCCAGGTTTTTAGGATAATCAAAAAGCTCATTGTGATTTGATAACTCCAGAGCATTGGATTTATCATGGAAGCTGACATCAGTCTCACAGATAGGAAGAGAATCGCCACTGATCTTTTCCCGTGGCTTGGAATTTATGTCCATAAGTTCAATTTGTTTGCTCAAACAATCAACTTGATTATCATGATACACATTTTCCTGGTGATCGACACGGGTAAGTGGATGCAAATCATAATTAGTTCTCTCCATTCCATGGGAAAGTGATGTATATTTAACATTTTCAACAGCACCCATGGGCCTCTCAGAAGAGCTTTTGACATTCTGCTCTGCACTAGATGTCTTAGTTGCAACATCTAATGATTCATCAAAAGGATTTGTATGTGGATTTTGCTGGTTATCTGGTTTTTTGTTTTCAATTGACTTGATAGATCTCACTGCTTCCAGCTTTCCAAGCTTTGCTTTGTTTTGGCCTTCACTTGGACTTCTGGCTCCATGTTTTAGCAAGCCATGAGGCACGGCAGATTGTGGTTGGACTCCTCCACGTGGAGTACGCACGGAGGATTTCGCCTGCATAACATTATGACACTGTTTCAACAAATGCAATGTAATAAACAGAGAAAGATATAAATGGGAAAAATGGAAAGTCATAGTTTATAGAAGTAAATAATATATCCGAAAAAACCAATACACTGCTTTCAAGGTGCTTTCAAGGTGTGCAACCAAAGTCATAATGATACAAACTTCAGAAAATGAATTCTCAAACTCGGTTTATGACTATATCAAACATAAAGAAGATGGCAAAACTCACCCCATCAAAAAAACCAATCTTTGGTGAAGGCAGTCGAAGGCCCGAAGGTTTTGCAGGAGCTGCGGGTGTAATTGCTGCCACAGAAGTGGTCCTAACACTTTGACTGAAAAACCCAGTGTGCTGACCCTCCTGCCCTTCTAAGCTCAAATCACTCTGAGGAATCTGAGAATTTATACCTTGATCTGCATTAGTGTCCAATAAAACCTTTCTGCTAGAGCAACTATCAATGCTGGACCTTGAACTATCACACATGTATTTAAGCATAGAAGTTGATACAGATGACTCTGAAGACCAGTCACTAACAGAGCTAGCAGGCGAAACACTAGAAGAAAGTTTGTTGGCAGACAACAAGCCTGAGAGACTAGAATACCCAGATTCAGTTTTATTTCTTGAAGCAAGTCCTGATGGTGTTCTGACCGGTGGTGGGCGAGACGAGGGTAGCTTTGAAATTCCAGCAATAACTTTTCTTCTTGAGGAATTAAATGGAGATTTACCAATATTATTGGATGAATTGCTACCAGAAGATGTGGAAGTGGCTGATTTTGTCTTGGTTGATCCTGACTGGCCAGAAATTAATTTGGATAATACTGGGGGCTTAGGCTCTGTACCCCAAGAACCTCCAATAACAGATGCTTTTGACATTGAACTGGTTCTATCTGAAGAGGTAAAATAAAAACAAAAAAACTAATACAACTCAGAGTGTTTTGCAAAAATGAGAACTAAAAAAAATTAAATCAAGCTAATGCAAGTTCTAACCACCAATTATGTGTTTTGCCCTGTCCTTTTCGCTTTTGATATGAAGATCACTGATTGATGCTCTCTTGGCTGAAATTGTGGAACTTGCACTAGGCTTTGCTGGTACCTTTGATAGCTTTGAAATAGATGACTCCCTCCTTGTAGGGATAGGCTTTTTCAAAATAAGAAAATCAGTCAGGTATACATATATATATATTGGTAAATCTCCATTATATATATATATATATATATATATATATATATATATATATATATATATGAGGGGGAGAGAGAGAGAGAGAGAGAGACTTGGACATAGTCACTCAAAATTTCATTTCATGACTTCTGAGTGCTTCTGTCTTCTGCCAACCGTGAGTTAGCAGTAGTTCTCTTCAGCAGTTTGATTTAGTTGCATACCTGTGGAAATGGTGTAAAAGTAGGATTGTTCTTGTTTGTCGTCTTCACAATTCCTCTCACAGTAGCTGTTGGATTCCTAGGAGTAGGTGGGGCCTTCACCTAAAATCAATAGAAAGTTATTGCATACATGATTTTATTGTTTACCAAAATGAAAGGCAATTAGGCTACACAATTTCAGTCTAAGACAGGACAATTATTCCATCCTCCATTGCATCTATGTCTAGAATTGATAGTAGATGCCTCTTGAGATAAAACAGGGTTGACAATAGGATCATTAATAGGATCATGGGGCATTATGTCATATTTTGATCAATGTAACAATCCCATTCAGTAAGAGAATGTCTTGTTGTTTCAATAAGAAGGGCATGTGTATATATGTGAGCACGATATTAATATTCTAGTCACTATCATTAATGCAAGTTACCTTGTTGTGAGAAACTACGCCAACCTTTCTGGAAGCTGGAAAAAAAAGTCAAGGAATCATCAATTGAACAGATTAAGGATAAATCAGCACACCCTCTATTTTGAATCAGACAAATACTCACAGTCACGATTTTGTAGCCCCGAGGTAGGGGACGCTCTAGCTGCTGCACTTGCAAGTTTGGACTTATTGCTAGATTTCTGAATCGAAGCTCTAACATCCTCAAACAAATCACCATCCAAGTCAACACTTTCAAGGGTCAAACTATCGCTCTCTAACGTCGAAATGGACTCACATGACCTGTACACATCCTCTTCAATTCTTGGTAATGCTTCCTTTTCAACACCTTCAATTATACTAGACAGCTCTTCAGCATCCAAAACCCCTAAACACAAACACATACAAAAAAACAAACAAACATACTCAGCATCCTATTTTCATAAAATAAAATAGTAGTCTGCGGGAGTTGGGTCTAGCAGAATGAGCTAATCTCCTACATCGTGGGAACCACATTTTGAATCTCAATTGAGAGACCTAACTATATTTAGTGTCTGACACTGTCTCGAAGATAACTTCCACCTCTAATTGAAGGAACTTAATGGAAAAAAAAATTAAGATAAAAAGGTTTAAATTGCAAGAGGCGAAATTAAAGTACCAGCACTAGTGAAAAAAGCACTGTCCCAAGCTAAACTCTTCCGCAAATTGCACTTGTTTTTGTTCGTCTTTGTTTCTGATGTTTGAGGTTCATGCTCCCACTGTTCAATTTTCGTAGAAGCGTCTTCAAATTTTTTTGAATTCGGAGTGTACCACGTTTCATTTTCTGAAAAAGCAATAAAGAGAATCAAATTTAATATTCATCATTTGAATGAGATTCACTTGATCTGAAATGAAAAAAAATAAATAAATAGGGAAAGGGGAAAATGTGACCTGAATGTTGGTGATTGGAAGAAATGGGATCGAGAAGCGAATCATCAGCGGACAAAAAGTCGATGATACTGAGGCGTCGGTCTTGGACGTCCCTCTTTATGAGAGAAGCGTCGGAATCGGAAATCATGGAGACTAATCGGCGTTAAATTGATGTGAAGAGTGGAGAAGGAAGGAAGGAGGGAGAGGGTTTTTGGTTTCAGAATTTTGAACTTCGGAGTAGCGGCTAGTAGATTCAATTCAAGACAACAATAAAAAATATTTATTCATTTTTAAAAAATAAATAAATTAAAAAAATCAGGTGATGTAATTTGCATGTGGCTCACTCCACGAGAAGTCGAGAACACTAAAACGGGAGCGTCTTGGTCTGCCTTTCTTTGATTTTTTTTCTTCTTATTTTACTGCATTCATGAAAATACTTATTCTATTGTCAAAAAATAAAGACAAAAATATTATTTTAAAATTAACTTTTTAGTATTTTTTTCTCTATATTTGTTACCGTTTTAGTCTTATATGATAATTTTAACCTATAATTTTGTAAAAATAAAAAAGAATTTTAATCTATAAAATTGTAATTTTTAACTTAAAAAATGTGATTCATAATCACAATTGTAAATTTGCAGGGAACTATAATTTTTAGGATAGTATATCACAATTTTTAAAATAAAAATTATTATTTTTACGGTATACTTTTTTTACTATAATTCAACAAATATAAAAACAAAAGACAAAAAATTCGATTTTAAGATAAAGAGAGTATTTTCATGAATATGTTAAAACAGGGAAATTAAAAGTGCACTTGTATTTTTTTTGCACCCAAATGTCCAAATCTTTGAAAGAGATTTCTTCATTTTCTTTTAAAAAATTGATATCTCAATTGATATCATTTTAGTGTATAAATGATCAATTAATATTATATTTTGATAATGTGTGCATTTATATGATTTATTTGTACAAAAATTATAGCAATGAAAGAGACAAGAGAATCGTAATCTCAAACCTTACTTTTTACTATATTATAAAGTTCATAGAAGAAAATGCAATGCAAATGTTACAAATAAAAATATCAAACGTCGATCTTGAGAATAAAAAGGAAATACACCAAATAGTTTGTAATACATAAATGTCCCCTTTATTTATAGTTCCAAAAGTTTTAGTATTTTTTTTGTGTGACTAGTATTAGTATACTAAATTGATGTGTTATTACTCTCAAGAACATTTAGCAATAGATATTCACACTTATATAAATTTGAAATATTTATATTTTCATTGGTCAAATTCAAAATGTCATTTAAAGTTAAAATAAATTAAAATATTTATATAGTGATTACTTATTTTTTCACGCTACACAATATAAAAAATAAATTTAATTATTTTTCATATTTTTGCATATTTATTCCTTGCATCTACTCTCCATACAAAAAATACTTTTTTAAACTTTAAAAATTAACAAAAATTTCATCTTTTTTATTACATCATTATTTTTTTTATGAAATCTTTTAAGAGTGAAATTCTCATAACACATTATTCTAAACCAAATTTTTCATGAGTAAAATATTTGAAACTCATAATTATTTTGCATATTTTTTAGGTTGAAGATATTTTCATAACTTAAATTGTTGAAACACATCAATCTAGATTGTGAATTAAAGTTATTTTCCGATTTTTGTAGGTTCAAATCTTAAAGTTATTGTTTCGAATTTTAAAAACTAAAACATTTTAATAGTTCAGTTCTTAAATTTATGGCTTCGGATTTTTAAAACTTAAAAAATGCGGTAATCTGAATTTTTAAATTTTAAAATATCCGAAACATATCCAAACCTCAAGAATTTTTTAAAAAATTTGAAAGATTTTTTCTTTTTAAAATTAAAAAGGATAAAATAGGAATTTAGGATAATTATCTCGAAAGTAAAAACTGGGCAGAAGGGTACTTTATTTTTATCTTCACAGTTTTCCCGCGAAAAAAAACCCACTGCGAACGCGAGGAGAGACGGAATGCACAGAACTGCAGAAGAGACGGAGCAGAGGATCCGACATTGATTCGGATCCTTTCCCATGGATTCATTGCAGTTAATGGACATTTACTTTCCTCAGCAACTTTTCACTATCGAACAAACCTGGCTCAATCTCACAGCTTCTCTTTTTTCCTTCTTTTCTTCTTCCCAAGGTCAAAACATCGATTCCCAGGTATTACACCGCAATTACTCTCCCCTCTTCAAACATTTCATTTTCCTTTCTCCACATTATTATGCAAACTTGTTGGAACCTTATTTCGGTTTTTCATGTTAGTTAGGAATTTCAAATTTCAACTAGTAATATAGGCCAATAATATTAGGTTTCTAATTTATCTTTAGAGCAAGGATTGTTTTAACAGTGTAATTTTATTTGTTTTAGTTTTCAATTAGGTTTTGGTAGCTTTTTGTGGATAGTCGAGAGGAGAATAATTAAAAGAATCTGTACTCGTCTACGATCATTTCGAGCGGTTATCACGTTTGGATATACAATTTAGTTGAGTGCTTATTCAATAAGCTCTTATTATATATAAAAGTTTATCTACTAACTATTTTTTAGAATTGAAGACGGAATGAAGATAAACTATACCGAAAGCGGTTTGGAATTAGATATCTAAAAGAAAGAGCATTTGAAAGTAAGTTAAAAACGGCTTATGAAAATAGGCAAACTCTAAGGTGGACCAATTTGATAAGTGGTCCGCCGTTGACTAATACTTGAAAACAGTTCAAAACTTCAATGGCGATAAACATTGTCTGGTGAAAGTAGAAGTTTATGGTCCTCCTCATTCTCAAGGTTGAGAAAGTGACTTGATTGATGCTTGTTCGATAAAAATAAAGAAAAATAAATATGTGCTCTCAAAGCTAAACTCATCGAACCAACACTAATCAGGTCATCGGCTCAACCGTAAGAACGATGAGGGCCGTGAAATTCTACTTCTACTTCCGAGGAGTGTCACTGATCATTGTTAGAGTTTCAAATGATTTTTAAGTATTGGTTCATGGTGGACCATATATTGTGTTGGTCCACTGAAGCACTCATCCATGAACATTTCGTAACCTATTTTCATAAGCTCTTTTAAACAATTAGCAAGTGCTTATATCATAAAACAAGTCTAAATAAGCTTCTTCAGACACCCCTTATGTCCTAAGCTCTTGAATTTTTTGCCCCTTCAGTGGGTTTTAAAGCTTTCTAAGCATCTTTCTGTTGGGTGCAGGTATATTATATAATTCAAAGTGTAGATGTGATTTATTCATTTTATCTATTTAGTTGACTGAAATGGGAAAAGACTTTGATTGCTGTAGTTATTTATCCTGGGTATACTTTAACAATAACTTTTGAATTATGCTTGCTGACAGGTGAAAAATGATTATGGAAACTATGTATTGTCACTTGATTTTCAGCAGCTCCAAAATATGTGTCACGTTGAGGAATTTTATGAAATGTTACTGGAGAAACCTAAAATTGCTCTCTTATGCATGAGTGCTGCCGTTCACAAGGTATGGTTGAAGTCACTTTTATTTCACAAAAGTGCATATTTTATGCTTGACCAAGGTTTTATACGACTTACATAACAAACTGGAAACAGGTTTTGCTTTCTAAATGGGATAATGACAAGCCGGAGCTTGCTGCAAAAGTAGACATCCGTCTTCATAACTGTCCTGAAACCATGATCGCACTGAAGAACTTAAAAGCAGCTTACATCGGTATACCATAAAATCATTGTAGTATTTTTTCTCCTAATGTATGCTTGTCAAAGTGGAAGCTTTCCCATTGAATAGAAAAAAAAAAGTCATTTTAACATCATTTGGTGATTTGACAGACAAGCTTGTCTCAGTGCGTGGAACTGCTGTGAAAGTCAGCACCGTCAGGCCTCTTGTGGTAGAAATGAGTTTTGAATGTATTAAGTGCAAACAAAGAATAACACGTATATTTCCTGATGGCAAATTTTCACCTCCATCAACTTGCAATTTGAATGGTTGCAAGAGCAAAATCTTCAATCCTTTGCGATCTTCTGCTCAAACTATTGATTTTCAGAAAATAAGGTGAGGCTAGAGTTTGACTCATTATCTCTATTCTTTCACATATTTTGGCTACCCCCTCCCCCTACGCATTCATTTTGAAACCCGCTTTCAATACATGTCTGGACTAGGGTTCAAGAATTATTAAAACATGAAGATCACGAGGAAGGACGAGTACCTCGAACAGTGGAATGTGAACTTACTCAGGACCTTGTTGATGCATGCATTCCTGGAGATGTGGTAACTGTTACTGGAATTATCAGAGGAATTAACAATTACATGGATATTGGAGGAGGTATGGTTTTCTAACTGCTTGTTTTGTTATCCACCTTACATGCTGACTTGTATTAAAACTTGCTTGGATGTTGATGTGAAAGCAAGCTAAATTTGGTGAGCGAAGATAACTAAACTACATTAAAATGTACTTGAACATATATTTAAACTGTTTTAGTCTCCTTTATGTATTTCTTTGAGTGCACTAGTATTTGTTTGGCTACATGTTAAATCATTATTGTCACTGTATTGTTTGGCCAATAAACAACCAATAACTTTGGTGATAATAACAAGATATTATTTTTTTAAAATTAATAACAGATTAATTTTACCGAAGCTGAAAATATGCCGTATAAAATTAATCGCAGCGTCTTAGCATCATATAAAATTCTTCTGTACAACATGAGCTGTTTATTGAAAGTTTGAAGTAACTAGCTTCTGCGTAATTCTTAAAGGCTACATAACTGCTTTTCTGTTGTCAAAACCTGATGCACGAGAAGTATGCTAAAATGATATAACTTGAAAACTTACAAAGTTTAGATTTTAAACAAAATTAGAGCTGTTAGCAAATCTTTATGTAAAGATATAATATACCAATTATTTCATAATGTAATATACTGGTAGATGCGGTGTGAGGAGGCATTGATCTTCACTAGTTATTTAGACTAATCAATCAAATAACATACAGTATTACTTGGCACAAGGATTTGTTTACTAATTTACTACAAAGTGATAATGTGCTTGTTTTTTATTGGGTAAACGGGTTAGTTTATACCAATATTTCTCGTAAGGTCAGGCTAAGAGTTGTCCCTGTCTCCCTGCTTTATACATCTCAATTACTTTATGTATAATGCAAATTTTTTTTTTTTGAGCCATTTATCTTATCTGATGCAGCTTGTGGGTATTTATTCAGGGAAGTCCAAGAACAGAAACCAAGGATTTTACTATTTGTATCTTGAAGCTGTATCCATAATAAATTCAAAGTCACAGTCCATACCTGAGGATTCACAAGACTCTAATGCCAAAGCTAGACCAACTGAGCTGTTTAATTTGTTTTCTTTTTCTTCAAAGGATTTAGAATTTGTTGTGAAGTTTGCAGAGGAGCATGGTTCAGATTTATTTCGGCAAATCCTTCACTCTATATGTCCGTCTATCTATGGGCACGAGCTTGTTAAAGGTATATATGCATATCGTTATGAAAATATGCCTCCTCACTCAGTCGCTTGTTGTGAGAGGGCGAGCTTAGCACAACACCGCAACGTAACATTTATGTCTTGTGATTTGGTGCTGGTGTTCATTGGTTTAGCCACTCTGCTCAGAATAAGATTGTGTACACCTGCTGTTTCTTAGACCCCACAATGGCAGAAGTTTCATGCCCTTGTCCATCGCCATCCTTTTAGTTGCTTGTTTGGTGATGTTTCTTATGCCTTCTGTATTTTTTAGTATAACCTTGCTAGTTCCACTGAAAAGTTCATAATCTCGCTAGCCCAACATATTTGTGTTCCCTTTCATGACTTATTAATCTCATTGCTGGTATGTGCATTCTCAGTAATTTTTGGAAAGAGACTCGAGCTTTTTCAGATACTTCAATAGCATTATTTGGAGCATATGTTCCGAAATTGGCAATTGAGGGAGGGGTGAATCAAATAACAGTTTGTTATTTTGACAGCTGGGATAACTCTATCATTATTTGGTGGTGTACGAAAGCATTCTATGGATCAGAATAAGGTTCCTGTGAGAGGAGATATTCATGTTATAATTGTAGGTATGCTTAACGTCTTTTCCTTGCAATTTTGATAATCAAACCTTCATAATTTTTTTCCTTACGGAGAAGTAGTTTATTTATGTAAAAAATGGTTCCTTCAATTGGAAGTTGGCAAAATGAAGACAGGATAAAAATTTATGAACTGTTTGTAATTGTATTGAAATTTCAATTTTGCAGGTGATCCTGGTCTAGGTAAGAGCCAGTTGTTACAAGCAGCAGCAGCTGTTTCACCACGTGGTATCTATGTCTGCGGTAACGCCACAACCAAAGCTGGCCTCACAGTAGCTGTAGTGAAGGATCCTATGACAAGTGACTATGCTTTTGAGGCAGGTCTGTTCAATAAGTCAGGAACCTAAATTATCTGCAGTTATTTTTTGGTCAAGTTGTATGGGTTGCTCCATTGATGGTAGGATAATTGATGACATAGTTTTTCAGTGCTTGTCTCTATTTCCTTAAGCTCTACAGAATTCTGTTAGTTTATCTCGGCTAGTGTCTATGACTTAATGACTTTTTGATATTGTATGCTATTGATAACGATATGATAGGGTTTAACCGATTTTGCTGTGATTGTTTGCAAAAACTAGTTCTTAGTTTCTTTGAATAATTGTTGCAATTCCTGATAGGTGCTATGGTGCTGGCTGACAGTGGATTGTGCTGCATTGATGAGTTTGATAAAATGTCATCAGAGCATCAGGTTTGTTCTGGAGTAGTTGGCGATCAATTTGTGGTTACTTTAATATAGCTTAACTGAAACCTTGCAAATTTGTAACAACAGGCTTTACTGGAGGCAATGGAGCAACAGTGTGTCTCTATTGCAAAGGCGGGATTGGTAGCAAGTTTATCATCCCGGACTTCTGTCTTAGCGGCTGCAAATCCTGTTGGCGGTCATTATAAGTAACATTTTCAATTTGCATTATTCCCTCAATTTTCCTTAGTTTTATTCTTATTTTTAATATTCTATCTCAGATTTATCATGATATATATTGTAGTAAGTTATCTAAAGTTCACTTATATCCTTTATTTCCATTTTCTCCTTCAATGAGGTAGATGTTTTCTTGAGGTTCTTAATTGACATAAATTTGTTTATAGTATTTTGCTTAGTCTTTACTATCAAATAATGCTAGTCGTGGAACCAAGCCAAGAATTTCTTCTGACAATTTCTTTAATATAAATTGCAGCCGGGCAAAAACAGTAAATGAAAATTTAAAAATGAGTGCTGCACTATTGTCCCGTTTTGATTTAATTTTCATATTGCTGGACAAGCCTGATGAACTTCTGGACAAGCGAGTCTCAGAGCACATTATGTCTGTAAGTCTTCTGTCTTCTTACTTTATGTCGGCAATCACTTGTTTGAACTTTTCAGTTGTTAGATGAGATTGTCTCCAAACTGTAGTTTCTTTAGCAGTTAAAACAAGAAATGTATTTGCTTGTGTCAAGGATATTATTTATTAACTGTTAGTAATTTTCATTTCTGCACGAATATTCTGGGTTAATCCCTTCTCTTTTGTCTTGGATTTCTTGATCTGGAAGCTTATCTTCTTCTCAAGTAAAGTACTTAGTTGGTAATTACGTTTAATAACATGATGCACATACAGAACAACAGAAAAATGCGGGATGACTTATAAGAATATTGAAAAGTAAAGAAATTTGCAAAATGGTTTGGATGCAAGCATATTGTGTTTTATGCATGTTATATTTAGGGTGTTCATGCCGTAGGACAATATCTCTTCTCACAGTAAACAAAAGCTGTATGTTTTCACATATCTACCAAATCAATGTTCTTGGTTTATTATTATTTTATTTGAATCTATGTTTCTATATGGTTCTGTTGTACTAAAGATTGATGTTTCAAATGTATCTTACAGCTTCATGCTGGGCAACACTCACAGGCATCTAAAAAGCAGCGTAGAGGTTATCTACTTATCTCTTACTCTCCTCTCCCTCTCACATTATATTTTAGGTTGGCTAGACTAGAGCATCCTGCATTTCGGTAATTCCAGATTGATAAATGGAATATATTCTTAATCAGATCCACCTTCTGATTCAAGAGCTCCTGCATCACAGAATGCTGAAGAGGTAGATTTGGGTGTTAGATCTGGTTCTTTAATTTCAAGGTTGAAACTTGACCGACGAAGAGACAGTGATTTTGTTCCATTACCTGGTCAACTACTTCGAAAATACATTGCTTATGCCAGGAGTTTTGTCTTTCCTAGGTGGTTCAATATCATATCTACCTTCTGATTCTGGTTTAAGTATTCCCTTGGGAAGTTTCAAAGTATTTATTTTCTGCCTCTTTTCTAATTTCTCTTAACAAGGATGTCCAAGCCAGCAGCAGATATCATACAAAAGTTTTACCTAAAACTTAGAGATCATAACATTTCGGCCGATGGTACTCCTATAACAGCAAGGCAGCTGGAAAGTCTAGTAAGGCTAGCTGAAGCACGTGCTCGGCTCGACTTGAGAGTAGAAATAACGGCCCAGGATGCAATGGTTAGTTTACAGTTCAGTATGACCTGAATAATGTTAATAGCACCAATCCTCTTTCGGTTCTTCAACTTTAATAAAGTACAAGTGAAGGTTAGTTTTGAGCAGCCAAAATGACGTCATTTATATATAGATGAAAAGCTCTTCTAAACATCAACGATCCTTGCAAAGAGATGAAAGGAAAACAGTTTTAGTTGGTCAAAAAACATTTCCAGCCTTTTTCTTTGAAACTAGGAAATCAATGCATTTGATTCATAATTAAGGTTTCAATACAACACGGAACATGCTAAAAAATATTTCCTGCCTTACTTTAATGTCATGCAACACTAATTTGATAGACTTCAGAATACCAGTCGAGGAGTATGTCAACAGCTGAATTGTTTTCTGTCCCTGAAGTTTAAACAAGCAAGTTTTTTCTTGTCATGGATTTCTTGAGTCATTCCTGTAATGACATTGTCATCCATCATGCAGGATGTTGTTGAAATCATGAAGGAATCACTGTATGATAAATATGTTGATGAGCATGGTGTCGTAGATTTTGGTCGAAGTGGGGGAATGAGCCAACAGAAAGAAGCAAAGCGCTTTCTAAATGCCCTCAATAAGCAATCGGAGCTGGACCAGAAAGATTGCTTTTCAGTATCTGTACGTGCTTTCTATTTTCCCCAGCATTTCCTGTCAATGGTTTCTGTCCTCAATAAAACACATATATTTTGCTTACTTTTCAGGAAATATACAGTCTGGCAGATAGGATTTCCTTGAAAGTACCTGATATTGAAACTTTCATCGATAATTTAAACAGTGTTGGTTATCTACTCAAAAAAGGACCAAAGACATACCAGGTATGATGAGATTTTCACACTCCAGTCTATAGCAGTTTGTTTGGCTATAATCTCAATTTTATGTAACTTCCATGATGAGATATTTCGTGTATATAAATTAAATCTATATAATAATAATACTATATATTTTTTCACCACTTCCATCTTGTTAAAATGTGTCTCTTTATTACCCCAAGAATCTAAAAGGCCTACCTACCCCATCCCAGGCAGCAACCTCTATAAAGTGGAAGAAAAATGTTATATTTTGTGTGACAAGAGAATCCTTTTGACGTGTGCAGGTGTTATCCTCTTCTTACGCACGGAGCCAATCGTCTAGGTCAAGGGACTAAACTGAAGTTGAGTTATGTACAGGTTAGTGATTAAATGTACAGTACTGTAACGGTTTCATCTTATGCTGGTTGTCTGCAATGTATCTAGGGGACAAGGAGAATAATCTGATAATCTTCAATGTAGTAATTACAGGGCAGTTTTGCTGTAAGGTGCGATCTCTAAAGAAAAATATAAAAATAGAGATTTTTACGTACTATGTTGATTAGGAATTGTGGTGACAAATATGCACCTAATCCAGGAATAACCTCATTGATCCTTACTCTTATTCAACTTCCTATAGGATGCAATCTATGATATAATGTAATACGATGTTATGGATCTAGATCCCGTAGATTCAATTTTCCTTTATTTCCTGTTCATTCTCTGTATCTCATAAAATTTATTCTCTCTCTTTCCCTCCATCCATTTCACATATTATTTTGTCCCCTTTCAATTTTATTTTGATAACGTTGCAAGTTCAACAATAATAAGACACTCAATTCTCCTATTGAAAGCCACCTAAATAAGCACTGAAACATAAAAAGTCAATTATAATAAAATATGCTAAATGCAAAGAATCAAACTTATTTAACAGAACAGCCTTGTAAATAATAATTAACATTAACCCATTTGTTAAAGCGGAAGGAGCAGTCGAGGAGACATGACACTCGTATGCTCAAAACAAAAAGAGCTTAGAAAAGGAGTTGTCGCTTTAATTATGATGTAAAACTTTTTAATGTAAAACTTTTTAAGTTTGATAATGTAAAACTTTTTAATGTACCATCATAGTAGCTTTCAGGCATATTAGTACATTGCACAAGAAAGGAGTCACATAGTTTTCTATTGAAGCAGTGATATGTTCATTCATTTGAATTAATTAAAATCTGATGGTTGACATCACTTGTTTTCATTTTTCATAATAGTAAAGTCTTCTCATGTATCCTTCATGATACATATATATTATAAACAAGACAAATGCAAAAATTAAAAGATATTTCAATAAAAAAAATTAATTTTTATGAAAAATTTCTCAAATTTTTTATTTTAATCATTTTTTTAAATTTTTATTATCCAAAAAATGTTATAACAAATAAATAATATTTAAAATAAATTATATAAATTAATTTTTCATTTAAAATTTTATTTTAAAATTATTTTTTAAAATATTGAAACAAAAAATAAAATAATATAAAAATTATTTTTTTAAAACTAAGGTTTGTTTCAGTTTTTCTCAGAAACTATTTTTTATAGCTAAACTTTTTAAAAATTGACTTTCACAAATACAAAACAATTTTTCATTTTCTTAAAAATCTCTAAATTATAAAATACTAAAATCCATTTTTTTTTTAATTTGTAACAACCAAACCCTAAAAGTGAAAAAAAAATTATTTTGAATTAGATTACAAAATTGTATTGAACTTTACGTCAAACCTATTATTTTGAGAAAAAAGTAAGTCACAAATGAAAATCTCTAATTTTACTTCGAATTTGATTTTAATCACAAATTTAACAAAATAAAGTTGATCCAAATCTCATTTAAAAATGCTCACTCAAACACCTTGAATACAACAATTCGCACAAATGTATTTCAAAAACCTGAACCATATTCATCCATTATTGTACACCGAAATAAGGTTAAAAAAATATACCAATTTATGCTTACAATGAGTTGCCTAAATTCTTCAGCATTTGCCAAGCTGCCTGAAAGAATCAGACTATCATGACTCCAGCACTTACAAATGTAACTTAGAAATAATAATTTTACGCCAGACATAATATACAAACCTTACATAAAAAAAATCAAGACACAAGAACGAATGTGTCTTATGTCGGTATTCACATACCATAAAATACATTCAATAATGCCAAGAGCATTTACTAAAGCTCTACCAGCACTGAAAACACAACCACTGAAAGAGGATCAATTGGCTTATTAGCTACTCTGGGCCTTGCATAGGAACCATCATATGTTGACCCTGAGATTGAAGAATGAAAAAAATATATCAATTATAAAAAAATCATTATGTATAGAAAGTTCTATTGCCTATATCAACCTAAATTCCTTAAACTGATAAAAATTATAAACCAAAGAGGAAAAGCATTCATCTCATTAGTGCACACATTTAGTAGACGATTGCCCCTCAGAACCTAATTGCCTCTAACAGAAATAGACCAGTGTTCACAAAGAAAGGTTATCGGCTCTCCTACCAAAATATGGCATCTTTTGAGATGGGTCTGCTCATAAGCAATCAAGTCACGACAATTTGTTGTACTTCAATGAGAAGTCGCCAACGAATAAGGGATTGGCCTACAAGGAAGTAACCTAGGAGAGGGATAGCCTTAGAAGTGTCAAATACTTGAAGTGAAAGTCATCCTAAGAAGGCAGCTAAAATTGGCCACCGTGGAAACTGACTTTAGAGGTGACATCTTAAGGCCATTGGACCAGTTTAAAACTCAGCATCCACCGGTCAAACATATGGTGTACCAGTATTCCCATAGAAACTTGATCAGAAATCTTGCAGAGAGACTGCACAGAAGTGATTTGAGGAATTTTGGTCTAGTTGTGGGTGAGGCTCGTTTGGAGCGACATAGGTAGGAGGTCACAACCAATAATGAGGTAAAACTTGCCAATGGGGTGGCAGTGGTTTGGGAGTGGTGGCTCAGTTGGATACTGGGTTCCCGAGTAGTTTGTTGGGGTCGTAAACTTTCATGGTGGTTTTTTGGATTCATATGGAGACCATCGGCTGCAGGGACGTGACTAATTCTATATGTATTTTGATGTACTAAACCTAATTGGCTCCTATATATGTTTTTTGGAAGGCTTCCACTCATACCAATGGGCAGAATTCAAGCACCATTTTCAGGTGTGGCGGTGGCCTTGCTGCAAATGCACAGATCAGAATACAGCTGCTTTAGTGTTTTGGTAGATTTTAAACTGATAAGGAGCACAGAATGCGAAGTACCACTAAAAAATTTCAAAAAATATCTTGACTTACCTATCAATTATAAGCTACTAATCATAATCCCATGTAAACCAAAACATAGACCAAGGGAAATTAACCCGGCAAACCCAATGATAATGTTTTGGTAACCACTCAATTGGGGAGCTATGCTTCCACATCCAAATCAGGATTCCAACAGTCAAGCTTAAGATTAAATATATAAGAAACATTCGGAAGCAATTATTTGAGTTATACATTTGAATCTGAAAGAGATTAAAATAGGTTATAGATTATGATATACTCACAATTTGTTTCCATCTTATTCTAATAAACTCTCCCAATATAGCTTATGAAAACAGTTTATACCGAGTTTATTCCCCATTCCTTCCCACTCACCCCGAATTTTATTTTTCCAGTGAAAAAATAAATGTTGGAAAGACATAACTTTTTCCAACATACATATTCAAACACAAATAACTTATTGAACTTAACCTAGAAAAACTATAAGAGAAACTATTAGGAAAGACCTAGGATTAATGAGCTGGAGAGAGATATGTTTGTAATCCTACTTCGTAGGATAATGCTTGGTTGTTGTTGTTGTCTGAACCACTGGGAAAACCTCCAACCAACAAGTAAAAGATCCACAAAACCTCGTTTAATCCTAATGCAATTTACAAAAGAATGTTTAGAAAGGCCAGGGGCCATGTAGCATGAACATTTTATAATGTTTATAGAATTCGTGTAGGAAGAATCTCAAACAACTCTTAGAGCCCAAGAAGATACACAATAACTGCCCTTCAAATATGGATTACATACTAAAGAATCAGCTAAAATGAAGCCTACAAATGTGGGATAGAGTACGGAGTAGAGAAAGAGAGAGTCCCTTTGGACCTAAATAATAAACCCAAGCCCACACAACTTTCATTAATGGGTGCTACCAACCAAAAGGAGCTAACTCATTGATGAGTTACCAGACACTTTAATTGTAACCTGGACCTTTTTTCTATGAGCAGATTAAAATATTGAACCAAAAAGGGGATTTATTAAACATATAAAGTACAGTAAATGGAAGTATAAGTGAGTCACATTTTACTTCTGTCATGATTAATATTTTTATGCCTTGGGGTGTTAGTAGGGGGCAAAATATTGATGTAAAGTTGATAACAATAAATCATTATATGGAAGTTACAATTCATAGTTTAGCAACAAGGTTGACATTCAACACAACAGCCTAACATTTTAGAAAGAGTAGTGTTACCTGAGAATTTGTGTAAGAAACACTTTGTGAGAAAGAACCTTGATGAGCAAGCTGCAATTACAACAAAATATGTCAAAAGCATATACTATTTTTTTCCCCCTTTGTATGTGTGTTCGCCAGCAATAAAATCACACAATTCTTGTGTGTGATTTTTCTACCTGAGGATTAGAACCTTGTTGAACATCTTTCTTGGCAGATGTGTCTCCACCCTTGGCAGAGCCCTTGGTATCACCCTGAAACACCACAAATTGCAAAGCCATAACATAGATATGAGCATACACAAAAAAATCACAGAAACCTATTCCAAAATAACTATTGTAAAGCAACATAGATATTCAAACAATGGAATAAAAGATTTAAAAAAATTACCTCCATCTGCAATATTTCCAATTCACCCAAAACAGAGCAATGAAAAAAAAAAATAATGCCATCAGTGAAAAGCAACACAGCAATAACATTAAAAACTAAAACATCAATCCGTATACATTGTCAGAAGACCCAATTCTCTATTATTTTCACTGGGGACCATAAAAACACATAAAGTAAAAGTAAAAATTGAAAAAACAGTAAATTGAAATAACCTCTCTGTATCTTGTGAGGTAAATCTTAAGAGGATCAATATAATCCTCGAAACCTAGAGTAGCCATCGCCCAAAGCAAATCATCACCGTTAATCGTCTTCCTCTTCTCTCTCTGACACTTATCAGAGGCCCTACACGATTCAACGACGTCGTAATCAAATCACTGTACACTCGAAACGTAAAAGCAGAAAATAAACGTAAAAATAATGATAATAAATTATAATTAATTAATAATATTTATAAACGTTAAACGTTACTCGCTGGTGATGAAGCTGATGAACTCAGAAACGCATTCTTGAACCGTCTCTTTAGCATCTTTGGCGATTTTGCCATTGGCAGGAAGAGCTTTTTTCATGATGCGGCTGATGTTTGCGATTGGAAGGTACCTATCTTGCTCTCGGATGTTAGAGCGAGGGCTGTGTTCGCCGCTTTCGTGGCTTCCGCCGCCAGGACTTGCCGGACCTTCGGACATATCGGCGGAACCCTAATCTGATAAAGAAAGAAACAAGGAAAAGGAAAAAACATGATGAAATTGTAGAAATCAAACCCTAGGAATAGATCGATGAGAAAGTGAAACCCTAGAGAGAGAGAGAGAGAGGAAAGAGAAAAAGAGAGGTTGTTGTGTTGTTGTTATAGTTTTGGAGGGATATGATACCTGAATTTGTATTTGGCGCGAGAATAAGATGAGATCGGTGAGAATGGAGAAGGAATCGGACGCTGGAAAAGAAAGGAAGGAGGAGACGATTGAGATCACAGAAGGAGACCTATCACCACCGTTCGTTTTCTTTTATTGCAACAGGCACAACACAACACAGCACGCTCCTTTGCCTTTTTCCCTCGTTTAATTCTTAACCTATTGTTTTTTATTTCTCTCCCCTATACTTTATTACTTTTCTATTTTATATGGATGGAAATTCTAGATACCGCTCCCCATACCTAAACAGTTCAAAATTAAAATAAATTGCCTTTGTCGCCCAAAAATATTAAATTACCTTCAAAAAATTCAAATAAATTAATTAGGAATTTAATTAATGTTGTTAATCTAAAAGAATAAATATTTTCTCCGTTATGCATAGAATGTCATTTAAATAAAAATTTATCTTAAAATAATGTTATTTTTATTCTTCAATGTAAGATTAATTTTTTTTTAAATATAATTTTGAATTAATATTATATATATTATTTTTAAACATTATATTTCACTTTTGTACTGTCAATGAATGAAAGACATGTCAATAGTTAAAAAAAATTAATGACCTAATACTCAATTTATGAAGACAATTTCGATCATTATAAACTTAAACTTCACATTTGTTATGCCATAATAAAATATACTTTCTTTTAGTTTTGATCATAGTTATAGAGAAATAAATTCATTAATTTAGAATTTTTTTATCAAAATTTAAACTCAAATTATTTAAAATAATTTTTAATTAAAATTTATCAACTACTTAAATCTAATATTTTTATTAATCTTTGACCTAGGCCAACAAAAATAAATTATTAAATTTATCCCAAAAAAGAGAATAAATAAATAATTTAAAAATGGAGTCTTTGATGATATTTTTGGGCTGAATGTCGTTTATGATTCTGACTAGGCGTGTTATGCAACCACGTGTTAATTAAATTTTTCAAAAAAGAAGAGAATAAATAAATAAAGTCTTTAATAATTTATTTGGGCTGAATATTATCATTTATGATTCTGACGAGGTGTGTTATTTGACCACGTGTTGGCTGTTGGAACTGTGTACTTGACGACGTGACTTTTGGGCTTGCCGCTTGGTTTGTTTTTCGCACGACGTCGTTTGCTCCCTCTAATATGGAAAATTGTTGTTTTATGCGTGAATTTTTTTAAATAAACCTCACAAGTGGAGTGTACTCTACATTTTCTCATTTTAGAAAAGTTACTATTTTCTTTCAAAAACAAATTACTCCTTGTTAAAAAAGTTTGTCACAATTTGTTTTTTTTTTTCTGTACCGTAAACTTAAAGTTAACATACAATAGTAAAGAATAATAGTATCAACGTATTATTTAAAAAATATTATTTAATATACTTTATTTGATTGATTTAAATACACATATATAATACTACTAAATTTATATCAGATTCATATATTTTGATGAAACTTATATAAATTTTTATCAATTAAATAAAACGTGATATGTCTAAAAAAACTGCAATACATAAAATTTCATGTGATTCAGTAAAGTAAAAAGAACATTAATTCCATTATTGCTAAATCTATGTTATAAACTATTTTTTAATCATACATATTGTAAACTTGAGGTTTGTTTTTGAAAAATTATGCATCATAAATTTAAAGTTTATAGTACTCTTTTTTCATCCTTAAATACATGTCTTTGTATACTACATCATAAAAATAAATTTTACAATAATATTAAATTTGTTAATAATTAATTTATATTATTTTTATAAATTTATCTTTAAAAGAGAGAAATTGCTAATGCTTTCTTGTAGTATTTATTATAGTAAAAAAAAATGATGATAATACAATGAGACTAATGAAAATAAATGAAGTGGAGTGTATGAGTGATTAATTTTCACTTTCTTCCATATATCCTACTAAAAAACAATATAAGTTTGACCATCCCATAAAAAAGGTGTGTTACGTTTGTTTTTTATTGTACTAAATAGCAATTTTCAAAAAATAATTAATATTATTTGGGT
Source organism: Cicer cuneatum (assembly GCA_037974295.1). NCBI lineage: Eukaryota > Viridiplantae > Streptophyta > Magnoliopsida > Fabales > Fabaceae > Cicer > Cicer cuneatum. The sequence continues at coordinate 65,711,086 of JBBPBO010001986.1, read as the reverse complement.
AGAGTTTTGTAAAAATTGACAATTGTTTTTTTTTTAAATATTATATTATTTATATATATATATATATATATATTACAGTTTTTCATTGAAGTCTAAAATAATCGTTTTACTAGCCTTAAGTTCGGCCGGCCCGGTAATTGATTAATTTTATTAACTTATATATTAAGTCTGCAATCTTCCATTTATGGATCCCCGTCCTTGGGACACTGCTTAAGAAAGTAAAAGATTGTCTAAAAGGTTGTTGTTATTATTATTAGAGTACATAAACGGCATCCATTTCAAATAATTTCAGTAACACCGTTAGGTAGGACAGAATATGGACCATGGAATGGAGGGCTCATTCAGAATCATTGTTTATCGGTTGGATATGGACCAACTTGGTCTCACGTGGAATTCAAAATTTGCAGCTACTAACTAATATTTATGTGAATTGTGAGATGGCTCACGTTAGAACATACAAAGTATTCGTGTAAATTTAAAAACGATAGAACATACAAAGTATTATGTAGTAGTCTTTTTGATTTATAGATAATTCTTTTAATTGATTTTTGATTGATGATATCGAGAGTGACTTTAACTAGACATATTAAATGTGTAATTTTAGAACTTTTTTTTTTTAAAGATACCGTAGAACTCCGATATCTATCCGCAACTCAACTTAATACTATCTTCGGTAACATAAATTTACTTGAAAACAGTTTTTCGAAATTAAAAAACAAAAAGATAAATCAATTGGAATGAACTCCGCTATCAATTTTTAATTTTCAGAAAAAAATCAAATCCAATTTATACAACTAACGTGGCAATGAACCTGATAAACTCAAATAAACTTATAAAAGTTTTACCAAAGTTTTTTTTATTGCAATAAACTCTGTAAACTTTTACGGAATTTTTAACGAAGATTTTTGTTTTCATCTAAGTTTTCACATTTTGTTAATTCTCTTCTTTGTAAATTTGATTTTATTCAAATTAGTTTTTATCTTTTATAAAAAGTATTTAAGAGAAAAGGTGATATTAATGTAAAAATAACAGTTTTTAATAGTTAAATATTTATTTATGATTTAAATGGGTTGAACCAATTGAAGTATGATCTAGAAGTCTTGTATTTCCAGTTCAAATCTCACAAAATTGGTTTACAGCATCAAGGGTAAATAAGTTATTACCCCATTGCTCTGCAAACAAATAAAAATTGCAGAATAACAATTCAATGTATACAGCATCATTGATGCTTGAAAATGCCTAACACCTTAACCCCAGTAAACACACACTCTGTTCATATGACTAGGGAAGGAGCATCTAATATTAATTAGACCACAATATGAACACACTCAAAAAAAAGAAATAAATAGAAAAATATTGTACTTTTTTTACCAGAGAAGATAAATTTATCTTGCTGTAGGCTGTGCAATGGATTCATCAATTGAAAGGAAACTCTCAACTCTACCAATATCCATTGAACCCAGGTTCATGGAAGAATGAAAAGAATTTCTTGACACTTCATCAGAATTGCCTTCTCTTAATGTTTCAGCCTCTCTCTCAATAGATATTGCATCTTGTATCTCCTTTAAAACTTCCGAAATCGACGGCCGCATATCTCCGTGTGGTTGAACACACATCAATGCTTTCTCTGCTATTTTCCACATTGATTGTAGGTCATAATTTTTACCTAGCAAAGGATCAATAATGCCTTGTATATCTCCACTCTCAATGTGTAATTTTGCCTGTGAAAAACAATTGATGCAGAAACATGTTTAAAAGGATTTTAGAAATATACACTGTTTTTATTACTCCGAATTGCAAACTTCTGTGCTTGTAGAGAAATCAAAACTCACCCACTGGACTATGTTTCGGCAATGAATGCCGAAATTTTCATTCGATATTGCTTCTTGACCAGATATGAGTTCAAGAAGAATTACACCAAAGCTATAAACGTCACTCTTGTCAGTTAACTGTTGGGAAATATAGTACCTATATAGAGAGAGAAGAAAAAACTTAAACAAGCTTTGAGGTTACTTGAACCATAGGTCATTAAAAAATTATCAAGAAATAACAATCTTTTTCTTTCGGCAAAAACACTAAGGGTCAGTTTACTTTCAATTTTCGTTTGCAATTTTTACTTTGTATGTGGATGGCCGGAATGACATTTGGTTATGGATTTTTCTTTTTAATTGTGGTGGATAACAGATGGAATCTAACTAGAGATAATACACTTTCACTAACATTGAAAACAATATTTTGAAATTTTTCATAATTTAAAAAAATATTCAATCTATTTCTAAAAGGCATTTTCAAACACTTCCATCCTGCCTTCTCTAATGTTTATGTTTATTTTATCGCTGGAAATGAAAACAGGAAACACTAGAAGTAAAAGTAAATGGGGCCTAATATAGGAAAAATGGACAAAGGCCTTACTCAGGATCCAGGTATCCTACTGTACCGCGAACTATGCTTGAAACATGGGAGACTCCATCAACAGCAAGTTTGGAAAGACCGAAATCTGAAACCTTGGCTCTCATGTGTGTATCCAGAAGAATATTGCTGCTTTTTAAGTCCCTATGAATAACTACAGGAACACAACCTGTATGAAGGTATTCAATTCCTGGACAAGCATTTCAGAGTGTTATAGTTAATAACATGCAAATTATCATATGAGAAGGGCTATTTGATTCTATCATCTTAAATAACGCATTTTTGCGTTAAAATTTGTTAAACATAAACCTTTGGCGGCATCTTCTGCAATCTCAAGGCGTTTAACCCAATTGATACTTCGCCCATGCGTTAAAGGACCTGCAAGAAGTACAACAATTTTCAGGACACTGACTTCTGCTCTAAGATTCAAATCATGTAGGCTTACCATAAAGATGTTCCTTGAGAGTGCCATTATGCATGAACTCATACACAAGGATACTATTCTCTTCTTCGCGGCAATACCCAAGTAGTTGTACCAAGTTTCTGTGATGTATTCTTGATAGAAGAGTCACCTTGTTCAAAGAAAGATATAATATAAATATCAGATCAATTCACTGACAATAATAATGTTGGAATACTTAGAAAAGTTTATTTAATGCAGGTTACCTCATTGGAGAACTCGCGCTTGCCTTGATAGGAATTATTCCTCAGAACTTTAACAGCTATCTCTTTTCCTTCTTTCAGTTTCCCATAGTATACAATTCCAAAACCACCGGAACCTATTCTTTTCGCAAAGTTGTTTGTAGCACTTTCAATTTCAGCTAAACTGAAGCAGTGAGCAGCTTCCGCAGGATCATCACTCTTCCAAGAAGCCAGCCTTTGATTAGGGACGGAAACTATGTGGTCTACAAAGATTGTAAACAAGTAAATCATGATTAATCTGATGCTATCAATAGCAGTAGGTACAAATTCCACTACGCTACAGTGCTATAGCTCTGCTGTAGCCACTATTTGACAACACTTTGAACAATATTGTGTATTGCAGAACAATAGTAGTTATTAGTTAGTTAAAATTCTGCTATGCTATAGCCGATATTTGTCAACGCTGGTTTGATCATCTCAAATATCTGACAACAGAATAAATAAGGGTGCTTAGAATCTTACCTTTCTCATAATACCTTCTCTTGCCTTTACGCATAACCAAGCAAGATATAACAGTAGCCAAAAGTAGAACCGAAGCACCGACTGCTGAACCAATAACAATATACATGTGGCTCTTTGTTCTGCTTCCTCTATGAAGGTTATAGTTTCCGGAGTAGCTGATGGCGGAAAAAAAAAAGTAGTGGTTGTCATGTAAATATGATTTAGAGGGAACTAGAAATTTTGGAATAGAAGACAATGCTCTAAAATTAGAAAACTATATTTCCACTTTTTCATGTGTAACGCTGCACGGTTTCATCTTATGTTAAGTTAGAAAGTAAAAACTGTACTCACTTTAAAACCAAATCCTTGCTTAAAAGATCTGGTGGTACCACTCCAGATAGCACATTATTTTGAACATACCTGCAAACATCATAGGCATTACCCGAATTATATCAAAATAAAACAAAAGAATGAGGCGTATAAGTATTATTTTGTGGAGAAGTATATGACCTATTGCTAAAATCACAACTGAATGCACCAAAAGTATACTAATTTCCAGTTTGATAAAATAATTGATTTATGTTCCAGATAACTTACAATTCCCTCAAACTCGGAAGGTTCGCCAAAGAGGCTGGGAGCATACCCGTCAACTGATTATTTTCAAGATGACTGTAAGAGGAAAAGGTTGCAATTAACTGAATACTGCAGAGCAAAATGAAGGAAAAAAGTTATCAGGGATTACATGATTTTTAAGTCCATGCACCCGGTAAAATCTGGTAATGGGCCGGTCAAGTAATTTCCATCAAGCCATCTGCATCCATTAATAAAATTACACCACTATCACAAATCACAATATAAGCTTGATGGATCAAACAAAAGACATCAACAGCTTCTTTACAGAAAATTTAGAAAGCAAGATGAAACTTACAGTTCAACCAGACCAACCAATTTGGTAATATCTGAAGGAATATTCCCGGTCAAGTTTTTACTGGATAACAAGCTGCCACCACAACGGACACAAGGTAACTATTATAACTCACTTGCACTTCTCCTTTATCATAAGCAAAAAGATTAACCTTTACATTGAAATTATTCTTGGCTGTGGATCTGAGCTACAGCGGACCCATGACCATGGAACAGGAAGACATGGATCGCCTCCTTCTTGTGTCCAGTCCGCTGAAGAGAAGCGAGAAAGCACTCCAGAAATAGCTGCAGCTGCAAAACGTGGAACCAGTCCAAAAATAGATTATAGTTTTCTAAATCTAATGCTTCAAACAACATCTAGCTCATAATGGTTTGCATTGCAACCAACATATTTATTAAATGGTTATTCTACACAGTTTCAAACTAGCCAAACAGCATATCGTACCATCAAATTAAGCTTCTCGTTGAGGGACTTACCATCAGGTGAACCATCATTTTTCTCAAGATACTTATTTATCTCCATGGCATTTAGGAGAGGTCCCTTGGATGAATCGGATGTCTTGCCAAATTTAAAGGAGAGCACAAAAGGTAGGGACAAATTGGTAAATCCTGGTTCATAAAGGCGATATTTCCCTGGAGCATTTTCTACAATATTTACAACAGCCTTGCTAATATCAGGCTGGCCAGGAAGCACAAGCCTGAATTTTCTAGACTCGTTCGGAGCCAAATCTTCGATCTCTGCAAAATAGGTGACTGCCCAAGCAGTGCCGGGAAAACCATCCAAATTCAACCGGTAAGTTAGAGATCCGCTTGTACCCACTACAGCTGTTTGCATCACTTTCACTGGTGGTGTTTCATATCTGTTAACATCAATTGGTACTTTGGTAGAAATTTTTTCAGTTCCAGCAGCAACATCAACAAGATAATTTGCTTTCTTCACAGAATCAGACTCCCAAATTCTATCAAAAGGGTCATCAGGATACCTGAAACGGAAGACACGTAAGCATCTTATAATTTATAAAACAGGAAACTGTTTCAAAACCACAAGATAAGACTATGAAGCAACATATAGAATGGCTTAAGGTACCTGATTGGAGCATCACTCTCTGCACCAAAATTTATCCTTGCAGAGACACTAAGGTAAAATTGTTGCTCATATTGTGTAAAATAAATTGAACCATTGAATTGCCGAAGTTCAAGTGTAGATATGAATGGCTGTCCAGTTGTTGCATTTGATAAACATACACTCACAGTTGGACTTGAAGCCAAAAATATAAACTCTCTCATTTCTATACTATTAGCATCAGATATAACAATAGTAGACCAGTGTGTAGCACCAACAGAAATGTCAAATTTAGGATAAACATTGTTTTTGTCAAAGTTGCCATACAAGAAAGTGGCCCTTAATAGGTACCTTGTCCTACTGACAACATCAAGTGTATAACAATATTTCCTGGAATCAGCAGGAAAGTGTCGAAGCGTGGTGTATTGCTTCCGTGTCTCATTAGCAACAGATATAGTGCTTATTTCTCCATAATTGAACTTAACATCAGTAGTCCATTGAAGACCAATTTCATCAGTGAAACTTTCTGTACCTCCACAGTCCAAACTAATAAAACCTGCTCAAAATTGCATACTTTCTTAGGCCTTGATTGGATAAATAGCATAATTAAGCAGTTATAATTTAACTTCTAATCATATAAGTGCTTATGTATAAGATACTCCCTCCGGAATGAAATATAAGCAAAAACAGAAGTTGAAAGTTGATGATATATCTTGACTAAATTTTTAATGAGATACATCAACATTTCAACTACTAGTAGTATTTCTATAACAAAAAAAATAAAGTCAAATTGTTTGTTTTGATATATAAGTAATAAATTGTTTCCATAAGCTATCATTCAGAACTTATAAAAATAAGCTAAAAACAATTTAGGGACATGTCATAAGTTCTGCCAAACCATCTCACAAGTCACATATGATTATGGTAGTAGATAAATTCAAATAAATCAATTCAAATAAACTTACTCAACAACAACCTAGATGTATATATCTAAATCAACAACATGAAAAAGCTTAAAACTTAGTTTCTTCGTTACTTCTATTTATTTATTAATTATTTATGTATGCACTAATTGAAAAAGCGAAAACTATTATTAATTATAGTTGAGTTGTCTGTCTCTGTGAAACAAGATGATTTGAAATTGAAGTAGAATGCTGAGGATTTGTAAGAACTTAAATTTTGTTCATCTAAAAGAAGAGTTTAGGGCATGGGAGAGAAAAAGGAAAAGAAAAAGAAAAAGTAATATATAAGAAAAGAGAAACCTTGCATGATCTGAGGAGAGGAAAAAGAGAATAGCAGAAAGAGTGAGGAAAAGAAGAGAAAGGTAGTCTCCATTTTCAGTTTGTGAAGATGGCACCATAAAAATGGCGGAACACAACACAGGAAGAAAGCCACTCTTTCACTGCCAACCCAAAAGGAACAACACCACCACCTTTCCGAAATCGTAGACTGTTGTATTATAGTATAGTATATATATAGTATCCATGTTTTGTTCCTATGAACAAATACTGTCGTATTAACTTTTGCACTTGTAGACCAAAAATCACAAAAATAAATATAATCCTCTAAACTATATATGAAATTCTTCATTTTAGTTTCGTTTATTAAAATTCTAGAGACCAATAAGAAAATGTTTCATATTCTTCGTAAATTACATTATTGGTTTAAATATAATTTTAGTTTATATAATTATAATATTTTTATTTTAATCTCATTATTATTTTTTTGTTTGAATTCAATTCACACTACTCACTAAAATCTACTGCATGGCTCAACTTATATCAAAGACTAAAAATAATAATTTTTAAATTTACAATGATAATTTTAAAAAAATTACAGAAATTAAAATTAAAAAACATTATAAATGCATAAACTAAAATCATTATTTGAATTTATATTATTTTATATACTTCATACACTAAAGTAAAGAGAAAATGTTAAAAAAAATTAATTAGAATGGTAGAATAGGTTATTCAATTAATAAATAGAAATAATTAAAAAAATGTACATTATAAGCTGTATGTAGTGTCCATATTCAATAAACTATGTTCTTTGACTATGAAAAGAAAGTTGACTTTGATAATGAAAAGTTTATAAAATTCAATTAAGGTTTAAATACGAAAAAAGTTCATTCAAAGAAATGTGACTTTGATTTTAGTCCTATAAAAGTTTTTCTTTTAATTTTATCTTTAAAATTCAAAATATTATTAATTTGATCATTCATCTAATACTTTTATAAAGTAGACACAACTGATATGCTGCTTCATCAACTAAATTACTAATCATCCAATTAAATTTATTAATCTATTTTTAATTATTATTCACAAATGAACAAAAAAAATGTATCACCCCCAAATTCAATACAAACTCAAAACAAACATACTCAAAAATCTGTTTTGTTTGTTCTATAATTACATCACCAAGAACAAAAGGAAAAATAAAAATAAATTAATTAAAAAATAAAATAAAATGAATAAGAGGCAATTTATCATTCTTGTTTTGTTCCACTCAAATCTGCTTTGTTCCACACATTATGAATACAAATCAAGTTAATTAAAATCTGCTTTATTCCACCCACTCAATACAAACCCAAAAAAAAAAAAAAATATATATATATATATATATATATAAATAAACCTTTAAACAGAACCAAACCCACGCGAACCTTCAAACTCATAATCAAAGCATAACTATTAACCCTCTCTCACTTTCTATCTATTATAGTCAGATCTTGTCGCAAATAGTTCATATCTTATTTGGTGTAGATTATTCATCAGAATGGTGTCAGAGAAAACTCAAATGGAATGCATATAAATTGAGTTGTGGGTTTTGAACTTTCATTGTTTTTTGTTTTTGTTTTTGAGATTTTAGAATTTTGAGTGTTATTGTGTGTTCTCGGATCTGCATTTTAGATCGAAGTTCTCGGATCTTTTCCCCGCACGATTACCTTACAAAACTTCTTCCTTTCTTCTCTCACAACTTGCGAATGCCACTGAGATGTCGCCACCACTTCGTTCTTCCTCATGCAACTTCCAGCAACCTCTATTTTCCTATTTCTTCTCATTGTGTTGTTCCTCTCTATTGTTGAATCAATTTTGTTTTTTGTTTTTTGTTTTTTGTTTTTTGTTTTTATGGCTTAGGATGAACATTGTTGGGTTATTTGCATTTTATAGGTTTTGAGTTGAAGAACATGAATGTTTTTGGTTTTATTTCTCTTGTTATAAAATGTTTATTTAATTAATTTGATTTGTTCTTTGAAGTTTTTAATCTGTGAATAATAAGAAAAATGGTTAGTCCTCGTAAGTTATACTTATACATCATTGTTTTATGTTCAATTCAACAAAAATATCTTACGGAGATTAAAATAAAATTAACCTCTATTTGCATGGATTTTTTTTGTATATCTGAGCCTTCAATTAATTACTCTCATGCGACATTTTGATTATGATATTGTTTTAATTAATTACTTTGTATTTACTCTTGAGCGAACTTTGGATATAATAATACCAAAGTAAAGATGTCAAAACTAACTACTTGTTCATATGAGACGCGGTCCGCTTAGTCCGTAAAATATGAGGTTTGCTTAATAATTTTAGTCTGAATTTTTTCCTTATTTTTTGACCCAATTCAAATGAATCAATTGCCCGTTCAAGTTAATCTGTAAGAGTATCATAATCAATTTAAAAAAAAAAACAATACAATTAGGCCATAAACAAAAAAAAGTTAGCACTCAATCAAATTGAATTGAATATCGATTAATAATTTATTCATTTAAATTGATTTCATCTTAATGTATTTACAATATACCATATAAAAAATATAGATGAATATTATCAAATTAAAAGAGTTGCAAATAAATTAAAAAATATGTACTGCGAACTACCCGTTCTACATAAGTCAAATACGGATGCAATTTCTTTAACCCATATTTAAATAAGGAATTTTGCGTAATCCAAAAATATCCACAATCCATTAAAAACGGCCCTAGAGACCGAGTAGCTAGTCTTCACATGTCTGGTCCAAAATTTACAATATTCAATTACTCTCCGTAAATGTAATTAATTGAATTTAACACATAAATATTATGTTTCTTATATTATGCCATGTTCGGATACTTTTGTCCATTTTTTGTAATCTAAATAATGTTTTAAAGTTAAAATTACATATAATTTTTGTTTACTCAATTACAAATGAGAACTTGAAAAATAAAGTTAAATTATTTGGTGATATATAAAACTTTATAAGTTATTTTCAAACAAAAAAGTTACTTCGTTGTATTGTTTTTAATATTGTTATCTTTTATTATTATTTATTAATATTAATATTTTTTATTTTAAAGTTATTAATTATAAATTTATTTTGTTTCTTTGTTTTTTTATAAAGTTGTTGAGACTTGCTATTCATAATTTGATTATATTTAATTACAATTTTATTAGTTTTTCTTATATTTATTATTATATTTTTTTTTTTTGTATATAAATGTTTTGTTTAACATATTTTAAAAAATGTAAAATATATTATTTAAATATTTTAATGTGAAATAGATTTTTAAATAAATTTTTATATTTAATTTTTTAACAAACTAAAAAAAATATAATAAATTGTAAATTAAATTCAAACTTAAAAATTAATTATAAATCAAACTCTCGGATATTTTAAAGTACGAACATTCCCCCTCATGGGTGGCAGCATCTAAAAGACAGATGTGTAGGACAACCAATCAAAATGGTAAAGATTCCCACATATGCCTTTCTATCTTTTATCACGTTCACTCATTTCTTACTTTCTTTGTAATCCTTTTTTTTTTTTTTCTGCCTTCCGATTTTATATACCTTATTTGTCATTACTCGTCGTTACATTTATATGATGTGAAAATACCATTATCAATAATTTATATTACTTATTTTATTTTATTATTTAAAGTAAATTATCTATTTTAGAAAAGTTAAATTCGAGTACATGTGAGTGTTGTAGCCTTGGGAGTTTTAAAAAACATTACATACATCCATTTTGATTTCTAAATACTCTGCATTTGTCTTGGGAGTTTTACACAATAATATTATTTTAACGACAAAAAAATAGATAGTTTAGTTAATAGATTTCAACTAATAATAAATTATTTAGAAGGATATAAATTTAAATCTTAATTGAAATAATTATTTATTAGATTTTATTTATTTCTCACAATTTCATATTATCAATGCTCATTTCTTTGAAGAACTAGATAATTAAGACAAAAAAATATTAACCTATATTTTTAGAAAATTCTAAAGTTTGATTTTTATTTTATTTACTACGATGAAGGGTAATTTAAATAATTTATTGAGATTTGTAGAAGTGGAGGTATAATTATGGGTAAGGCCGATCATGGGTCAGTACCGACAGACCAACAACAAATAATCTAATTTTTTTAAGAGTGTCATAGGCCTCAAAATATACTAAGAGAGAAATGTTCACTGTATATTATAGGATTCATAAACTAATGTTACAGATATTATTTACATATTTTTTTGTTTTTATGTTATTTACAAATATTTTATATTATTTATAATTTAAATAAATATTTTTTTAATTTTTAATATTTATTTTTATTAAATGTCAAATTTTAAATATTAAAAAAATATTTAAACTGTTTAGGACAAGATTACGAGTTAAGAGGTAAATTTTTTAGAGGTGAAACAATTGTTATTTATTGGGATGAAAGCATAAGTAGATTATATACCAAGTATAAGCATGGGCCTCAGGCGAATCGGCCTATGTGTAAAAGAGAATGTCCATTTCCGTTGTAGTTTTGGGTATATGCTAATGTATTTTTTTTCTTTCTTTTAACCATCAATATTTCTAAAAAAAATTATACATGTCTTTGAAAGTATATTTTTTTATAGAAAAAAAGATGTATTTTTGCCTGAAAGATAAACACAATATCTTTTTAAGTATTCGTACGAATTGCATGCAGAGGTGGAAAAAAAAATTATTTTTTCGGTTGAAATATCAATGTTATTTAAGGTTAGAATACTTATTGATCTTGGTCATAATCCACATATAACTCGTGTTTAAGAACAAACATTTTTAAATATGGTGGATCCTTATTCGACCTATATATTTGTTTATTTTTATCGAATTTTAACTTTGGATAGTATAAAAAATCTTAGCTTTTTGTAGACTATCAAGGTTCAAACATTGGGGACAAATGAACATTCTCTTCCGAACATAAGAGAAGATCAACCCATGTTTGAGAACAACTATATATTAAAAGTTTTACCCCATACCCCTCTCCCTTTTATACCTATACCCCCACAAAGGACGGGGAAAAGACATTTTTGCCCTCATATAAAGTATAAAATTTGAAAATTTTACCATTTTGCATTTTAAGTTTTCCAGAAAAAGTAAGATTTTTTGAAAAATTTCCGGAAAACTTCAATTTTAAGTTTCCCGGTAGTTGAAATTTAACAAAAAGTTCCGGAAAACTTACTGGGAAGTTTCCCGGTAGTGCAATTTTTTCCGGAAAACTTTTTTTCAAGTTTCCCGGAAATTCCGGAAGTTACCAGGAAACTTCAATTTCAAGTTTCCCGGAAGTTTTTTATTTTTTTAACTCTTTTTTTTTGTTATTTTTTCATCTTAGTGGGCGCTGGTGTACGAGGTAGAGACGAAAGAATCGTTCGACCATCACGCGGCGAGGGTACTTCATCATCATCTATGATGCATCCTCCAGAAAGGATTCGACCGATAGCGTCGACGAGGAGAAGACGGCGGATGATAGTAGAAGAAGATGACGAAGGAGACCAGGAGCATATGATTATCCCGGAGGCTGATGTTACTATGCATCAGCAGGAGAACCCTCCTGTAGTACATGAGGAGGAGGAGAGAGAGCATACGGAGCAGGGACATGATGGACCTCAGGGGACGCAGTATCCTGGAGGACCATATGATTTGTCCGTCCTTACTCGATACGATCAGCATGTTTCAGCTAGGTTATGGTTTGGTCAGGTATATTAAATTAATTATTATTTATGGTGCATTAAAAATATTTTAATTAATTATTATTTTTGTTCTATATTTAATTTTAATGTCATATATTTTCTTTGTATACAGGAGCAACCAATGCTGAAAATTGTTGCACATGGGAAAAAGCTGCAACAATTTACGCTGCAGGTACTCCTGCGAGTCATCGAGAACTGGGTGACCTTGTCGGGATTGGCCCCATTACAACAGGGTAGTTTGGAGACGATTAACAACAACCTGATTTCCGCATTTGTGGAAAGATGGAATTATGAGACATCGTCATTTCACATGCCATTCGGTGAAATGACGATTACTTTGGATGATGTTGCCAATCTTCTTGGATTGCCTGTCAGAGGTCAGTTCTACACTCCACCTGATGCAGATAGAATAATGGCATGTCATCTCGCCATTAATTTATTAGGAGTGTCTGCATAAGAGATCTGGGAGGAGACCAGAAAGACCAGAGGGGCGCACTACCGACTAGAATGGTTGAGGGAGGTATTCGTGAGGCAGTGCCAAGCAGAGAGATTTGATTGTGCTGTCAGGGCGTATCTGTTGAATTTAGTAAGGAATACTATTTTCACATATAAGAGTCATACTCTTATTGGTGCGAAGTACCTCCCTTTATTCAAAGATTTGGACGGTACAGGTGCATACGCCTGGGGTACTGGTGCACTCGTAGTCCTTTATGACTACCTCTCGGATGTCTGCTGTTATGCCACCAAACAGTTAGGTGGTTATATGTCACTACTACAGGTATTAAATATTTTAATTATTTTAAATTATTAATTTGTATGTTTATCATTAATTTATTTAATTTTATTTGCAACAGTGCTGGATATATGAATATTTTCCAAATTTTTGTAATAGAGGTGACTAGGGTGCTGATCTTAGATGCTTTGCTCGGATGAATAGATGGAGCTACAAACAAGGCAAACAAAAGATCCCCGAGTACAGATATATGATTGACGCACTGACACCTGCTGAAGTCATATGGAGACCATGGGAGAATCATAGGGATGTCATTCCCTTTGATGATATCATGCTCTACACCGGTCACCTCCGATTATGTACCACAGTAGTGGCGTACATGCCAGAGAGGTGTTTGAGACAGTTCAGATATATTCAACATATTCCGCCACAGCCACTTGCAGATCTTGCTAGATTATATGATGCAGATGTGGAATGGATGGGATATGTCACTCCTGTCACTGAGTTATTTCACAGGATCCATCCAGCTACATATCCATCCGAGTGTCCGGAAGGATATTTGGAGTGGTTCTACCGGGTGTCTCATCCACTGCTAGTGCGACCTGAAGGTGTACCTCAGGTCCCAGATTTTAGTGCACCGACCACCGCTACAGATGCTACTAGTTCAGAGCCATTAAAGCCATCTATTCTACAGCAGGTTGGTGATCTTATACAGCAGGGTTTGGATGCACATGAAGCTCACCCAGATGATTTGTATTCTTATTTTTATAGAGCTTTGTATTTATCTCATGGTCACAATAATTAGTAGACTTCTTGTTAGTTTGTTTTGTAAACATTGATTTTCTAAACATTAATGTTAGTTTGTTTTTATTTCATTTTGTTTAGTATTATTTAATTATATTTCGTTTATTTTATATTATTTATAATGAAATATAACGAAAGTAAACTAATTAAAATACAAGATAAAATACAACGACAGAAAACTAAAATGAACTAATAACAAATGATTTTATATATGTTTTTAAAGTATTGTAGTTTATATAAAATCAATCATCATCTAATGACATGACGTCTACGGGTTCTTTTAGTGGAACTTGTCTAACACGTGACATATTGCGTATTAAATACCACCAATGTTGTAGACGCGCAGTATATGTTATTGCCCAAGAAGTTGCCTCATCGTAGCGATATTGCTTCCAACCTGGTGCAATATTTGGCATTGGAAATCCATCTTTTATCTTCAACTGCAAAATATATTGAAATAATAAATGATTTTATTATTTTTTTAAAAAACATTACTTAAGAAAATAATATAGTTTTACCTTAACCCAGTGACTTGTGTCGACAAAACCAATACATATGATACGATCATTTTTTGTCGATCCTGAATGTGAACCCCTCATAGGAAAGAAAGTTATAGAAAATGTCTGACCAAATGTGACGAGAATAATATTATATGTTGTCGCTATCACGTAACCCATATCAGGTATGAACATCCATTTATCTATCGGTTGAACACCTAAGCCTGTTATCTTCAACGAATCTCTAATTTCTTTAATGCGTCATGGGAACAGTTTATCATATGGACTTATACGAGAAGCAATCTCCTGGTCCAATCTATGGCGGACCAAAGACCAAGATTCCTCACCGTGTCCAAGCAGTGATGCAATAGCGCGATAGCCACAATTTCCATCTGCTATCACATTAACTATGTCATCAATGTATGGTTGAATAACATCAGGAAATTGTCTCAGGAACAAATGTATTGATGATTGAGAGGGTTGTTTCTTTGATGAAAGACAATGTCTCTTCTTTGATGATTGAGATTGTTGGGAAGTAGGATCTTCACAATATGTTGCATTAACATGCTCAAAGTAAGAAGGGTCTCGATATACATCATATCCATTCGGCTTCTTAGACTTACTCTTCTTCACCCGTCCTTTGGTTTGAACCTTTTCAGGTGGTGGACACGTTGAACATGTAGTTGGAAAAGCAAGTTCACGCACCTTACTCTTCAATACCCTTT
This sequence comes from Cicer cuneatum, assembly GCA_037974295.1. NCBI lineage: Eukaryota > Viridiplantae > Streptophyta > Magnoliopsida > Fabales > Fabaceae > Cicer > Cicer cuneatum. The sequence goes on along the minus strand of JBBPBO010001986.1, from coordinate 65,695,808 downwards.
TTCCTATAACATCAAGTGATCGAAAGCGTTTCCACAAGGCATCCATCTCAACAGACATATCTAACTCTGATCCATCTTCTGTGTCTTGAGTGAGTTCACATTCCATGCTTAATTTCCTCCATTGAATATGCACATTATCTAAATGAATTGGTTCGCCCATTAATTTATATTGTGCCAATTCACAAGCACAGGGTAACCCGTATGTGCTTCTGAGAGAGCACCCACATACAGATTTGTCGGTACCCACCGATTCAACTTTCTCGTATTCTTCAGCAATACGTGTTTTAGCTTCTTTTGATACAAACGTGTTCAATTTCTGATAAAATGGATTGTTGTGTTCGCGACCTTCACCATAAAAACTTTTCTGAAATGAGGCCTTGATTTTTTTATGTTGCAACCTTATCATGTTGTTCATAGCCTCCCAACATCTACACATGTCACCCATGCTGTTTTCCAACATTAACTTCAGCTTCCAATGAGCTGACTCAACCTTATCATTACATGTAAATTGTCACCGTGGAGCAATCCAACAATATATAGTAAAATTACAAAATGGAATTTTTATAGTGAGATGTCATACCTGTTACTCGTTGTGTTTCCCAAATGCATGACTCGATTTGTCCATGCTTCAACAAACCGTTGCTTATGAGGAGTCAACCAAGTTTCTTTCACATAATCGACAAACACTTTACAATCGACACATGACTGCTCAAACATGTGCAAGCGCATGATATACTCTTTTTCATCATTGGAATACATAACGTCTTTCCACATATTCAATACTAACTCTTGTCTATCCTTTAACACATGTTGCTTGCATTTTGCTCCAACATTTTTGTCGATATGAAATTGACAAAGCAAATTCTCAGCATGTGGAAATACATTACCAACTGCTTTCATTAGAGCAAGATCTCTATCTGTCACAATTACATGAGGAAATTTATTTTGTGTAACAAACAGTTCTTTTAGCCTCACTAATGCCGAACAAAAGTTTTCTTCTCGCTCGCATTCCAAATAAGCAAATCCAACCACAAATGTCATCTCTCTTGATGTCATACCAACAATTTCAAGTAATGGCATTCTGTATTTATTGGTTTTGTAGGTGATGTCCATAATTAACACAATAGGAAACAAATTCAACAACTTCACCGAATCTGGATGAGCCCAAAAAATATCTTTTATAACATCTGAGTTATCCTGTTTTCTATTCCAACACACATATTTTGTATCTCCAATTAACTTGAATAAATGTTGCATCTCTGTGTTATGACCTCTCACCTTCAATCGAATGATACTCCTCTGTTTATATATTTGTGAGATTTGAGTAACATTGTTCTTATCTCGGTCTTGCAATGACAGTAATATGTGCCTCGGTACAACATTATATTTTGTTAAGTCGTGTACATGTTTTTTCTCTTCTTCATCTAAACGACCAACAAATGCATGTCCCTTAAAAGTATCAGGTAATTCATGGTTGTAGGGAAGTTTTCCGGTAGTTATAAATACTCATTTTTTCAGGAAAACTTTTTCTAAGTTTTCCGATAATTACCGGGAATCTCTGTTTTTCGAACTCCGGAAATCTTTGTAGGGGTAAAAAAAATCCTTTAAATTTACATAAATAGTAAAAAATAGACAGGGTATTATTGGTATTTTAAAAAATGTGTGAGGGTATAGGTATAAAAGGGGGGTATGGGGTAAAACTTCCCTTTATATTTGAGTAAAGTTAGTTAGAGGCCAGTACATCAAGACCATCAGTACATGATCCCCAATTAGTGATGGGCCCAATTTTTATAACAAAATAAGGGTGATATTTTTTTTTGTTGAATATATTTTAAGTCCTTAAAAAATTATTACTTTTTAAGTTTAGTCTCTAAGTTTATTTGTTTATTTTTAGTTCCTATTTTGATTTTCTATAGACCTTTTTTAGATACAAAAATATTATTTTTTTTACAATTTTTTTTTTTAAAATAGAGATAAAAGTGAATATAGTTTTTTAAAGACTAAAAAGTTTATAATTTTTTTATAAAGACTAAAAATAAAATTTTAAAACTTTACAGTGACTAAATATTTATTTATTTATTTATTTATTAAAATTGCACTTTTTTTATTATAAACCTAATTTTTAATTTTTAAGAATAGAATACGATCACCAAAATATTTTAAAAAACATCTATTTGAGCCCATGATAATTATACCTTCATACATTTTTAATACCAGTATACTCCCATATTTTCATAACTAAATATATCCTTCACCCACATTTAAAAAAATATGTATTTATATAGTAAACTACAAATTTATAGTAATCGTGTTTCTAAAAAAGTTACATTGTAGATCTAAGTTATTTTTAAAAAAATGTGTACTATTAACATAATTTTCATTGAAATTGTACAATATATACACTTGTAGTAAGTTTGTTAAAAAAAAAGGCACTTGTAGTAAGTTTACGGTAAATACTTTTAAATTGTTCACCATAAACTACAAGCTGGTGTATGTTTCATAACCTTTGTAATTTAAGATGAATATTTTAAATAATCGTTTACAGTAAATTATAAATTTGTGTAGCTCAATTTTAAAAAATTTTAAGTTATACACTATATTTTCTGTACCCACTATAAAAGTGTAACATAAACATGTAGACATGTAGTTTAACTGTACCATGGAATATGGGGATGCTGGAAAAAAATGAAAGATTGGAGAGGATATGTTAAAAAATAAGATCTGATAGTATCAAAAATTAAAATTCGATAAAAATGAACAAATATAGAGTTGGATAAAACTCAACTTAAAAATACGATAAATGTGGAGATACACTGAGAAAGTGTGGGAAAGTGTTTATCGTGGGCCAATCTTTGCTGTCCAATGTGAATTTGTGTTAATCTGGCCCCGTTGGACAGTGAGGACGAAAAGGAGTGCATAGTAATAGGAAAATTTACCTCACTTTTATTTATTAAAAAAATAAAACTAAAAACAACCACTTTTTTCAAAAAATAAAATTGAAAACAGGCAAACTTCGTAAACTTTATCGTTTTAAAAATTGTGTACTAAAATAATTATTTTAAATTTTTTAGAAATATAAATGTATTTTAAAAAATTTAAAATTTGAAATTTTTAAAACATAGAAATATTTTAAAAAACCCAATCTTTAAAAATATATTTGTGTTCTAATAAATTTAAATTTAAATTTTCAAAATACATTTAAAAAAACAAAAATTTAAATTACTAAATAATTTTATTATTATAATAATTCGTGATTAATCATATACAAGTATGTTGAGATAAAAATTCTAATAATTCTAATAATTTAATTTAGTCTGTAAGTTACAATTCTAATAATTAGCATTTAACATGTTTTCTCGAATGTTTTTAAATCTAAGATAGGTTTCAAACGCAATAAGATAAGAGCAAAAGAAGATTAGAATGAAAACTGCCGTGTTAATAACAAAACAACATGAACCAAGAATAATCTGTCTCTGTGTTACTTAACTCAAGAACGATCTTGATCCTTCAAAAACAAGTCCTCAAAAGAAACAAGATATGATTCAGACTTTTATAAGTCAAGAAATACATGACATATCATGAGCAACAAACATAAACAAAACACGCAAGGAATCTGCAAATAAGAATCAACAAACGCGAATTTAACATCAGAGTAACAAGCTGCAAGCTTAATCTTCCAATAAACGAAGAGTTATTGTAAAGCAAACACAAATCTGAACAAATGAGAAATTGCATCACTAAATGTAGACAAAAGAACTAAAGCACATAACATAAGTAAAAGAATTGACAAAAATCAGAAAAATTGCCAAAACAAGAAACGAAGAATGTGACGAAGATCAGCATGAACAATCTTCGTTTATTTGTGTCACATATCTATAAACTCATAGCCTTTACAACCCGTTTCCAAACGACTACATAAGCTGGCACAACCCTTCGAGATGCTTATAAAAGAAACTCTTAGGTAATGGAAACATCATTAGCTATAAGTGCAGTCAATTTCCATTAAAAGTATCATTCTTGAGAATCATAAACTCAAGACATCAACCTAAGCTTTAGTTTTCTGTCATTAGATTCAAATATCAATTTCCAGAATTTGATTGCTTGAAATAGAAACTCAAACAAGTGTTGAGTAACTGTTGATCAAATCAAACTCATCTCAAATCACTTGTGAAACTCAAACACTATAGAGGTAGAGATAGTGTAAGGAGAGTTGTAAAATCCTTGTGTGTTTAAAAAGGATTAGTGTAAATACTCTTATAAGTATTGAGGAGTAATCTCTGAAATATCTTTCAAGGTGAAAGACAAAACTCTTGTAATAGATCAAAGTTGATTATTTGTGGAAAAATAGAAACAATCTTGTTTTGACCATATTAGTGAAAAAGATCACAAGAGTATGAGAACTGGACGTAGTTCACGTTGGGTGAACCAATATATATCGCTATGTGAATTATCTTTCTCTTATCCTCATTTTAATTATCATTTGCACATCACTGATCACTTATTAAAGTTTTTTTTTATTCTAACAAAAGAACGTCCTGCTTCTGTTGTTTATCAAACCAAGATCAATATTGAGATTTAAAGTTCATTGTAGATTTTTTTTAAAGTAATCACAATTCAAACTCCCTATTTTCTTGTGATCAACATTGTCACTTCAAAGTAGCTAATACAAATCATTCAATTGATCATTGATATTACTCATTTTATTATTTAAAATAAATTGCTAACTTTAGATTAATCAAATCACAAGATAAATATTATTAAAGTTAAATATCATTAATAATTTAACTATTGTGAATATTAATTAACAATGTAAATCTTCTTTACAATATCTTTGTATATGAATTAAATCCTACAAATTAATTAATTAAAAAATTTTAAGTTACAACTCTTATATTTTAACATATTTAATTTTTTTACACTCACTCAACACTTTATTTTACTTTTTTTTTATTTCTATTAAATCATTAATATTATCTCTTTGAAATTCGTGTGTGTATTTGAGAGTACAACGAACATCTTCCTTTTTTTAAATTAATAATTGCTGTAGGAATGAATATATGAAGTGTTTAGAATTACACAACATATAATATTAAAGTACACATAGAGTAAATTAAAAACCCAATGGTTAAACGTGCGAATCACTTTACAGCTGGAATCAAGGCGAAATGTGTTTACCAAATCGATCACACAAATAGTACTACTGATTGCCGAAACGTGGAAGATAAGTTGATACAGCGGAAGTTACATGCATGCATGCATGCCACTACTGCTTCGCTAATATTAGTTTTCATGTTTTGACAATTCAACGACAATGTTTGTCTAGAAATGGAGATAAGATAAGAAAAGAAATGCTTCAAGATACTCAACGAGAAATAGAATGCGGAACGAAGATGTTTGTGTGTATGATATGACATATACGTGCATGGTTTGTCTAAGATCTAATAACAACAACCGTAATGGAAATGATAGGGGACACTCCCTTTTACATCAAACCTATTTTTCGATTCACTTTCTATGTTTTTCCCAATGTGTAATGTATATACCAAATGCATGCATTAATTAATCGCACGTGGGCCGGTTGTTTATTTTGGAGATGGACGTACGTTTGTTAAATTCAAATTGTGAAACTTTTGTTTTACCCACGGTACAAAACAGTATGTGGACAATTGTGTGTTTACTAAATTTATCTGCATCCATCATAGTTGTTTCAACTGAACCGTACTTAATAGAATTTGAGCCGCATAGCTTATTTTGAAAATTTGTCAGTTAATGTTTTAATTAATTAGGCAAATGTTCCCCAATTTTATTTTATTTTTATTCAATTTAAATATTTAAGTACATAATTTTGTGTGTGTCATATTAGTCTTTTATATTTAAAAATATTTACATGAATCATTTTTCGATCTTAATTTACTTATGTTACAAATTTGTGTGCATATATAAAGAATGTTTCACCATCATAATTAGACCCTCCTTGACAACAAGGTCACAAACTCATGAGCTTAGATAAAAATAAAACTAGCTACTACCTCCTGTTCATATTATAAGAGATTTTTTGGTATATTTTTTAATCATAATAAAAAGAAACACGTTAATTAATGTTAGAATTATTTTTATGAAAAATGTTTGGTATACACACATAGAAGTATATATACCTTGAGACATAAAAAAAAATAAAGAGAGTAATGTAATAGAAAGAGAAAGATATAGAAAAATAATGTGTTAAACGAATGTAGAAAACTTTGAAGTGTATGTATATCATTAAATGATTTCATGCATTAGTGGTAATTTCTTCTTATATTAAGGATTATAGAGGGAGTATTAGAGTTTTTTCCCTCTCAACCAAAATATTAGAGACTCTATTCTAATTTTTAAAAATTGAGGCCATAATAAAAAAATTAAAATTTTAATAATTAAAAAATAGATAAAATAAATTTTAATTTCTATAAAAAAATTTCAACTTTTTAATCTCTGAATTTTTTTTTCTTTTAGTCCCTATTTTGAATTTTTTTTGTAAAAAAATATATTTTTAGTTTCTATAAAAAGTTTCTATAAAATCAAAATAAAGATTAAAAATAAATAAAAAAAATTTAGAAACTAAACTTAAAATATCAGACCTAAAATCACTCTATTTTATTATATTTTGAAAATAAAATTTGGATACTTACTAATTGAAGGCTCCGTGTTATTAGTATATTTTAACAACACATGAGAGTATGTAGCCGTGTCACTGTGTACAAAAAACCTATGTGATCTTTGCTATTTTGAGGTAGTGAAGTGTATGTATAGTTCAATCATAAAGAGACGACAATGTTGTTTTCTGGCAACGAAATTTAATTTTTGACATATAGTTATTGAGGTTGATGTAAGTGTAACTCCTTGTTTGTATAGTGTTACAATTTGCAGACAGGTCGCTTTGATGGTATCAATGCATCCCACTGTGAGCACCAGGCCAACAATATGGTATACCATCATTTATGTTAATTTATTGAAGACATAAGACCTAGAAGGAAAAAAAAAGTTTGTGTTTAATTGATAAATATTCTCTTAAGTATATTTTAAAATTTAGAATAATCTAAAATTATTTAGATAAGTTATAATATCTATTAAAAAATTTAAAATTATATTACATATAAAAAAGTTAAAAAATATTTAAAAGCATGTATTAATTAGAAAGGTCTTAAAAGTAGTCTAAAGTTCTTTTATTATACCTATAAATATCTCCTCATACTTAAACTTTAAACTTTGAAATCAAGTAAATTATAAGTTTCTCTTAAAAACATCTCTCTTACTCTAAAAGATTCAATATAGATCTTCAATTTAACTTTAATAACAATGTGATAATCTTGTTAGTGAATAATAGAAAAATAATGCATTCAGTCTTAAATATAAGAAAAAGTATGTTAAAAAAAATAGATGTATTTAGTCAAAATTTTGAATTAAATATATTAATTTTTTTAATCATACTTTTGCTTATATTTTAGGTCGAATTAATACCATTATAAGCATTTTTTGAAACTAGGGATCGAGATTTTCCTAAATTCTAATGTGTCTTGAGGTCTTAATTTGCATAAACTTTTTTCATTAAAAAAGAAACAGCTCAAACATTATAGGTGTAGTTTGATATAAATATTTACTCTCTTTAGTCCTTTTTTAAAGAAGAAAAAATATATTCAAACCAGTAAAATTATCAATTGCAATAATTTTTTAGATATTTTAACAAATATATCCTGGTAGAAAATTTTGAATATTAAAAGACAAACAATTATGTGCAACACTAATTTTAATATTATATATTGTACAACACTACAACTAAATTAAAGTTAGTTGCGCATTGAGCTATTTTATTTACAATTTCATATTTATTTATTTAATTAAATAATCAAAATTTACAACGTGAATTTCATCGTTCTTCTTTTAATTTTATTATTTATTTAAACTTTTTTTTTTGTCGACAATTTTGTCATCTATTGCCACTAATTAGCTTATTATTATTTTTTATCGCAAGTTGTTTCAAACATTGGGGATGCTATAATCTGTCGAAGGGGTTGCAACTTAATTCACGGACAATGATTCCATCAAAGGACTTTTTGTGCTTGGTACAACGTGATATAGTTACAAGGGCTAATTGCTATAGGTGTATTCTTTTTATACTAGGACAAGTCAATTAGTCATGTTTTCGTTTCTTGCTCTTGTTAATGGGTGACTTGATTTGAGTCTTGAATCCTCTGCTTCTTATTTCTCTCTCAATCTCTCTTCCCTTTAGTAGAGAGGATGCATTTCATAGGTTTGGTGGGTGTTTGAAATTTGGATGTAGTGGAGAATTTTTACATCATGGTTTAATATTTGATGGAGATATTAATTGGGGATCATGTGGCAACTATTGCTCAAATAAAAATCATTTCATTTTAAGGATGGGAAAAATTTTAGTTTGAAATTATTCAAATCAATATATGAATCCGTTATCGTATGTGGAAACGGATTTGATTAGTCATTATTAACTTAGTTTAGGTGTAATGAATTAGACTATCTTTTGTACATCCATTTTAATAATGTTTTTCTTATAAAAAACGCAGTAAAAACTAATAAACATAATGTTAGCTTAGCCCAAACTAAAACTTCTTCAAAGGAAAAATAAGTGTGTTCACTATTGTCAAGAAGTTAGTGTGAGATGTTATTGATATTTAACTTTGTAGAATAGTTTTTCAAGTCACTTTTGTTGTCAGGTAAAACAACTTTTTTGTTTTTTTTCTTGTTAGAATAAAAAAAAAATATAAAATTGAAAAATAAATTAAAACTATAGAAAAGTAGGTATATTGTGATGTCCAATTAACCCATTTTAGAGTTTTTGAAGGGTTGAATGAATATTTAAAACAATATAGTTGAGTTGTTTAAATAATTGAAGAGTGTAGAATAAAATAAAAAATTAAGTGGAGTCAATCTAAAGAACCAAAATAGGTATAATGCATTCTTATATATGTATATTTATAATTCTTAAATACAAATTTAATATTTCATTTTTTCTTTTTCTATTATATCATATGCATCTACTAAATACACTCTTAATTTCTTTTTCATTTAACGTGTTTATGAAGTGTATGGATGTATACACATAATTTTTGAAGGAAAAATTTATAAGTATCTTGTGATAGTTGAGAAAAATAATTTAAAGCCAAAGATGACTTGTGAAGCCTGAATATTACTCTCTCCGTGTTTTACAACGTGTGTCATTTAAAATGTTTGTACATAAATTAAGAAATGTAATAATTAAAAAAATAATAATATTATATTAAAAATTGTGAATAACATTCATTTTAAAATAATTTTTTTGATAAAATGATATTCATTGCGAAACGAATTAAGTATAAATTAAGAATATATATCCACACAATACATATATGATACTTGTGAATATTTACATATACATATTTTAGAAATATTAAAATTATTATTTTTATTTATTTTTAATTTAGTTGCTATTTCGTGATATTTCATAGATATATGCAATATTTGAGACATCAAGATGTAAATGACCAAGTTGAAGATGATGTTGAAATTATTGAATTGTAATAATTGTATACATATTTAAAAATCAATTTTTTATTTTTATGGATTATGATACTAGGTGAAGAAGCATTAAAAATGACTTTTGAGTTGTTGGTTAATGGATAAAGATAATATTTATTTTAAATTATTTTGATGATATTTTTGTCGATATTGTAATATATATTCATTTAAAATATATTACGAAAATTACAATTATTATAATTATATATTAATAAAAAATAATTAATATCGCATTCATTACAATCGAAGAGTTATATATTATGAAATTTTATTTGTGAAAATTGTTTTAATACCTCATTTTGTGGTAACACCACCTTTATAACCGCTAACCGATCGCAATATATTGTGATATATTCGCAAATTATGCTTTTACATATATATAATTTTTTTAATAGATTTTTTGATAACAATTAAATTATATTGTATCATAGATTTTAAAAATTTATCTTATTGTACTATTCGTATCATATAGCAACCATACTATTTGTCCATTTTCATAAAGTATGACATGATGGATGAGGCTTTTTAAATAAAAAAAACAATTTAAACAGTGATAATCTAATATAATCTAATCTAAATATGTACACTACAATTAACTTTGAGTTCCAAGTTCCAACCCAATCTAATCTAACTACGGTACTGTGTTCACTGCGAATCTTCCAACAAGTTTTGTTTTTTGTCTTTTTTATTATTTACTTAGGTAAATACAGTAAATAATACTCCTAGTAAATGAGGAAACAAAAAACAAGGAAAGAAGATTTGTAATGATGGATCCGGATACAATGATGTTACTATGTAGTATAAAGACATATCCAATCTAGCGATGTGAATGAACAATTTGATGAAGGCACAGCACAGGGAGGGTCAGAATTAAGTTAAATTGAATTGAATTGAGGTAGTAGTAATAGTGAATAGTCATTGCAGGGAGTGAGTGATGTAGTAGCACACCATACCATAGGAATAGGATAGCATAGAGTCCAACAATGGGAAAAAAACAAAGGACTAAAACTAAACCAAAGTTACAGTCTTAGATTAGCCCATTCATTTGCAACATTGAAGTTTGGACTTAGAAAGAGAAATTAGTAGTAGTAAAAAGTGGCAGAGCAGAACAGAACAGAACAGAACAGAGATCGGGTGAGACAGTAAACTTAGTACGGATTTGATAGGTGAGATACTTTATAGAGAAAGAGAAAGAGAAAGAGAAATGTGGGGCTGTTTAGAATAATCAACTTTTTACTATTCACATGGGGTATACAAACTGTAGAAAGTAACAGTACTTGTAGTAGAGTAACAAGGGATGGATAGGGTTCAGGCTTTTCATGCTGCTTATGATACATATGCATGCAGATTATTAATACAGAGATAGAGAGAGATGCATTGCAATTTGCATCCCCTTAGCTAGAGTCCTAATCCTTTCCTTCCAACTTTGGCCCCATTGTGTTGCTATATTTATTAAGGTCATTTATAAATTTGGACTTTGCAGGTGTACGAAATCCTAAGGCACTGACAAAAGCCGAGGAATGCGGAATTGCTTTACTACAAGGAAAAAAGGGACACAGTGTAGAGAACCCCTGATTCTACACGTGTCCCCCTCTAATTATCATACTACAACCCAACCAATTCATTATATATATATTTCTCCTTTTTTTTTTTTCCCACTTTCTTATTTCTATTCAAATCAATTTGAAATTAACAAAATGTCAAACTAAGTTTGATACTACTTTTGTTCATCCCAAAATTTTCAAAACAAATGTATTATAATCTGATTTTGTTTTTAAAAAAATTATTAATTAACAATAGTCTGATTATAATTCTTTCTTATTTGTACAAATGTACGAGCATCAAACGATTTATACGTATTATGCATAATCTGTTTTGTTTAACGGTGAAATATACCTCAGTAGATACCTCCTATTAGCAGTTTTGTTTTATTCACTTTAGGTTGCTTTAAAAACAGCTGTTTGACCTAAGTACGGAGATAACAAAAACTTGCTGTCATATGATATTATACACAAATACATTGGCTATAAATTGAAAATCGTTAAATTAACACGGTGTTAGAGATCTGCGAACAAAGTAAGCTTTCATTATCTTCTTGGACAGTGTTTCCGAACTCTGACAATGATGCTTGTGCACATTACTACTAACTACAGACTTTTGATAGAGGGAGAGGTAGGAGTATAATTAAAATTCAATGTGAAAGAGGGAATTATACGAGAAATTAACTACGTATAGGAATAATAAGACGTAAAGTGATTTCTTGTAAAAAGAAAAGACGTAAAGTGATTTGGACATCCTACCATGCGCACAACACAAATGTACTATAAGCTTTTGACCTAGGTTAGGACAGATATTATTACAAAAGACCTAAGACAGCTCTGGTGTTTGCCTTAAATATAACAATAACCATGTGCCGTGAGTGTCAAAGCCAAATATTGCGAACTGATATGTCGGCAATAACACAGTGGAGACTAACCGAATAGTAGCACTTACGATAAATTCATAATTATGAACCCACAGATATGGGAATTTAATTTAATTTAATTAGCATATCCACCTCAAATATTTTCAAGATAGAAATGCACGGAGAGTGAAAGATGATACCAAAGGAAATATTTTCCTCATTAGAATTGTCAAAAGCAGAGTTACCATGCCTTGGCGGCAGGGCATTTTTTTACGCGGAAGAAAATCGGTACTGTATATTAAAAAGGACAAATGGTGAAAACCAGCTCTTGAACCAAGCGATTCAATTCCTACTTTAAGTCCCTACAAAGTTAATTTGTCAAATCACATTCCTAACCTTCCAATACAAAGACTAGACTTGTAGCTTTAATCTAGGAGCTGTGCTTCAGCTCCTGCAGTAGAAAGGGGATATGTTGGTGGAGTTAGTCATTGGAGGAGGAAAATGAGGATGGAGGAGGGTCATGTTTGGATAATGAATTTGACTATCCGCAGCTGATGATGGTACTGTTGTTGGTGAAGGGAATCCTGATGATGCTGCAGCAGCAGAGAAAGGTGGAATCAAAGTTGACCCATTATAAGGACTTTGGAGTTGCCATGCCCATTTCGGCACTGGATCAGCTTCCATCCTATTCTCTATTGCTCTTTCCTGAAAATAGAAACGAAATTTAATCATCATAAATCATAACTAAATGAAAATAGGATAAAGCTTATTTTTTATGTCTAAATGAAAGTATTTATAAAATATTTCTAAAAACTTTTAAGAGGGAGATTGAAATTTTTTATGATATCAATCGGGTCACTCTTCAATTTTATAAAATCTGAAATACTGTTAAAACATATATAGACATAAACCTCCTAAACTTTTTCCAACAAAAAAACCCAACTCACAAACAATGGTTAAAACAAAATTAGTATGGTAACAAGGATATACGAAAATTACCTTACACATGGGGAAAAAATTGGATGGCATGTTAAAGCCGTAAGATGGCTGACCATTGAGTGATCTTGACCCAGAGTCCTCAAACTATCAAGCAAATTGAAAATATATAATTAAGTATGCAAACTTTGAATTCAGATGAAATGAAAGAGCAGAGGGGCAAGGACAATTACAGACTTAAAGAAGAATTGACTGGATTTAGCACAAGGGAAATACACCATTTTTGAACCTTACCATAACACTCTTATCAACAGGAATATCATCCCAGCTACGCTGAACTTGTAAACCACTTCCACTGTGGTGCATGTTCATCATTTGGTCATCAGAGTTAGAAGGAGGAGCTATAGCCAAATTCAGATCAAGATTCCGCTTGCCATCTAAACAAAGCTCAAATTCAATGTGTTGTTAATGCATTTCACTTCATAGTTTAATCAAAAGCAGATTACAAAGCCCAAAAAGTATTACCTTTGTTATCAGAATGGGAAATTAACTCCCCTTCATAAGAGCTGGCCTCAAAATTAGTAACTGCTTCTCTTCCATTGCATTTTATAGCAGCCTTATCATACGCTCTATGATCAATACAGCAAGTTAATAACGCAACATGTATTATCCAAAAAGTTTAATTACGCATTACGTATGAGATATTCTGATATAAGAATTGGTAAACCTTGCTGCGTCTAGTTCGCTATCAAATAGCCCAAGATATATATACCTGCAGGCAAGAAACAAACCAGAACTTAGTTAATGGTTTATGGTTAAAAGCATTTTAGGATCAACTATCAATTAATCAAAATCAACTAATTGGTTTTCTCACTTTTTACCAAGAAACTGTCCCATACGAGCTTCCCATCGCCCACATTTATGCAGAGTAACTCCCCTGTATTTGGAGCTTCCTCTTGAGAAACCAGTGCTCTGTCTACGCAGAATATGCACAAACTCTTCCTTCGTAAAGTTACTCATCTACACAACAATTAATCAAAGTAATTAATGCTACAATTAGAATTTACATTCAGATTTTAAATAAGATCAACACAACAATCACTACAACAAATGCTCGCAAACCTGCTTTATATCATCATCATAATCGCTAACGTTGAAATTGATATCCGCATCAACACCACGGAACTTGATTGCAGCTCGATCGTATGCCCTGCAAATTAAACATACAACAAAAATTTATAATTAAAAAAAAACAAAAATCAATGAAAAACATTTCAAATGCTCAAGAAAATAATAACTTAATAAAAAATTAAATAATAACTAAATACGAAATTTACCTTGCTGCAGCATGAGCAGTGTCAAATCCACCTGAAAAAACAAAAAAGCAAGAACGATCAAGAACGTAAAAACAAAACGAAATGATCTCAAATCATCGATCGGTGTTGCTTCCTTACCTAAGTACACTTGTTTCCCACAATCCCTGCAGAAAAAAAGTGGATTCAGAAACAACACTAGAATGTAATGGTGAAAGTGAAAACTGAATTAAATGAACTGCAAAGGAAAAGAATAATCGATTGCTAACCAAATATGCGATTCCCATCTTCCTGTTCTCCGGTAGAAAGTAACGCCACGATACTGCGAACTTCTTGACCTCGGTCCCCGACGACTCTTCTTCACCTGCTGTGGTCGTGGAGCAACAACAGTTTGCTCCGGCACGCCACCATGATGATCCGACGAGAAATTCAACCATCCTTTACTCTCGGAAGGCGAGATTCCCGTTTCGTTTGCCGGAAAAAGCTGAATAGTCCGTACACCAGCTTCTCCGGCGCTGGAGAGTTGAAGTTCACCGGAGATAGTAGCGTTGTCGATTGAACTATTGCTGTTTAGTATGGCGAAGTTGTAAGCATAAGCATCGCCGTAAGAACATGAATCTTCAGTGTCAGCAGTGTTGACGACGGAGGAATCAAAGCTGCCGGAGCTTTCCATTTGAGCGGCGGAGAGTGGAAGAGTGTAGTTATCGAAAGCGGAATCGGCGTTGAGATTGAGATCCAACATTGTGAATTTGTTACGATTCAGTTATTATTAAGTTTGGAGGGAAAAATAGCGAGTTGGTTTGTTATTGTCAGTTAGAATGAGAGGATCCAATGGAAATTAACGGCAACGCGCGGCTTCAGTTAATTACTTCATTCTTCGTGTTTTACAAGAGCGCGCGTAACATCAAATACTGAAATAGAGAAAGAAAGAGATAAAGTGTTGGTTTAGTGAGTGAATGGGGTTGAAAACAAGCATGAATGATGAATGAATGCTTGCTGACCTTAATTCCTTTTCTCTTTCCCCTTACCCTTATAGGCATAGATAGTATTAATATAATAATGCATCTATTTGTTTTGTTTCCCTTTTTCAACCCTTTTCAGGTTTTATTTATTGTTAGGTGAAGGGAGGGTCAGACCCTATTGTTAATCGCAACTTTTTTGTTCCTCTTTAATTTAATAAATATTTTTCATGTTCTAATATATTGTTCATATAAAGTGCATAAATCTCATGCACTTTTTTTTAACTTCAAATATCATGTACTTGAATAAATTTATGTATAGTGGGTAGAGACCATCTTTTTATTTTGGAATCACTTTGGTGTGATCATATCTACATTAATAAATTGTATTGCATTAGAAATCTACGGTTAATCTTATTTGAGTCATAGTAGTGCTAAGATAGATGACATGTTGAGAAGTCACCGTGTTGCACTTTACACACCCACTTTTTTTAATTTCTTGTAAAAACAAAAATAGCTCTGTCGTTTTGTCTAAATAGTTGATTTTTATATGTATTTAATTTTTTTTTATTTTGTTATTTGAGCAAAATTATTTTATTTGTCTTTTGGATTCACGTCGATGTTTGTTTGTTTCATCTTGACATATTAATTTTGATCAATTAAATATTAAATTAATAATTTTAGTGTTGTCAACGTTACAAATTTATATCCATTAGTATTTTTGATATTTTAGTTTTGTCACTTATTTATATATTTTATCATTTTATTTTATTAATTTGAATGTTATGAATTTATTCGTAAATTTTTCGTTTTAAATTATAGATACTTTGAATTTATTTTGTTATCCATCGATTTATTCTACTAATTTAGATACAAATATCGTATTTTAATAAATAAATAAAAAAAATCAAGTGGTTACAATCTTAAATAAAAATTATTTGAACTGTGTATTACAACACAAGACTTTCTCAATAATAAATTTAGACACAAAATTTGACACAAACATCCTACTTATATATAATTTTTCTCAAATGCTTGTGTCTGTCTCTTGAATATTTATCCACAATCACACTAGTATGCAGAGTTGAGATAGATGTCAAATATTATATGTAAAAAAATACATTTGTTAATATGTGACACAAACTTTGTTTTTTTTTTTTTTAAATATTGTAAGAAAGAACACACACAAGATATGAAAAATAGTACTAGTATGACTTAACAAACATTTTGACATTAAAAAGAAAATGAAATGAAAAATAATCAATTTTTGATAGAACACAAATATTCCTATCTAACAAACTCACAATACTTTAGTTAAAAACAAAAAACAAACTCAATATTCAATTTTATATTATTTGTAATATATAATTATCGTGTTTTCAAATATTTATTTCATAAAATATAAAAAAATTTAATATAATAAATATTTGAAAATTAGTTCAGTTATTTGGCTATAACATTTAACTTTGAAACAACTATATTAATAAAATAATTATTCTTTGATTTTGTATTTTTTCATTATTGATAATTAGATTACTTCAGTTATTTGGCAATAACATTTAACTCTACCCCAAATCTTATAATTAAATATATATTTTTGAATTATTTGTAAATTATTTACCTCTCATATAGTGACCAACCCCACATGACCTACTCGCATGAAATGTGTAGATGCACGAGTATGTTAATCAACAGAGAGCTGAAAAAGTATTGCATAAAAAGAAAAATATAAAAATTATAGTTATTTGATATACTGGCTCCTAAAATACAAAAAGAAGTGTAGTTTTCTTTTTAGCTAGAAACAAAAATAATTTTATCTTTAAAATGATTTAAGTCTCTTTAAATTAAATAGAGACGAGACATATTTTAATCTAGCTTTGAAAATATAACAACATTGAAACTTTTGAAAAAGTACTTGTTGTTGATGTAGTCCTAACCAGTTGAATGTATTAATATTTGCACTTACACATAGTTTTTACAAAATAGACTAAATTGTATAAAAATTAATTGAAAAGTGAGATTTAAGTTGTCCCCGAAAAATGAAAACGAATATTTTCCACAAACATTTTCTCTTCACTCTCTTCTAAAAATTGTAGATAAGTCCTCCACATATATTATAATTTTTAAAGGCAACATAGAAATAGTTTATTTCGTTAATCTGTTCAATAAACCTAAATATCTCCTCATCTTAAAAGAAACTCCGTCTGTAATCATTTTTATAATTAAAAAATTAATTAGTTTACTTTATTAAAATTGTTAATTAGTGCACATGGTAAATAACAAATTGGCGTGATCGTAATGTTGAGCATGAGACACAAAACGAGAGACACGTGTAATAATGTGGTAAAATTTGAGGTTCGCAAAGGATAAGGAAGAGGTGAAGACAGTTCCACGGTTTCAAGTCCAGCAAAGGAAGAACAAAATTGCAATCTTCTTTCAAATGGATATTATTCATACAAACTATTCAATACCAACTTTTATATCTCATCGTTTCTCTTCTTTATCATCGTCTTCTTTCCCCTTAATAAAAACTCTCTGTTCCAAAAGGGACGAATCTCAAAGAAACGGCAATAACAATAACAAAGGTATCAATTAATTGTTGGATCTACAATATTGTTTAATTCACACTACAAGAGGACTTGTGATACATCTAAAACTATATACATGATTTTTTTTCCTTCTTAATTTAATACAATGTTAATAATTCATTTATGTTATATTAAAGCATTCCTTCACTTAATTATATGATACGATCCTTTATATTTCTAACGAATCTATTTAATTGTTTTAACAATTTAATTTATATATTTTTTAACTGAAATTTTTGTTATGTTGTAAATAAATCATAATTGTTGACACTGCAGAACATTTTAAGCTATGAAAATGAAACTCATTTGTTTAATGTTGATTTTATGTCTTAAGATGATAAATCTTCAACGGATTGGGACAAGGCATGGTCAAGATTCAAGAAGCAAGGAAGAAAAACTCTGTTCTCAAAGTTTTCTCCAGACAAGTATGTGAGTTGGAATCCTAGGCGTTCAGATTTCCCACTTTCTGAAGAGATTGATCCTATAAAGAGAACAGAGAGATCAAATCTCAAATTCTGGACTAGTCCGACTTTTACTCTAGGTGGAGCACTTATAATTCTCTTATTTCTTTTGTTGTACACCCTTCAATCGCCAATTAACAAGTAATTTGAATTATATAATTTGGAAATTAAATAAATATTTGTCTCACAGAAAAATGCATATCGTTTTCTATTATTATTGTAATTGATGGTTTGCTTTGCATACATCATGTAACTAGCTAAAGGTTAATCAATTGTATGACCTGATAATCAATTGTTATTAATCAAATTTTCATTCCGTTTAGGTTAGCTTACGTAGGTTGAATTGTGAGGAATTTCGCTGTTTTATGTTAGCTGGGGGTAGTGTAGTGGTTGGCTCGGCAAGCTGTGTAGTATTTTGATTTACAAATTGACAATTTTGTGGAATTGGATTGTATAGGATCGTGCAACACTCTCTACTACTTCATCATTCCTCATTAACTATGGTAATTAATCTAATGACATATTCATAATGGAAATTGGGGCATATTTCATTAGTGTATGCAAGCAACTAAAGTAATTTGCAACGTTGTTATCAATAAAAATTTAAATGAATTGGATTTTGGGTTTATCATTTAAGACAAATTTCAAGATTTAAGACAGGTCACTTATATTTGCAAACTAATTTGTCGTATCATTCTTTTTTCAACAACTCTCTCAAAGTGTTTGAAGAACTAGATAATATTGAAAATTTTATAATATTTTAAAAGTATTGTAGAAATTATTTTAAATTAAATATGATAATACTACTCTAGAATAAAATATATCAAAAAAAATAATTGAAAAATCGTTTTATTCGATCTTAATTTTTGAATTATTATTTTTATTTATATTTTATTTTAGAGAAACTATATATTTATTTCATATTATTAAATTAAAATATTTAATGAAGAGTTTAAACTTTAAATTAGTTTTATTAATATTGTAGTTATAACAATATTTATGTCAGGGAATATATTTGACAATTGGTTATGGTTTACAAATAGACACTGATTTCAATTGTAAATTCTTTTAATTGCTATTAAACAATTGAAGTTAAAGACCAATTTATTGTCTATTGAAAGGTAACCGTACGTGGGATTAAAATGGTGGCTTATTATATACTGTTTTGTAGTGTATTTATTGAAAATATATGAAAAATGTGTTTAGTTTTTTCTTTTATATTTTTTTTTAACTTTCTAAAATACACTTGCATCTTTTGAGTACTTATTGAAAAAAGATATCAAAAATGTGATTTCTTTTATATCCCCTTTTCTCTGGTAAGAGATCTAGATATCTGTTATGTGTAAAAAAATTAAAAGGTTATAGAATAAAATTAGTCTCTTTAATTTAAAAGTTAACAGATTTTGTTTTTCTTTAAATTTTTGAACTACACAATAAAAATTTGATCTATTTTTAACAATTTCATGAGATAAAACCATTTAGATGTATTAATTAAATTAAAAATATAAAAAAAATTGAAATATAAGTTTTTACAAAATTTTATTCTATTTTTATTGGTGTTAATCATTAAAAATATGTCACATTATTTAAAGTATCTCACATCATCATTTTTTAGTTAAAAAAATTAGAAGAAAAACCAGAAGTGTCGACTTTTAAAATTGATAAATCAATTTCGTGAATCAGTAAAAAATAAGGGATTAAAACTATAATTAAATCTTTAATTTTCGATAATCTAGACAATTTATAGAAAAGTTAAAGTTATTTTGTATTTGTTATCGTAATAAAATATCGATTTTTTAAAAATTCATTATAAAAAATAATTTTTCAAAAGCTTATTAAAAACAACTTTTTAATTAAATATTTTTGAAGATTTTTTGAATTATCATTTTCTTAAAAAATTGTGATAAATAACACAAGTTTTCAAAGCAGATTATTTGTTTTAAACTATAAATATCTCATAAGAATCTTTAAATGGAACAAATCTACGAAGAGATTATTTAAAGGAAACTTTTTTAAAAATTATGTTGATAAATTATTTTGATCTCATCTGTAAGCATTTATTTTTGCGAACAACTCTCTGAGCATTTAATCAAGTCAAGTGTTTTATTCAACTTTGATGAAAACAAGTTTCTTAATTGGAGAATTGAATTTTATATCCTAGTTTTAACTCTTGCTTTATATTTTATTATTTTTTATGAACTTTTAAAAATAACTTCGTAGAAAACAAAAAAAATCAAAATAAAATCAGTTTGTTTTTTATATTCTACATCTATAATTTTTTTACATTAGAAATTTTGTTTTTAAAATTTTTAGTATGTAATTTTTTTTTCAATTTTATTTTATTATAGAAAATTTTGAATTTTTGGTATATAATTTTTTTTTCAATTTTTTTATATTCTATAAATTTAGAGTTTTTGAAATTTTCCATACAAGAAATTTTTCTCAATGTTTTTTTTTACAAAAGGAAATTTCATCTTTTGAAATTTTTAATATACAAATTTCTTTTAGATACCATAATTTTTTTGTAAATTTTTTTTCTCAATTTGTTTTACGTATCAGAAATTTCTAGTATAAAAATTTTTTATTTTATTTTTTTACATTAAAAATTTCTTGTATGTAAAAATTTTATCTATTTTTTTACATATCAGAGATTAATTTCTAGACCAGATTTTTAGAAAATAAAATTCTATATCTGAATTCTTGTAATTGTGCGGGTTAAAAAATTTTCAACGAAAAAAGATAAAAATATAAAATTTTCAATGAAAAAAGATAAAAATAATAAGAGTAAAATTAAATTTTTCAAAACTAATATGAGTAGGGGTCAAAAATTGAGAATATAAAATCTAATTTTCTCTTAATTTTTCTCAATTGATCCAAGACCCAATTTGTCAAACACACATGTTTAATACAGTTTGTGCCACTACTATGTTCAACAATAATCATAAGACTATGGTCGACAATAGTCTCAACGGCAAAGAGGAGCAGCAACAACGATTGTGGTGAAGAAAACGCCGAGCATAAATGCCCATGTCTCCAATAGAACTAATAGATCTTAACAACTATTTAAGCACATTAAAAAGCACATAATTTATATAATATGTTACATCTCACTTTTCTCAAAAGAGTGTTTGTAGATATTACTCAGTCAAATATCTACCCTAATTTATTTATTTTTACAATCTTTTATTGTTGTATAAGAAAAATATATTTAGAATGAAACTCGAGCATTTTGTTAACATACGATAACGTTCATAAGGACAAGATGATTTCAATCCAAAACCCATATAAACCCCACATCCTCCATTCAACTTAACCAACGGTTGGACAAGAACAAGAATGAGAGATTTTGTGATCCTCGGTTCTTCCATCATCACTCCTCCTCCAAACCCATCATCACAGCCCCGTCACACCATCAAACCCCACAAATCTTCTCTCCCAAAGCTCCCTTCTTCATCTCCACGGAAGAATTCTACTACCCTTCTTCAAACCCCTCTCATTCTCAAACAATTCGAAACGGTTCTACACGACGCCATTGATTCTGATTTGAATGCTGAGCTTTTGGCAAACGCGGTTCTCATGGGTATCAAAGGAAGGAACTTTCGGATTGTGATTGATAGTTTGTACAAATTGCAGGGTATTGGGAATGGGATTTCTCTGTCTACTCAATTTGATGAATCTGCTATCAATGTCATTGCAAAGGAGTGTTCTTTCATGGTCACGTGCGGTCACATTCAGGAAGCTGTTGAATTGATGGAGGTTCTCTCACGTAATTTTTCTATTTTCTTTTCTGGTTCTTTTTGTTTTTAGTAGCAATCAAATTCTAGAGGGTGTTTCTTCTTATAAATTAACATTTTTGCTTTGAATTCACTGATCGAACTCTTTTTTAAGGTAATGTGTTTGTTTCGATTAACTTATTTAAACTTGTCTAAGCTCACGAGAAGTTATTTACAGCTTATTTCCGTAAACTCTTCGAGAAAGCTTATAGGTTATAGCTTATATGAAAATAATTTGACTTTATTTTATCTTTTATTATAGAAATAGGTTATACACAAATACTTATATGGTAAACACATTTGCTATAAGGGCTTAATTAAGTTGTTTATCTAAATAGAGCCACATTTATAAATGAAGCAGCTTCTTTATGATTGACATTTTTTCTATGTGATAAATTAAAATACATGGATTTGTTCATTCAGGTTTCCAGCTATCAATTGGAGAACTTGTTCAGCCATCTGACATAATAAAAAGATGTGTTCTTAATCGTAAGCCAAATTTAGCTGTGAGGTATGCATGATTTTAGTATATTGTTTCAATTTCTTAAGCACATTGAGCTGCTTTTTGTGGTATTCTATAAATAGTTCATTCATATAGGTTAGTTTTCTTTATATAATCAATTCTATTTTATGTGATAAGTGTCACATTTTTCAGGTATGCGTCCCTTCTTCCACAAGCACATATACTATTTTGTAGCATCATATCTGAATTTGGCAAAAGTAGGGATTTAGTTTCTGCTCTGAAAGCTTACGATGCAATGAAGAAGAATTTGAAACGTCCCAATATGTACATATACCGGGCAATAATCGACGCTTGTGGTCTATGTGGCGATTTCATGAAATCTAGGTACATATATGAGGTATTTTTCAATCAGTTTACATTTTCTTCAACTTGTATAAGGCGACTTAAAGCAAAGAGCCTATTAAAGAATTTTGGGTTTTATTTGACAACTTTACACTCTTAAATGTAGCTATGATGCAAAGGCCTTTTACTTGCCAGTTACAACTCACTAAAGAAATATCTAGTTTAAGCATTTTTATTGACTTTTCATTCAATGAAAGGGTAATTAAATTTTCAGAACTTTTCTACTTATTCTGTGATTTGGCTTTTGCATGTTTCCTAAAGTTGTCTTAGATTTTTAAAATACGAAGCTTAAACTTGATTATCTTGTTAAAATCTTATACTAATAATTCACTTCTCAGTTGTGTATTATAGCATTCATTTTGGATAATTTCTGGCGCAGGATTTGCTTAATCAGAAAATCACTCCAAATATATATGTATTCAACAGTCTCATGAATGCCAATGCCCATGATATCAGCTACACGTTAAATCTATACCAGAATATGCAGGTGACTCCTGCTGTCTGCAAATATTATTATGGCATACATACAAAACTTGAAAAGATAGATGTGCACATATATATAGCTAGTTTAATTATGATTCTAAAAGCTTGCATAAGGCATCAGTTGTTCTTACTGTTCCTATCTTGTCATAAAGTTTTGTTTCATGTACTAAATAAACAGCACCAAGCAAATCTTGTATATCCCACTATCCATTCTGTTTCCCTTGAAAAATGAGAAAAGAAGGCTAATTAGATTATCTTCTGCATAATTTGACATATTAATTGATTGAATATGCTTTAATTTTGATAACGAGAGTTTGCAAGAACATTAAAGTTTCCATTCATCCAAGCAACTGCTATATATTTGCTGATTTCCTGCTACAAATCCAGAAGGTAGGCTTGAAACCAGATATGACATCCTATAACATCCTACTGAAAGCATGCTGTGTTGCTGGAAGAGTTGACTTGGCCCAAGACATGTATAAGGAACTTAAGCATTTGGAATCAACTGGACAACTGAAATTAGATGTTTTTACCTACAGCACAATTATTAAGGTATATTATTATTGTAGATCAATAATATCGCTATAATTTCATTGATTTTGCATTGTTCCTTAAAATTATGTAACACTTGTGTAAAAAATATTTGGCATGTTCTGACCAATGCCAATTTCAGGTCTTTGCAGATGCGAAATTGTGGCAAATGGCTCTAAAAATCAAGCATGACATGCTGTCGGCTGGTGTTTCTCTTAATACAGTTGCATGGTCATCATTAATCAATGCCTGTGCACATGCAGGGCTTGTAGAGCAGGCAATTCAGTTATTTGAGGAGATGCTATTGTCTGGCTGTGAACCTAATACACAGTGTTTCAACATCATTTTACATGCATGTGTCGAAGGTTGCCAGTATGACAGGGCTTTTCGCTTTTTCTATTCTTGGAAGGGAAATAAGACTTTAGTGTCCTTGGGTGAAAGCCACAATAGCAATGCAGAGGAGGGAGGCACGGAAAAAGTTACCGCCGCAGTGCCGAAAGGCATTTCTAGTTCGCATATCATGAGTTTTACTGAGAGGTTCCCCTTCAAACCAACTACATCGACATACAATACTTTACTGAAGGCCTGTGGTACTAATTACTATCACGCAAAAGCATTAATCAACGAGATGAAAACAGTAGGTCTTTCCCCTAATCAAATAAGCTGGTCAATTTTGATAAATATATGCGGAGGATCAGAAAATGTGGAGGGTGCCATTGAGGTAAAAATTTAATTAATTAGAATATAATATTTTGCTTCGATTTTGCACAATGTTTTGGAAACTCTGTCGTTCTAAGTTGTGTTTGAATTGGTGTTTTGGTAAAATTGCCACGGGTAAATTATTATTTTTTTAAATCATAATTGACATTTTTATGTATTGATTGAACTATTTAGTCGCACCAAGAAAAATGAGAACAATTATAAGTATTTGTTACTCATAAATTTCCCAACGTGTTCGGTTTTTGGTTGGGTATCAATGGAATGTATAAGTTGGTGCCTTGATCAATAATTAGAAAAATGACCATTGATTTAGACTTTGGAGGGAAAAAATAAGTGAAATGGAAAATCCTTATCAAATTGTCACGACTCAGAAGACTGAATGCCGTGACCGGCGCACAAACTATACTCCTAGCCTGACAAGTCTATCAACAACTTAATAATTACGCAATTAAATAGTTCTAATTAACTATCTCAAAAAAAATATATGTATTTTTTTCTCGAGATTTCGACATAGTATCTTCTGTAACTTCAACGTTTCCAAATTTATAAAATCCTGTTTCAAACCGTTAACTCAAAGAGCAATATCTAAATATTTAATACATTTCCCAAAAAACTTTCTAGACTCAAAATAGTTGCAAAATACATCATGACTCAATAGACTTTACAAAAGAGTCTTCCATCAAAGAGGCTTACCAAAAAAAATATGATCGAGACTTGAATCTACTAACAGCTTGTTACTCAGTTGCTTGGGAATCTAAAAAAAATAAACATGAAAAGGTAAGTCACAAATACTTAGTGAGGAGACAACAACCATCACCAACTAGAAGGGAAACACAAAAAAGACACGAATAATTGTTTTATAATCTTAAATGAGAGGAAGAAGATGAAAAGAAAAGAAAAGAAAAGCAAAAAAATAAAAATAAAAAATTGAAAATGGGGGTGGGGAATTGTAACCGAGGGAGAGGAAAGGAATTGAGGGAGTGAGATCGAAGGAGAGTGAAAGTGGGTGGAATAATATTTTATTCATTTATTTATTATTTATATATATATATATTTAACTTAAATGAAACGATCTGTTTCACAAATGTGAAAAAGCTAAAGATTTACTAAATGTAAAACTGTTGCTAGATAAATTACAGTTACCTGTAAAACTACAATGTTTAAATTGCAGCCATCGAAACCAATATAAGTACTGAGCATATCTTGCCATTGTTCATTTTGAAAACCTTACCACGAAGTGATATTTGAGATAAAACTATACTTCTAAATAAATCACTGAGAAATAATAGTCTCTGAATATTGATATGCTGAAAGAGTACCAACTTTTCTACTTTGTTTAATAATATCATGTAATGATATTAGTTTTCTTATGAGATGACCATTCCCCCTTGCAGATTTTGAGAACCATGATTGATGCTGGAATTAAACCTGATGTTGTTGCATATACAACAGCCATTAAGGTCCAACGTCCTGTTAAATGAACTCATTTTATTTTATAAGATTAGTTGTAGACTTGAAAAGGACATTTTTCACAATCTAGAAATTACCTGGATTTTGACATGTAGGAATTTTTCCTTTTGGTTTGCAGGTTTGTGTTGAAAGTAAGAATTTTACGAAAGCATTAACACTATATGAAGAAATGAAAAGCTATGAGACGCAACCAAATTTGGTGAGTTGTTATCATGTTACTTCTATTTTTTACAAAATCATAAACTTAAATCTATCCACTTACTCAATGCCATTTGGATGATGCTTCTCTAAGATTCCTCATTCATTAAAATCATCTAAAATATACATAGCATGGTTGATAATTGATATATCTACTCATCGTTACTGTTAGGATGTATCATTAAGGATATATGTTCTCAATGAAGCACAGGCACAAATACAAACACTGCACAGACACAACTCTTACACGCTGACACCGATAATAATTTTAATAAATTGACGTAATTGAATTTAATCACTTATGTCAGTGTTGTGTCAACACATATCGGATATTAGACACGCTTTCAATATGACATGTTAGTGCTAAATAGCCTATTGTGTTAGTCGGTTAGCTCATTAGTTAGAAGGGATTACAAGGGAATTGGTTAGATATATCCTAGGGGGATTCATTCAGAACATTTGATAGTTTTTAAGTGAAAAGGGAGATCCTTTATGAAGGGGAAACCCTCGGGGAGAATTCTGTTGCCCTCCATTTTCTGTTTTAGTTATCAGTAATACATTTCTATTTTTTGCATTCTTTCTATCTTTCATTCATCTCAAATTTTCTAGGTTGGTAACAGTTTTCAAGGTGAGAAAAAGAAATGACAGACAATGCATATAGTAAATTTGAAAAATGGAAATCACAGATTTCTTGGATCAGGAGCAAAAAAGAGAATATGCTTCATCAAGTTAATCCCTATTAGTTTTGTTAATTATCTTCTCAGGTGACATATAACACACTTCTAAGGGCACGCAGTAAATATGGATCCTTACGCGAAGTGCAACAGTGCCTGACTATATATCAGGATATGCGAAAGGCAGGGTATGTTTAGCTTATATATTCTCTATACAATTAACTTATCTTTTCAATGTATACTTGACAAATGTCATGTGTACCATGACTGTTTGTGTTTAATGGTTTCACGAAAAGGGAAAGCCAATTCATATCTTAGCAGCATAGATATTCTGAATAATCATGCTTGGAAGTTTGTATGTTATTTCAAGCTATATATGCATACACAGAGCAGCAGTCTGCCTTGATGCTACATATAAGAAAATGGTCAGAATAATTGCTTCAGTTATGAACTAAATAGCGTATGGGTTATAGGTACAAAGCCAATGACTACTATCTGGAGGAGCTGATTGAGGAGTGGTGTGAAGGAGTAATACAAGACAACGAAGAGTACGAAGTAGAATTTTCTTCCAGCAAGAAACCTGAAATAGAGAGACCTCAGAGTTTGCTTCTTGAAAAAATTGCAGCCCACCTACTAAAGAGGGTAGCTGACATCTTGGCAATTGATGTTCAAGGGCTCTCAAAGGTACCCTATAATGTATCCATGGGCTATTATTTTGCATAAATCTGTCTCAAGCATGGCTCAAAGCTACAATTTTTGCTGACAAGCATTACTTGAACAGCACTTCATTTGTTTCCATATCTTCTCTGGGTTTCTTTCACAACTCTTAAATTTAGAAAATAAAACAATAGCTTTATGAAGTCTTAATTCCTACTTTTTGTCATTAAACTTCTGTGTCATCAGGTTGAAGCTCGGCTGGTCATTCTCGCAGTTCTTCGAATGATCAAAGAGAACTATGCTTTTGGTATGTAATGCTACACTACAATGCCATTTGTTGCATGGCCTTTTGTCCACATAAGCATTTATTTATTTATATAGTTATATCAACTAACAGAACAAGAAAGTGGAGATAAAAAAAAAAAAGATTTTGGTTCCTCTGAAGTAGGTAGTTAGTATAGTGAAAAAATCAAGAGTTATATTTTAACTACCCATGATTTGTTATGCATACTATACAATATTATCATTAAACATTAATTTGTTTATCAACAATTGTTATTACTTATTTTTCTTTATAAAGTAAATTATTCACTTTCGAGGAATTTGACCCCAAAAAAACGTGTAACTAAACATGCTATTGGCCTTTATGGATACAGGGCATTCAGTGAATGATGACATCTTGATCATCATAGGAGCTACCAAAGCAGATGAAAGTCCAGCGAAAGAAATATTAGAAGTGCAAGAGGCTATGATAAAACTTCTTAGGAATGAATTGGGGCTTGAGGCTCTTCCAGCCAAAACCAGATTTGCACCAAGTGACACACCAAAGTTACAGAACACCAAACTTTCAAATCTCACCAAAGAAACATTGCCAGGAGAGAATGCATTACCCACAACAATGGTGTTTCACACAAGGAGACCTGCAGTTCTACAAAGATTGAAGGTCACTAAACAATCATTACACCGTTGGTTGCAAAGGAAAGTAAGCGTAAAATAATATTTGACAGCCTCTTCAATATTTTTTTTACAGAATGAGGATCTCTTCATTGTTTATATAAGAACTCATAGGAATTATGTACAAATGTTAGATCTGCCAATTCTTTTCCCTCTCGGCGGCTGCTTTGACTTGTATATAATAATTGGTATAGCTGCAAATGTATTTTGTATCCAAAATAAAAACTGTCGTGGAATAAAATCATATTTTTCTTCAGTATTTTTAATATTTTTCTCTTAGCTGTACTTATGCCGAATTTCAAGGTTAACTCAAGCAAATTAAAAGCACTTTGTTCCCAAACAAAATAACAATATGAAGAAAAGGACAAATCTATAATATAAAAAAAGGGGTCTGAACAAATATAGACGCTTAACATAATTTTTGAACGTCAAGTTATTGAAGTACAGCACATTCCACCGCAAATTGAAAAATATTATTATATACAAGATTTTGAAATAAGCAATAGTAGAATAGGTTCCATATTGTGAGCTTGTCATTTGGCAAATGACAGGTTATAAATTAATTAATCTCTTAATAATTGAGCCTCAAGGCACAGCTACTGTTCAGCCTAAGAAGCAGCTAAATATGATGTACAATGCTCTATGATGAGATGGTATCACACTTGATGAAGCAGGAAAAGAGAGGCTCCGTCTCTTCTTTATTCACGAGCAACATGCTTTTAAGATATCTTCAATTTCTGGGTCATCCCCTGCTTCTTTGTCCTACTCACATGAACATTTTTCACATAATGTTCATTTGTATACCATAAATATTAATATAACTATTTTACTGATTGATGACTTAATGTAGCTAAGCTGCCAAGGAAGATATATTCTATAAAAATTGGAGTATAGGGTTTCACATACATACCTTGTGAATATATGAGATATTACCTTTACCAGGACCTGCAACTATAATTCCTCCTTGTTGCCTGCCACAGTGCCAAGTTCATAATATTAAGGAAAAGCTATGAGAAGTTAAGCATGATCCAGTGTCAATGACTCTTAGAAGATCTATCTCATAATAATTTATTGGGAGAGGTTTCCATATATTCAATCATAATAATTCACATACAAAAATGGTAAAGAAGACACCACAGAGGATCCTTTAATAGTTGTATAGATAATCAGATAATGTGACGGTGTAAGACTTCCTGCAAGATAATTTACATACCAGCCTCCTTTGGAAACGGTATCCTTTTGAAATGAAAGTTTCCAATCTTGTCGATAACCTTCCATGTATAATTCTATTATCTTAAGACCTGCCTGTAGTGCCACAGCTAAAATTAACATAGGGGTTCTTTGTATAGTTAACAAAAACCTCAAATTAAACTATATCATTCAGCCACAGATGTTTTATGCATTTATTTATGAATAAAAAATATTAGGTTTCTTCTCTTACTTTGGGAGTAAATGTGGTTAGGACTCCAGAAACAAATCTTAAGGCCTCATATGAAGATTGAGCAGGGTCTGCATATATTTCTAAAACAAGTAACAAGGTTCTGTTAATGTGCTGATATAAAATGACAACGTTATAAAAACTAAAGCATTATTATGTCAGGTGTAAAGTACCTCCTTTGAATTTTGTTTGCTCAGCAAAGGATTTGGCCTGTATTAAAAAAAATATTAGTTATAAAATTCCAGCATTCTAAGATGTTAGGAGAATGCAGAAAATCCAGCCTACCTGATCAATGCTACCAGGTCCAATCAATACAAGTGCCACACCAGATGCATCCATTATATCCTGTTGATAGAGCATAATCAGAAGTAGAGAAGATAGTATACTGCTTACAACATAAGGAAGCAAGCGATACAAATATTCAACAAAAGGGGATAAGAACTGTGAGTTGGGTTTCAAATCAACATTTTGAATAGAGATGTATATCTTGTGAATACTATAAACTCTAAAAACAAGAACCAAAAAATCTTCAAAGAACCAAATGAATTTTTGGATAAAGAAATAACGCGTGTGACACGAGCGATCAAATTTCAAGAAACAGATTTGCTGCAGTAACTGCGTCACACAATTTTCATTCTCAGACGTCCGATCTAAGTGAATGGTAGACATCGTTTAAAATTGATTTTGTTAGTGTGTAATCTTACCTTCTTGGATGCAAGATAGTTGGCCCTTTTGCGGCAAAGCACACACCTGTAAAAATGTACATGCATATACACAATTGTTAATTTGTTGCACAAGTCAATTACATGAGCTAATTACATCTAGCTAAAGTGTAGCTTGATTTATGAATAAAAAACAAGAGAAAATTACCCAAAGTGACGAGCAAATGCAACAACGGCTTTCCTATCTTTCCACAAGTCAGAAATTGGAATCCCATTTCCTTCCAAATCAAACACTTTCACCAAATCCAGTGAACTTGAGGTATCCTCATTCATCACAGGAGACTCAACTCCTGTTCATATCGACCCATCTAAACTATTATTAGCTAACAAAATAGAATCAGAGGGAAAGGCAAAATGTTCAGTAGTAAAGAGGGTTTCATTTTCATTATACAGAAATGAAGAGATACAATATATAGTAGGATTGAAAGTTTGCAACTAACTACCAAAACATAACTTAGCATCTACATCTAAAGAACACCTTCATAAGTGCCATACTGTAAACCAGTACTTAAAAATCATCAAAAATTCTAACGACGATCGAATTAGAGTTTGGGAGTTGTGTGAGGCCTCTGAAAACAATCAACATTCATAAACAATCCTAGTTCATTGTAGTGCAATGTGAATAACTGTTTATCTTAAGAATACAAAAGGAAAAGAGTAAAAAGGGTGAGACAAAACTTGCCTGCAGAACCAGAAGCAAAGGGTATGGTGGTGGATACACGATGCAGGGTGGTTGAAAGTTTGAGTTGATTGTTAGAATATATTGGAATATTGTTTTGGTTTAGTGAAAGGGTGGGACATGCATGAAGTTTACAGTAATTAGCAGTTTGGTTAAGGTGAAGTGAATTCGACAAAAGCGTTGTAGAAGGTGAGGAAGCCATGGAACAAGCAGAACTAGAAATTGTGAAGGTTTTGTTTTCATCTTTGTGTTTTGTTTGTCTTGAGAAAACGACAAATCAGATGTGTAACGCAAAGACGTAGGAGAATTTGGAACCACGAGAATCTGCAAACGTGGCATATTCCATGCCATCAAATTTCTTAAGAAATCAAAATATATATAAATACTAATCACATATACGTATGTTTAAAATACATTAAATTATTTAGAGCAGTGCTATTTGATACTAACGATGTAATAGTAAGAATTTTAATGTTTTTTAAGGCAAAGATAAAAATGAATTAAATTCGTTTTAAAAAAATTAAAGAAAGTCCTAGTGACATAGTAATAAAAATGAAAGAAACCCGTGATTTATTAAGTAGGTCAAGAAGGGGCAATTAGGTCTAGACATAGTAATAATACTACTGCCTCCATCTTCTTCTCTCTAGTGACTTTACATCTGCGATTCCGATGGCGGCCATAACCCGCCTCGTTAAACGCACACCATCCTTCTATTCCTTCGCGCGTGGATTCTCCTCCACGAACTCTCACGCGCCTTTGCGTGAAAATAGGAATATTCAATGGGTCTTCTTGGGCTGTCCTGGCGTCGGTAAAGGCACCTACGCTAGCCGTCTCTGTAACCTCCTCGGAGTTCCTCACATCGCCACCGGTGATCTCGTTCGCCACGAGCTCGCCTCTAATGGCCCCCTTTCTTCACAGGTTCCATCTTTATCCTTTTTTTATTAAAATAAAATTAATGTTACCTTTTGTTGATTTAATGTGTTCAACTCCAATCAAGTAAATCGATAGTAACTTAAGATGGGTTAATCTTCAGCTTGTGATTTGTCTTTTGATCATTTCAATGTTTCAAAATCATGAATCTATCTGCGTGATTCGCAGCATTCTTGTGCCATAGTTTCAACTCATGCGCACTTCAATAGTGGTACAATCGCATGATCCTTTGATTGTAGATTGCCCCTTGTCATTTGTTAAATCTAGTCATGTGGGAAATCATGGTAGTCTTCAGTTTTTGAATTTTGTTGCATGTTATAAGCTGTAATAATTAAAGAATAGAGTATAGATATGTAACACTGGAATGGGTGCCCCGGTGTCCGAGCTTGTCAGTGTCTAACACCCACACAACATCAACATATTGATTACATTCAATTAGTTTATTTTTCAAATTATTATGCCATTATTTGTGCTTCATATTCAAGGTTGGCACTTATAAGTAGTTTGGTTTAAATCTCTGATTGGAGATTTAGAGATTTGTGGTTCAACCGGTTTTGTATTCCTCTCGCCTATTATTGCATTGAATGGATCTGAGTTCTTTTTTGCATTTCTGTTTTGTAAAATGACTAGTAATCTATAACATGTATTTTGCCACTTGTTATTGTTGATTCTTAACCTTTTTCTTCCACAATCTGTGCATCATGTGTTAAGATTTATTGATTTTCTGTTCCTTAATCAATTAGATTGTTGATTTTAATGAGTAATAATATAGCGTGCACTAATTTTTATCTGTTTATGAATATCTGGTGATGTGAATTGAAGAGAACATGGGTTTTGGAAGCAATTTTATACTATATTCATATATAATAAGTGCATCTCTTTTGCTCTCTGACTTGCAATTTTCCCCCCCTCATTTGCAGCTATCAGAAATTGTAAATCAAGGTAAATTAGTGTCAGATGAAATTATTATGAATTTGTTGTCAAAGAGACTGGCCGATGGAGAAGCCAAAGGCGAATCTGGTTTCATTCTTGATGGTTTCCCTCGAACAATAAATCAAGCAGTGAGTATCTTTGTACTTGGTTTCCCCGTGTCATAGTTTTCAGAATTTTTCATTTTCATAACAGATTCTGACATTAAAAATATAATTTTGGATGAAAAATGATACAAGGAAATTTTGCAAATTATTTAAAATCTGTATTTTCTTTTCATGTGCTCAGGAAATATTGGAAGGGGTGGCTGACATTGACTTAGTAGTCAATCTGAAGCTCCAGGAAGAAGCACTGCTTGCAAAATGCCTTGGCAGGAGAACTTGCAGTCAGTGTGGAGGAAATTTTAATGTTGCCTCCATTAACATCAAGGGTGAGAATGGGTGCCCTGGAATGAGTATGGCTCCACTACTTCCTCCTGAGCATTGTATGTCTAAGCTCATTACTCGTTCCGATGATACTGAACCAGTAGTCAAAGAAAGGCTTCGTATATACAATGAATTGGTATTTTTCCTCTTATTGTTGTTGTTCTTGCAATCTATTTTTTTTTCATAATTTTTCTCTCTTTCATTTCTTATTTTTTTTATGATTTGATCTTTATCATGATTGCAGAGTCAACCTGTGGAAGGGTTTTACCGTAGTAGAGGAAAACTATTGGAGTTTGAGCTGCCTGGAGGGATCCCAGAATCTTGGCCGAAATTGCTTCAAGCTCTTAATCTAGATGATTATGAAGAGAAGCAGTCTGCTGCAGCATAATATTTAGAAGTGTACCATACTATTAACTATTTCATTCTTTGCATGCATATACTGCATGCTATGCAATTTTGCAGGAAATAGAACCAACTAAGGTGTATTTCTTGAATAATGATATCAGGAAGTGTCATAGTCTGATTAAACTTATACCCCATTTGGATTTCCATTTTATTTATTTAAGTTGTATACCACAATCTTTTTTAGTTGTTGGGAACAGAGTTTCTGACTTGCATTGCATAGATGTTTGTTTACTGTCTAGCAATAAGTTTCTACAGGATTGGCACATGATTATTGTGTTGTAACTTAAATTTATTGAACTAATATTATGTATTATTAATCAAGGGTTTTACGGAAGGCTTTTACTGGTGTAACGTCTAAGAAATCCTTATTATTGTTGATGTCTTTTGCTGTTTAACTAAGCTTTGCCTATTCCACAATACTAACCAATGGATCCTTTTTGATTGACTATACTTTGTTTTAAATGCCATATTTTTGTTGGTTCAATGAGAGTAAAATTATAGCAGTTTTTTTTTTTAATATTGCTAGCAGTGGTGTAAATTTCAATGTCTGATCTCTGTCTGAATTAGTTTTATTTTATCTGTCTTTAAGATAAATTGATATATGGGTTTAAAAAATATTCAATGATCCTCCTCCTCCTCCCGCATGCAATTTGGGACAGGATGGAGTTTTATCATTGCAGCTGGCCGAGCTGGTTGGCTCTAGTATGTGCCAGCCGGGAAGTTTAAACTGCTGCTAAAATAAAACAGGGCACAATACCAGCTCTTGACTGCATAAGTTTTTTGGTGCAAGATAGAATGTGCTGTACATTATATTGTTACTTTTTAGCCAACCTTTTGTTCCTTCAAGTCCCTTTTCCTTCTACATTTTTTTTTGCCTGACTTTCATATATATTAATTAATCAGCAATAGTCCATTCAGAAGAGGCTTTTACTGGTGTAATTTCCAGCTAATTCTAATTGGTTGTGTAGTGTCTTCTTGTGCTGTTTAACTATGCTTGATGATTTCACAATACTCATCAACAATTCCTTTTCGTTGACTATGCTTTGTTTTAATTGCCATGTCACTACAGGTTCAATGTTTTGATGATTATTGAGTACAAACAAATTATAAAAGTTATTTTTTATTGTTAGCAGCAATGTGAGTTTCACATGTCTGATCTTTGTTCTAATGATTTTTATTTTATTCAATTATCCTCCCCATATCCCAAATTTGTGAAAGGGGAATATTATTATATTGCAGCTGGCCGAGCTGGTTGGCTTTAGTATTTGCCAGCCGGAAAGTTTATCTGCTGCTAAAATAAGACATGGCCCAATACCAGCTCTTGACTGCATAAGTTTTCTTGGTGCAAGATAGATTGTGCCGTACATTTTTTAGTTACTTTTTAGTCACCCTTGTGTTCTTGTCTTTTCCTTCAACCTTTTTTCGGGAAAAACTTTCTCCACCCTCAACATGTGTTTAGAATATGTACATTCAGAAAAAAATTACTAATCTGTACAGTTTGAAATCAAACTACATTTTGGGACAATTTATGTCGATCAGTACACTTTTGAAAACATGTTTGGTTTTTTAGTAGATGAGGGGGGTTGGAGGGGAAGTAGGGCCTCTTATATCTCCTGGCTTTCATATCTTATTGAGCTATAGAGCCTTACATGACCCTGTGGTTGAAGTTGGTCAAGTTAGGCACTTATTGTCCAGATACTTATTTTTTTCGATCTATATTAAATTTGTAGTCTGTTGCAATGATCTAGGATTTAGGAATGATTAATTTCTTTTTACAGGAATAAATTAGTAGATTTGTACCTGTTGCATGTGCATATTCTTTTGTAAAATTATTTTATTTTGTTTTTGCAATATAACTTGGGGCACCCAACAGTGATTGGTTGCAGTGGAAGTATAGTGTGTGATTCAGTTGAATTTTATCAGCTATGTCTGGAGTTTAAAATACAGATAATTTTAGAGGGTTTTTATCTAACTTTCATTCCTAAAACCAAGATTAATTTAACGTTGACTGCTATATTTATAGGGATTTTCGGTTCCTAAACCTAATGTGGGAATGTTTAGGAGAAGCTGTGAATCTATGCATTGGTTGGTTCAGGGGAAAGTTGGGAAAAAGACGAATTATTCTTTGAGATCGTGTTTGGTGTATGTAAGAAAGAGGGAGGAAATATCGGTTTGTTTGTGTAGGTTGGAAATATCTGAAAGGGAAGCTTGGTTTTTTTAAGTACAATACAAGGACAAAAAATCTAAAGGCTTACTTTTATGTAGGAAGTCCAATGCATTTTTTACTTGTTTGATTAATTTACAGTTAGAAAAACGTTGAACATTTTGTTATAGAAAGTTGTGCTTTGGAGAAATAAGAACAATGACTAAAATGAATTATAATTTCCACAAAGATTTTTTAAATTAAGAAATTTACAACCTGATTTATCATTACTTGTTTGTAACATTCCTTTTAATTTTATTTTTTTACTTTATATTTAATTGAGAATGATTAAAAAAGCAGTTATTGTTGGAGAGAGGGAGTATTTATTTTTGGAAAAACAAATGCAAAAATATTTTGGTCAATAATAATTATTTATATTGGCATGTAGATGAGCAAATATATGTTTTTAATAAAATTAACAAATATATGTTTTCTAATAAAACTAACAGAAGTTAAAAAAAAATGTGATTATTTAATTAATAAAAAAGAAAAAAATTGTTAAGAAAATTGTTGAAATGAACGGTGGAATTAGAATCATTGTGTCCACGAAAAATACACAAGTCATGTCTTTTAAATTTAAGATAAAATTAAAAGAAAAAATAAAAATAAAAACAAAAACTATGAACTCCCTTTATGTACTAGTATAGAGTATAGATTAAAGGGACATTATTATCGGTCAACAAATTATATTATTTTTCTCTTTTTGTTTTTTTCAAAAATATTTCTCTTCTAATTCTTACTTATTTTTTATTTATGGATAATTCATACTTATTTCTCTTTTTATGGATAGACTTCTCTAAAGGGAAAAACTAACTTAAAATAATAAAGTAAATAATATAAATTAATATAATATAAAATATACATGTATAAGAATAATTAAAATTTCTTTTTTTTTTTTTACATATATTTCTCTTCTCACTTTATCCCGTAAACTGGACAAAGTCTCAACATATTTTTTATTGGTGTAACAGTATAGTAGGTAGACTTTACGGGAGAACATTCATGCTTCTTTTTACCTTTACTTATTATTTCACCTTTCATCTCACCAAATCTATCGATAAATAATGGCGGGGAAAATAGTCTATGTACATGACGAACACCGTGAGAGTGACGTCGAGCTAACGGTCAAAGCAATAGCATAGACAGTTAGTTGTCCGTACAATTGTTGGGGGTTGTAACAACCATTCCCAACATTCACATTTCCTCATTACATAACACAACATTGCTTCATACATTTTTTATTTCTAATACTACCATAGTTTTAAATTTTAATCGTTGACTGTTACCACCATTTGTCCTCCAAATTATTTTTATATATAAAAAAATAATATTATAATTCACTTTTGGAATCAAAACACTTCCTTTTCTGACTTCTATCTCCCTCCCTCAGTATTATTGTTTACGTGTTAAATTCATGCAACTGTAAGCTCCAATTTCTAGATTTCATGGGGCGTTTTTTGAATTGTTATTATATTTTATGACCATTAATGTTTTAGGAACTTCATAATTTTTTATTATAAACTTTTTATCCTTGTAATGCAGAAGGGGCTAATTAAACTCAGTTTCATACATATTGCAACTTTTTCTCAGGTTAGTTTGTAGATCTTTTTCTTCTCACTTTGTTATTTTAATTATCTGTAGTTAGGTACAAAGCTTACAGTCAAAGTTTCCTTTTTAGGCGAAGACTGCATTTAGTGGATTAAATTTGTTTCAAATAAATTATTAATTAAAATTAAAATAATATACAAAGCTGAGCTTAATTCACTGAAAAAAAAGATCAATTAATATATACAATTCACAAAGGAAAAAAATAAATAGTCAATTAATAAATCTTGGCTGTTTTTAGTAAGTACATGTACTATTGTATAGACTCATATGTTTCTGTTAATTTCTGTTTTGATTATTAGGAACCACAATTAAACTTCTGTAGTTTTGCAACTTTTAATTTAATGTTATTTAATTATTATACCTACCTGCCAAGTGATCTTTATTTTGGTTCAATTGAAGCTACCATCAGTAGAAATCCCTTCTTAGTTTTTGAAGGTGAAAGTGTGGGGTATGGCTCCCAGTTAGTCATAAGTGGACAGGTCGCTCGAGCTGCTCTTTGCGTCAGGCCCAAACATTAGTTAGGCTGCGACCGAGGTGTGCAGGGGATCTGGTACTGTTCTGAGGAAATCTTATAAACTAGACCATACACAAATTGTACACTGTAAACTCTAAGATTGAATTATTATAGATAGGTAGACAAATGCTATGTAGTCGAGGCGCAAACACAATTGGCTGAATTTTTTACCAAATATGTGTGTTTTCTGTTTGCGTTTTTCGTATCTGTTTGCTTTTGAAGGAGGGTTGTTGTTCTGATAGAATGTTTTGCAAACAGAATCATACATAAAGGGAGCATACTTTTTCAAAACATATCCTTTAATGATGGATATTGAGGAAGCAGAAAGAGTAGTTGTTGCCAAACCAATTGCTTCAAGACCTACTTGTTCTACTTACAATTCTTTCTCAGAGCTCTTAGCAGGTGCAGTCAATGCCACTCCCTCCATTGCATCTTCTCAAACTACAATTTCTGCCATTAGACCAAAGACAGTGAGGTTCAAGCCAGCAGTGAATCTTACCCCTGCGAAGTCTATTTCTTCTCAGGTGAAAATTCAGTGCAATAGGACCAAACTGTTTTGAAGGCTTCTTGCTTTCTAACATCTGTTTGTGTTTTACTATTATTACAGGCTGAATTTTTTGGAGGTGCACTTAGCAATTCTACTGACATGGATCCCAAACCTGACACCAATCACTTTCTCATATACAAGCCAATGGCAAAATTTGTGTCACAAACAACTGTCTCTCTCTTGGCAAATATGGTGAGTATCTACACATACACAATACACTTCTTTCTCTCGTGCATATGTGTCTTAGATGTTATGAGATGATTTAGAGTCATATTAAGCATGGACAATGGTTATAAGTGGGAGCAACTCTTACACCATAAGCTAGCTTATAGAGTTAAGTTAGGCCCAAATCCAAATTGTATGATGTAAGGAGAGTTTACCTTAGATCCGTTGGACGGCTTGTAGATGTCAAGTCATGCAAACTTGACGTGAGCACATTGGATAGTGATATGACATGTAGGGGTGAACAAGACCCAACCTAACCCTAAGACTCGTCATGTCTCTATCCAATTGATCTGCAAGGCACTGGATTTGTTCGGGTTTGGGTACGAGTTAGTGTCAAAAGAATTGACCCGATCAAATTTAGGGACAAATTAAAGTGGAGGTATAATTCGTCCTAACCTGTTTTTTATAAACTACTCACCCCTAATTGTTAGTTTTATTACGTTAGTAATGAGGATTTTATAAACGAAATATACAATGTGAAATATATGTTAATTTTGAATTATCACTTTATAAATTTGTTTCAATTAATGTCCTCTGGACCAACCCAATCGCTTTTATAGACCCGGTCTTAATTTTACCCGTAGACAATTGGGTTTTGTTGGGTTTAAAGACGGGTGAGGGTCTAAAAAAATTAAGGTTGGGTTAGAGAGAATTATACGTCCCAACCCATCCCTTGATCA
The DNA here is from genome assembly GCA_037974295.1 of Cicer cuneatum. Classification (NCBI taxonomy): domain Eukaryota; kingdom Viridiplantae; phylum Streptophyta; class Magnoliopsida; order Fabales; family Fabaceae; genus Cicer; species Cicer cuneatum. The sequence goes on along the minus strand of JBBPBO010001986.1, from coordinate 65,655,949 downwards.
CCCCTATTTACATGAACATTGTTTGTAAGTGAGGAACAAACCCTCACCCATGAGCTAATAGAAATTTCCAAAATTTATTTTTTATATTTGTGTCCCTGACCTCTTTTTCTCTTCTTTTGGAAAAGGGAATTTGCAATACTAGTCAACAACAAACACAACAATCAATGGAAGACAATCTTCAGCATCAAAACCATGACAAGCTTAGAGCCAATATGAGCTCAAATATTCATCAGAACACTACCCTTCCTACAGAAACATACCATGCCACTGAACCTTGTAAGATGACACAGCAGAACATGGAGGAGGACCAAAAAGCTTTAACATCCACAACTAATGCTGATAGACCTTCTTATGATGGATACAACTGGAGGAAATATGGGCAGAAGCAAGTAAAAGGAAGCGAGTATCCTCGAAGTTATTACAAGTGCACACATCCTAATTGTCCAGTTAAAAAGAAAGTTGAAAGATCATACGATGGAGAGATTGCAGAAATTGTTTATAAAGGTGAACACAACCATGCAAAGCCGCAGCTTCAAAAGCGAAACACAGGAGGGACACAAGGATCAGGAATGGTGTCTGATGGAATGGTTCAAGATATATGGAATGAAAGCAGAATAGAGGCCCAGAATGATTTTGCTTATCATGTCAAAGCTACACAGCCTAATAATGATTCTGCTCTAATTGGTCATATTAATGTTGGTGGAGGGAGCATAGACAATTCTTGTGGTCTAAGTGGAGAATGTGAGGAAGGAAGCAAAGGATTTGAGGCTGAGGAAGATGATCCTAGAAGTAAAAGAAGGTAAAAAAATCTTGCCAAATTTATAGCCAAAAAACAAAACAAAAGAAAGAGAACAAACAAACACACTAGGAAAATGAAATTCATCCATTTGTAGCTGCATCATTTTACAATATATAATGAGTAAATATCCTAATTGGTCATTGAAATTGTAGGACTGCATCAAACTAGTTTCTCACATTATCGATATTCCAAAACGATCCAAACTGCAAAGTTTTAATCAAATCCATCCATCCATTAGTATTTTTAAGGACTACAGTGACATTAAGTTGATAAATATTGGGGATGAATTCGAAACTTAGTGAATAATGTCATAGATGCATTTGATAACAGACCTAGACTGAGGGGCGAACTTGATAAATATTTTGCAATTTCAACGATATTTGGAATATTGATAATGTAGGGGACTAAGTTGATACAGTCCTACAATTTCAAGGAACAACTTGGATATTTATTCGATGTATAACTTCTTGTTATGTAGAAATGCCATTTGTTATGCAATTTCAGAACTAAGTCAACTAAGTTTGTTCATTGTTAATCTAGTAACATATTAGTAATTATAAATTATAATGTTTGAGCTAACAACCTTGTCATGATAAATTTTTATAAAGGGTAACTTATGCTCTGCATTTCTCATTCTTCAGGAAAAATGAGAATCAATCCAATGAAACAGCAGTATCAGAGGAAGGTTTAGTAGAGCCGCGCATTGTGACACAAAGTTCTGTGGATTCTGAAATCCTTGGCGATGGCTTTCGCTGGAGGAAATATGGTCAAAAAGTTGTGAAGGGAAATCCATATCCCAGGTTCATACTTCCTATACTTTTCTTCTTCAAACTAACTTCTATAAATGATTTGTTTCAAATTATTTTGAAAGGAAAATTCTGAATTCTGCTATGCCTTGCACCTACATATCTCTTAATTTCTAAATACTGCTGCTGCAGCATAAGAGAATTATAGATATTCATATACATGACATAATATTAAGAGAATTATAGATAGTAATACATTAGGACTCCACTGAGTTTAAGCTCAATTTTTTTCTGACAATATTAAATTTTGTTTATCTTGCAGAAGTTACTATAGATGTACCAATATAAAGTGTAACGTTCGCAAGCATGTGGAGAGAGCAATAGATGATCCAAAATCATTTGTGACAACATATGAAGGAAAACACAACCATGAGATGCCACTCAAGAACACAGTAACTGTGGCCTCTGAAAAAGATTCACCAGCTTCTCTTAGTAAAGATAAACCATATTGACACTTTTATTATTAGTTAACAATAACAGTATAGTATAGTTATGACTAAATGGTTTGGATCCTCTTATTTGGAAGTGATCTATTCTTGTTATCCTAAAGTATGCTTAGAACAATTGAAGTTCATCAAGATGCTGACAATTTGGAATATTGCAGCAACTACTGAGACTAGGATATTTATTTTCATGTTATCATTATTATATACATTAATTAGTTATCTATCCTTCTTTTTAATTTGGAGCATAATTCATATGGTGATCAATTTTATTTTAATGTAAGTCACTGCAATTACCATGAGATGAACTTATTTATGCTTCTTTTTTCTTACAGTATTTATCTTAATGTAATGTATACATTTTGAGGAAATTATTAATGCCGTTTCATTCATGCCAACCGTTTCTTTGTAGTAGTTTTTCTTAAATAGAATCCTCTATACATTTTCTCTGTTTTTTTTTAAAGGACCAAATTTGGTCTTATTTTTTGTTTCGTAATTGAAATTTTGATTGTGATATGAGAAAGACAAGATTAAAAATTGTGAAATTTACTTTCTCGGTGTACTGTTGTTTGCACCTCCTTTTAAGTGACTATGGTAGATAATTATTGATAGTGTTAAGTGGGAATTAGAAGTGGTGTATTAAATAAAAAAAGTGGACGTTGAAAGGATTTATATGTCAAATGCTTATGGATTTAGATAAAAATGCGGTGTTCAATTATGTATAAAGTTGTTCTTGGCACAATACGATGATCAGACACATATATGCACTTTGTCGTGATGTATTGTTTTTTCATTCATTTTCTTTTTTAAAAAAATCTATTTAGTCTCTTCCCCTTTAAGAGCATCTCCAATGTGAGTTTTCCTGCTTGTTTCACAAGTTCACCATTGAAGCACGTCAATGTGACTGAAATTCATGAACATGGTTGCATTATGAATGCGTTATGAAGGAACACATATTTTGATTTCATTATATTTCTATAGAGTGCAAATCCCAAAGTAGACTTCATTATTTTGATTTAATGTTAGTGGACAATAAAATAGACACAATTAGCACTAGTCTCATTAGATATCTTTAAATAACTAGCTTCATTAGCTTTTCGAGAGAACTAGTCTCACATTAGCTTTTTTGAAACAAGTCTAAAATTAGCTAGAAAAGTGAAAAATAAAGAAAATCAATTTGAACTGTTTTTAAGATGGTGTCATGAGCCCCATCTTATGTTACAATTAATGAGCCCCATCTTATGTTACAATTATAGTAATGTCTTTAAGATTTACAGCTAGCTAGTTGTTAGTACTTGTGCTTGTTAAGTTATTATTGTCAAAAAGTTGAATTTTAAGGGCGGCAATACACTGCAGCAAATATATGAATTAAATTAAATGGACATCACATTATTTTTCTTAAAATAAAATGGTGTAGGGCTTATATTATAATAAATCCATAAGGTGTCTTATTTTTTTAAGATTCTGAAGTTTGAGACAGTAAGCATATATGAATGACATACAGTAGTGGTTGGCATGACATGTTATGATATAATTAAATAAATTAACTACATTCAAAAGCAATTATTTTATGCTTAGCCAAAAGAGAAAAATAAAATGGAAAACATTTAATATTATTGGATTAGTTTGAATTTGGTTGTGTTTCCGACCAAAAAAGAAACCAATGACTAAATTAATGAACTCAAACTAAAAATACCCAAAGAAAGAAGACACAAAACATAACACATGATAAAGGGACACAACCAGAGAGAGAGAACAAAGAGGACCCTTTCCAAGTTGCCATAGCTAGAAACCTGAACACCGTGTGTCGGGTCTTCAAAAAGTGATTGAATTGGTTCTTTCTGATTATTGGGTTGCATCTATTTGGTGAAAGAAGGGAAGAGGAAAAATGGGTTGGATTCCATGTTCTGGAAATTCAGGCACTAAGAAGAAGATTGTGAAGATGGAAGTTCAACACAGTCTCACTCGTCAGATTAAACCTACCCCAGGTACTGCTTTTTATGTTTTCTTTTATTGGTTTTAGGTAAAGGAAAATGGTTCATCAATGCCCTATTGGAGATAATTGAGTTTTCACTTAACAAGGTGTTTTTATTTTTATTTTTATTTTTTTGTATTATGTTTTCTTTTATTTGGTGTTTGTTGTAAAAAATTTAAAAAAATGAATTGAGTTTTCTGCATTTGCTTCACCCTATTGATTACCTGGATGTGTACATTTTTTTAGCTGGAATTTGATGTGGTTAATGACTGCAATCTTTTTTAGTGATTCACTAAACATGGATATTTTGCTACATACAGATCATAACAATGTCAACATGCCTAAAAAATGTTATTACAAAGTCATAGACTCATGTTCTGCGTAGAATCATGCAATCTTTTTTTTCTTTTTTTTATGACCTTAAATATTTAATTGAATTATTGTTGAGAGGACGGTGAAAATTGTTATTGCAGTAAATCTGTGACATTACTCAGTGATTTGTTTTGGATAGGAAAATGTTAGTTGTTAGTATGTTATGTTAGTCATCAGAGTTTGAACCCTGAACCTCATTTGCATCTCCTTAAAGTGTCCCTGCTCAACCACTTAAGCTACGCCTTGGGGACATTACTCAGTGGTATAAGAATGGAGAATAGACAATCCATAATTTGCTAATAAGATTGGATTGACTGTGAGTTTGGCGAAATCACACTGACTGTGATTTTTTTAACCTCCAAATTGTAGCTTTTGCCAAATCACCATAGCTTTTAGATGCTTCTCCCCCCTTAAATCGTTATTCTTCTCACTTGATTACAGGGAAATTGAAGAGGAATTCATCAACAAATTCCAAGGATACATCTAAAAATGGGAATGCTGACCACATTGCAGCACAGACTTTCGCATTCCGCGAGTTGGCAAATGCAACTAGAAATTTTAGAGCGGATTGTCTTTTGGGGGAGGGAGGCTTTGGTAGAGTATACAAAGGACGTCTCGAAAGTATTAACCAGGTGAGTATACTCTATCATGGAATAATTCTTCTTCTTTCTACCTTTTCCACATTGATCTGTTTTAACAGCCAGAATAATATTGAATTTTGCCAACATGAAGCTCTTTTTATAATTTTTTTTTGTAGGTTGAGTTTATAATGTGTTTCATCCTTTCTAATATTGAATATAGGTTGTCGCAATCAAGCAACTTGACCGAAATGGACTCCAAGGAAATAGGGAATTCCTTGTTGAAGTGTTGATGTTAAGTCTACTTCATCACCATAACCTTGTCAACCTTATTGGTTATTGTGCTGATGGAGATCAAAGGCTTCTAGTTTATGAATATATGCCATATGGATCCTTAGAAGACCACTTGCATGGTATTTCATTTCAAATATGCAAGTGTCTTTTCTTTTTCTCTCTTTGAATTTGGTATTGTCTTGTTTTTATATGGATTATATATGTTTGATTTGCAGATATATCTCCTGGCAAGAAACGACTTGACTGGAATACGCGAATGAAAATAGCTGCTGGAGCAGCAAAGGGATTAGAATATCTACACGACAAAGCTAATCCTCCGGTCATATACCGAGATTTGAAGTGCTCAAACATTTTGCTTGGTGAAGGATATCATCCAAAGTTATCTGATTTTGGTTTGGCCAAACTCGGCCCGGTTGGAGAAAACACTCATGTATCAACAAGGGTTATGGGCACTTATGGATATTGTGCTCCAGAGTACGCCATGACCGGTCAACTCACTCTTAAATCAGATGTTTATAGTTTCGGTGTAGTTCTTCTCGAAATAATTACAGGAAGGAAAGCAATTGACAATTCAAAATCTACAGCAGAACAGAACCTTGTTGCATGGGTAAGAAAGTCTTTTGTAATCTCATCTCCTAGGGTTGTCTCATGATTGTGAAAAGCAGCAAAAGGAAAAACGAATCGCAAACTTGTACTTAAACTTGAGAATTTGCGGTAGAAATCCTGGTCTTTTATCAGAATTTCTGATCATCCTGATCTATTTTTCTTCGTTTCTCAATAAAGTCTTCAAAAAGAAATTCCTATTACTGTGATGGTTAAAGATAGCATTCAAAGTTAGATAAACTTTTCATGGTGCCTATTTTTAATTGGCCTTTGATTATTGAAGTACTTCATAATGAACTATGATATATGGTTAGTTTTTGCTCTTTATTTGAGTAGTAATTTTGGAAATGGACTATTGTTATCTAATTGCAGGCTAGACCCTTGTTCAAAGATCGAAGGAAATTTTCGCAAATGGCCGATCCTATGCTTCAAGGTCAGTATCCTTCAAGAGGACTATACCAGGCCCTTGCTGTTGCAGCAATGTGTGTTCAGGAACAAGCGAATATGCGTCCGGTTATAGCTGATGTTGTTACAGCTTTGTCTTACCTTGCTTCACAAAGATACGATCACAATATACAGCCAAACTCTCGCCTCGCTCCTGGTACTCCTCCACGAACCAGGAGAAGGCAATGATATGGTGGAGCTCAATGTTTGGTCAGTATAAGATAGTCCGGTGAAAAAATTTCAAATGTGTTGTTTAATGGTCTCACAACATGCTTCAAAATATAGGTTTATATAGATGTTAATATCTGTGGTTTTTTGTGGTGTTCTTTCAGTTCAATAGGATAGTTGTGAAAAAAACCCTGTGGAGTTTTGTTCTACTTTTGGTGCACAAAACTGCTCCTAGTTCTATTTAGAGTTAAGATGGTATTTCCTCTTTTTCTCTAAATATTGATTGAAGAGCACATTTTTTTATTCATAATTGATGTTCTTTGTGTTTTGGCTTTGGCAATGGTTATACCAATAGTACTGGTGACTCTAGTTTCATTCAACAAAGAGTGCTATAATATAACCTCCTTGAGTCCAACCAATGAGCTAAACTTCATTCATAGCATGAATTCCTTTCTAATTTTGGGATATATGCATTTGCAATTGTGTTTAGGAATCAGAATGACAGAATCACCATCATTGTTCAATTCAGCTCATAGTTTATGTTCAAGTCATTAGTTTTCCCTTGTTGCAGTTTTGAACAAATACTTTATGTATCAAATTTATTTAACTGGGTATTTCTTTTACTAATAATATCCATAAATAATTATATATCTATAATCTATAACTATATGTAATGACAATAATAGCACTTTTTTATATGACTTTTTTTGTTCAAAACTCAAATCAGTCAAAAAGTTCAAAACTCAGCCAAAAAGAAAAACAAAAGAAAACCTAACACAGGTAGTAAAGAAAAAATAAACTGCTATTATTAAGCATTAGAGATAGCTGGTGATCAAGAACAAACTAAACATGAACAAAAGAAATATTGAATTTGTAGGTAGGGATTGAACGGTACTTATGGCAGGAGTTGTTTGCACAAACTGAAATAAGTCAAATATACCAATCGATCTTTGGAATCAGTTTTATGATTATCTGTGTGTTTGCAGAAATACTGCAAATATTCATATTTGCAGCAACCTATCATCTCACCCAAAAATAAGAACAACCAATTAATGTTTCTCTTCTTTTTAATGAGTGGCTTCATTGCTCTTTCTTTTCCGCAATTGTCACATTTTGGTATCATTGGACGCATCCATTCATTGGGTGCACGCTCATTCATCTCGTACCTTTTCTCCTCAATGAACCTTGCCACTTTCTGGAACTTTATAGCCAAATCATATTCAACGTGTGTTTGTGTAAACTTACAGAATTTGCATTGAAGTGTCCCAGTGATAGTTTTGATTTTAAGTTCATATAACAAGTGGCGAAATGTGTGAACTGTGGCCCGTTTTGAAGTTGCCCATGGGTATGGAGGTGTTATTATTGCGCTCTTTGTTTTGTTCTTCGTTTTGGGGCGACTCAGTTGGATTTGTGGACGCCTAGTGGGGTTGCATTGAACCTTGTTGGTGGCGGTAGTAGTAGTAGTAGTTGTTGTTGTAGTGGTAGGAGGTGAAGGAGAAAGAGAAAGATCTTGTTGTTTTTCTTTTTCTTTTTCTTGTTTTTCTTGTTGATCATCTTGTTCTTGAGACGACGATGAAATGTCGATTTCTTTGGGGATTAGATGAGAAATGAGTTCGGAATGAAAGAATGTTTTTGGATTAATAGGGAGGTGTGTAGGGGGTGTTGATGGTGTGTATTCAAATGGTAATGGAGGAGGGGATGATGGTGATAATGGCTGTGGGAGTGAAAGTGTAAGCCATTTAGTTAATTTCTCTTCTTTTACAACAACAACATCAGGGGTAGTTGTAGCAGGGTCTATGATCTTCTGAGAGTGATCAATTTCTTTCTTTCTGGAAATTTGTGGCTGTGAGAGTGAAAGTGTAAGCCATGAAGCCATACATTCTTTACTTTCATCAACAACATCAGTAGTAGTAGCAGGGTTCATGATTTGAGACTGATCACTTTCTTTTGGATATTGGTGGTAATTAAATAATGGGGGCAGGGCAGCAAGAAAAGAAAGAAAGAAGGTTTGTGGAGTTTGAAGGAAAACATATAAGATATATCACAGCATGTATGGTATTGGTATATAAGGTTGATATTTATAATGAGGTAATGATATTATGTTATCACAATTAGTGTCAAATATAATATAACTCATGAAGGGGGATTCACACATCCTTCAAAATTTCCGTTTATCTGTTAACTATGTATTTCGAACAGATTTTTAAATTTGAATGTTACTTTACTGTATTATCAGTTTTTTTAAAAACAAAAACTAGAATGCATCAAAAAGAAATATTAGATATCAATTAAGCTGCACCTCTAAATTCTAAGTTGCACCTCTAAACTCCCACCTTCAAATACAAATAAATGTTATTCACACTTAATATCTGATGGCCATTTAAGGACTCTAAACTCAGGATCGAATAAGTCAGTTATTTACTATTTCATTCTAAACATTTGGACTTTGATTACGACTCATCGTCAACAAAATCTATCTAAAATTTATATGGATGTGGACTAAGACAAAATCTATCCAAAAAAAGAAAAACAAATTTACTTATTTTTTGGCTGCATGTACATGTCAATAATATATTATAAGTAAAAAACAGATTATACATCACTATATTACTATCTATTTCAAACATTTACAAGTTGATTATACATAATTGATAACTATCTATTTCAAACATTTTTAAATTTGAATGTTACTTCACTATATTATCATTTTTTTTAAAAACAAAAACTAGAATATGAAAATATCACATAGAAGAATTAGACATATGAGTTAAGTTGACACTCCTAAATGTTTTTATTTATTTATGTAAGAGTTTATTCACTTAATGTCTGAGGTCCATTCAAGGATTCTAAATCTAAAATCGGGTCAAATCTAATAAGGTGTATAGCTCATATTAATCTTTTGAAAAGTGTGGAGATCATGGATGAAATCATTACCAAATTAGTGGGAAGAGAAAATGTTAAAGTGAAATCTCAAACATCTAAAATAAAATTTAAGTTATTCATTTACTATTTCACTCTAAACATTCTACCTTGATCAAGATTCATCGTCCACAAGGTCTATCTAAAATTTATCAAGATTGTTAATTAAAACAAAATATTTGTAAAAAAAAAAGACAAATTTATTTATTTTTTTTATTATACATACATATCAATAATATATTCTAGGTTAAATAGCACATGTGGTCTTTTAACTTAATTTCAGTTAACGTTTTAGTCTTTTTTTTCTCGATTTGGTCCTTTATTTTAATTTTAAGTAACAATTTGATCTTTTATGTTTTAAAATGTCAACACAGTTGTCTTTTTGTTTACAAAAATTTAAAAAAATCATCAAAATTTTCAACCAAAATCCATAAAATTAATATATTATTCAATATAATACAAATTTCATCAAATTCGAAACTCGAATCTTAAAAAAAAAACTCATATTTTCATCTCTAACAACATCAAATAAAGAATGAAAATTTGAGTTACGAATTTGGTGAAATTTATATTATATCAAAGAATATAATTAATTTTATGGGTTTTAGTTGAAAATTTTGATGAATTTTTGTAAAAAAAAAATAAATTTAGTTGACATTTTAAAACATAAAAGATCACACTGTTATTTAAAATTAAAATAAATGATCAAATCGAGAAGAAAAAAAATAAAAGATTAAAACTTAAATTAAGGGATCAATAGCCTATATTATAAGAAAAACAAAACAATAAATATAAGATATAGTATACCAAATAATAGAGATAAACGCCCTTCAAAGTCGATTTATCGGTTACCTCAAACGGATTTTTAAGTATGAATGTGTACCGCTATCACCGTTACAATATCATCAAAGACTAAAATGTCTCCATTTAACTATTATTGATTATACCTAACTAAAATATAGTATTATTATCTTTTCACGCATTTAGGAAACAATCTCATCTTTGGCGGCACGATTCTGCTCTTCATCCTCGTCTCCAATTCTGTTGGTCATGGAAGTAAATAAGGTTAACAATTTTGATCAAACTGAATTTTACATGTTCAGAAGTGTCTTTCATTAATCACTCTCTTTTTGAAATGAAGAGTTCTGAGATAAAGATAAAAACAGAGAGATTATTGCACGTTCCAACTAAGAATTTCATTTAATATTAGTTGCTAACTTTATATATTTTCTTTTTCGTATAGGAATTTCTGTTTGGATAGGTGTACTAATGAGAAGGGTAGGAAAATTTTGTGCTGAGACCTGTGAAAAAAGATCTCTCAATTTTTTCTTTCTAATATTTTATCAAGCTTTAAATCTCAACTCCAAACCATTTTTCTTTCAAATTTTAAAAGGGTGTGCTGTTTATATTACAAGGGTTTAGATATTCCACATTATTTCATGGAGTGTTTAGGTGGATCAATTCTTAATTTTTTTTTTGAAATTCTAATGACGATCAATGACGGTCTTTGAAAGTAAAAATTTGTGGTTTTTTTCATTCTTACTTGAAACAATAACTTGATTAATGTTGATTCGACGAGTTTAATTTTAAATGACCTATCTTAATTTTCACTTTATTTTTTTAAACATACATCAATTAAGTGACTTTTTCAACTCTATAAATAAGGAGGTCCACAAACTTCTATTTTCACGACACAAAGTACGTTGTCCTTGAAGTGTTGAAGGGAATCATTTATCAAAGTGGTAAAGTGGTCCACTTTAGAATTTGCAAATTATTTCTTCATGTTTTTTTTTCTACATTAGAGATCCTAATTCAGATTTCCGTGTCTTATTTTATTTCCTGCTTACATTTGGCTTTGAATATGCTCCGTCTTCTATCTATGTTGAGTTCTAAATGTCTATTTAACAGGTTGAATCCACCAACTCTACATCTGAACCAGTGGCACCAAGTGTGGAGGTGCAAAATTATGTGAACAGTAATGAAGGATTCAATGCTGAGAAGAAAACAAAAGTTGGAGAAGCATCCACTAAGGCCACAACCAATGATCCTAATGTTGGATTTGCCATGATGTTGCTAAACTTTGTATTTGAATCTATGCTTTTTGAATTGTTTCGTTAAGTATTGTATGTGTCTTTGGAAATTCTTTGTTGGAGTTGGTAGTACTAATTAGGATTTTTAATTTTGTATCAAACATGTTATTGTAGAGTGGTTTATAATATTAGTAAATATAATTTTTTACAATTGTAAATTAGATCAACCTAATCCTAAATTGCATTTAATTGGAGGATTGAATCCGATTTTTCATAATTTAAACGGCTTCTATCTTGGCATTGGCAATGATTATTATACTAGTATAGGTGGCTCTACATTCCAAAAGAAGTCTTTGCCTTTAATTCTTCTTCCAATTATGTTGTTATTGGTTATTATTATCTGTAGCTTTTTCAAACAACAAGGAATTCTGCATATACATGTTATGGCCACGCATTTCATCTTCTTGGGGAAGTGCACACACTGGTGATGCAACTTGTAACCTGGCTTGTTTTTGTTAGCAGGAGTAAGAACATTCTTCTGTTCTAGTGTATGAGGGACACATAGCGCATAAGCCTGTTCCCAAACATAAACTTAATTTTTTAAAAATCATAGATGTTAGTACGTTAGTTTCATGTTATGGATGGGGACCGAAGATAGAACCTCAAACCTTCTTATCACTCTACTACTTAATTCACCCACCCCAACCACCAAGGTAACTTTATATCTCCGAATATTAGCTAATTTTAGTATATAGAGATATTTCATCATTGATCACCATGGCAAACATCATCATCATCATGACGATTAGAACTTATTCATAAATACAGTGGTGTTTAGCATTACAAGCTGGTACATAAAACTTATTCATAAATACAGTGGTAATTAGCATTACAAGCTGGTACATAAACATCATCACGAGTCTCACCAAACAAGCTGGTAAAATTATTGACATCACATTCAAACTATATGTAACTCTAGAAGACAAACAAACCAACATTTGACTGAAGAAGCATGGCATAAACACAAATGTCACTTTATTGGCAACAGTCAACATCTCAAATCGCACCACTGCAGCCCAATTTTCACTGTTGAGCCTGCAAGTTAAAATTTTATAAGTTTAAGAAAGTGGAAAAGACAGTAGGCAGAAACCAATCACTACTACAGTATTATTCAAAATCAATTATGAGATATGTGAGTATGTTGATTGTAATATTACCAGAAAACGTTTCTTGAAAATATCAACAATTTCATTTGGATCGCCCCTTGTCTGTGTATAAGCATCAATCTTGTTAAGGTCCTGCAAGAGATACATTTGTTCAAAAATTTCAGTGGACAATTTATGTATCCACTAGCTGAACAGATGAAGAAGTTTTCCACAAGTTCAGATTGATGACAATGACTTGTAATCAATTCATATAAAGGAATCCAATTATGGAAAGCATCGATGTTAGAGAGAACTGCTTCCACTGTACCTCAATCCATGCTGCTAGTTTAGGCCTTCCTTCTGTTATATCATGCTTGAACACCTCAGAAAAGACTATATGGAATCTTTCAACAAATGGAATATAGGCAATATCCACCTAAACATCACAAGCATTAACAACTTATATGAGACAAAAATACTATAGTCATGCATAATCTCATTTATCTGATTACTGTATTTACACTTGATTCATGACTACTTTAATACTTTGTTCCACAATCCATCATATCATCATGTGCTTTAGTACAAATTTGCAAGAACTTCTTGCGTGCGCATAAGCACAACCAACTGAAAAAAAATAAAATTTGAAGGCTCTTGATTTCAACTTACCCAACTGAATTGTCCTAGAAAGAATGGCCCGTCATCAAATTTACTAAGAGCATTCTCCAAGTAATCAAAGGCAGGACCTGATTCAAAATTACCAATTTTGAAAGTTCATTTTGCATGTACTTGAAAAACATAATAATATTCCTCTATTTCTTAATTTGAAATCCTTACTAGCATCTTTTATAGGATCTCCTTTCAATGAGGAGTACAAGTCTTTGGTGAATGTATCAACATGAGAAATCAACTGATCACCAAACTCTTTCTTGGCAGGATCCTGAAAAACAAAATTGTAAAACAACTCCAATAAAATATTACTAGATTTACTTTGGGGTGAGGAGAGTGCTGAATTCTCACACTGGTAACTAGAGAGGGCCCTTCAAAGTTGGCATCTATGTAATTGATCAAATCAAGACTTTCTCCCAAGACCTTCCCATTGTGCTCCAACGATGGCACCTATAACATAAGAAAAAAATCATGATCAATTGGGTGAGAATTGAGTAATTTATTTTCTTGTATCAACAAGTTAAACACCTTGTTTTCTGGGTAGAGTTTCTCCTTATACCAAGCAGGCCTGTTCAGAAGGTCAATAGGAACCAATTTGATCTTGTCTTCTAGTCCCTGCATTGGTCATCAATCATAAAAAAACAATGACCTATTTATCAATGAATAAAAAGATTAACGGGTTAATAGAAATTAAGGTGAATAAGGATGTTCATTAGTTTGAACCAAACCAAAAATTTCTTTATATACAAATATTAGTTGTTAATTTGTTAGGGTAGAAGCAGATATCAAACTTGTTACATGGAGCTTCTAAATAATAGTGTCTCAACCTTTACCAAACCAAAACAATTAAGTTGATTCGAATATGAACCAATTCAATCCAAATCAATTAAAATTAATTTATAAAAGTTGACTCCATCCCATACCATTCCATCATATTCCATCAATCCAAACATAGCCTAAAGCAAGACTAGGTTATCATGTGATGAATAAAATGATTACTCAACTATCCGTAAGGCCTAGTTCAACCGGCAAAATGCCGAAATTAGTAAACTAGCTACCATGTATTTGGTTCGAACTCTGGACCTTGCAGTTGTAAGAGGAAGAAGAGAAATACAAACCTTATAGTTTCTAGTGATCCATGCACGTTGTGCGAAGGGACAAACATAACTGATGTATAACCTAAAACAAGATGCCAAAATATTTAATTAAAAAAAACATTACATGAATATGATAATTGAAAGAAGAAGAGAGAGAGAGAGAGAGAGAGAGAGAGAGAGAGAGATAGAGAGAGAGAGAGAGAGAGAACCTGGTGTCTCCGTCAAAAATAGGAGGTGGATCGGAGTTGGAAGTTAACGGAGGAGTGCGAAGTTGTTTGACGCCGCTAAATTAGAAAGAGGAGAAAAAAGTTAAGAGAAGAGGAAGCGGTAATGCGAGTGAATGAGAATAAATTAAAAAAGTATCTTACGCAGTTGCCATTGTTATGTTTCTTCAGGAGGTAGCTTACTGAGATTTTGGTTTGGAAGGAGAGGGGAGAGTCCTTAACCTTGTACAGAATAGCGACTACATTCATTCAACCGAGTTTTGCGTTTTTATAAAGCATCGTGTCAAGTGAAGAAGAAGAAGAAGAAAATTCAAGCAATGATTTGATGGATGTCTATGGTGGTTATAAGGTGCATGGCCATAATAGGTGAGGCACCATGCACCACCATACTAATTTCACAATTTTTATAACTTTTTAAAATTACAAACCAGTCCTTTTTTTTTTGTTATCCCTTCTCTTTCCATTTAGCATTTCCTTGACATAATTTTCTGACATGGCAAAAATTATAAATATATATATTTTATTTATTTTTATTTATAAACAAAAATGAATCATGAAAAATCGATATATTTGATACAAAAAATTTTATTGAATCAAATACATCAATTTTATTAATTTATTTTTATTTATAAATAAGAATGAAGAGAGTATATATAAATAAACTACTTATTGCTAGCTTTTCTTGGGTTTCATGGTTAATTAAAGGTGAAAATTCAAACAAAAAAATTCTCATTCAATTTGGTTAGTCACTTTTTAGTATATTTGGTTAAAGATGAATGATATTATTTTCAATGGAAAAGTTGCAAATTTGACGCAGATGGTTGGTGGAATCAAAAAGATATCTTGGTCATGGTCCATTAGTTCTTGTCTTGTTTATAAAGTGTGTGAAATTGTATTGAAGTATTTGTTGTAATGGATTTTGAATACCTCTTGTATTCATTTTAATAAATTTTACTTATTAAATAAAACTTATTGCTAATTTGCAAACACTTAAATAATACCAACATAAACTAATAGAGGGACTAATAATAGGCTTATAAAAAATAAAAATAAAAAGAGGGACTAATAGAATTGATGAGAAACACTAGTAGGTTTCTGAAATTTAGAGACCAAAATGAAGGTGAATGATAATTTCGAAACTTTTCTTTATTTTTGCAACCATAGGTTTACATACATATACACAGCATCAATCATATATTTATTTTTAATTCTATATTATAAGATTACACAATACAATACATTGCTGGTACAAGAACATTGTTACCAATTCACACCCAAGTTGGCAAACATTATTATAAGTTGTAGTGTTACAATTTCGAGCACTCCACGGTCCACATAACGTATATACCTCTCATTTATTGACTAGTTTCTTTCATAAACAATTGCATCTGATGCTAACTATTGTCCCTGCACAACATCAATAATGAAAGTTACTAACAAGGAGGCACGAAGCATAAGCTTGAAGTTGAAACCAACCACAAAGAAATTCGAGCACAATGTTATCCATATTTAATTTTATAGTACCAAGAAGATCTTCTTGACAAAGGCAACGAATTCTTGTGGATCAGCAAGTTTTGTTTGCTTATAAGCATTGTTATTGTTCAGCTCCTGCAAAAATATGTTTGACCTTTTAGCCAAAATGATTCTCTTTTGGGAACCAATATATATTGGAGCAATCATCATTAATATAAGTTTGGTAAGTTATTTAGAAATTTAAAATATTATCGAAAGGATATATACCTTCAAGAAGAGAGGAAGAAAAAAAGATAATTATTTGGTTCATACTATTTTATCATTATCACTTAATCAATTAGGATAATTTGATTCAAGTGTATTCCATTTACCTCAATCCATGCGGCTAATTTAGGCCTTCCAGATGTGATATCATGCTTATACAATTCTGAGAAGACGATTTGGAACCTTTCAATGAATGGAATATAGGCAATATCCACCTGATGATGAATTATGGTCATCGTGATTTATATTTTATAAAAATAAATGGTCATGATCACACCAAGAATATCAAATATATCTATTTCCTATGACTAGCAAATGTATCTGATTTTTAAATTTTCAACTTACCAGACTAAATTCACCAGTGAAGAATGGCCCATCAAATTTACCAAGAGCATTCTCCAGGTAGTCAAATGAAGCACCTAATTCAAATGATCAATTTTTTTACAAGGCATATTTTACATTTTATTACTATTATTATCAGGTTAAAGAAAAGACTGTATGTCTCTCAAAATTAAATTTTTACATGTTTATTTAGGTCTACAAAAATAAAAGCATTTAAGTGTACAACAAACAAAAAGTCTCACAAGCGTAAAAAATTAAAAATAATTAATATAATTAATTAAAAAAATCATTTCAGAAAATAAGAAAGGTAAATTTTAAATAAAATATTATTATTGGCATTAAAAAAATATATTTTTATTAAAATTTTACTTTAGAGTTCATTTTAAACATCGAAAAGTATTAGAATATCATTTCTATTATTGCTATACCATCTCATTCAAATTTGAAAAACAAAATTCAACTTACTTGTTTGCGTTATAGGATCGCCTTTAAATGAACGGAACACATCTTTATTAAAAATATCAACGTACTTTATTAATTCCTCGCCAAATTCCTTCTTGATTGGATCCTACATATAATCTTCTTAATGTTAATTAACATCAATTATCTCCACTAATAACATATGAAAAACAGGGGTTTGGGGGATGATTTTTTAATTATTTGAAATGGGTTAAAATAGAATGATATTGCTTTTGTCTTACATTAGGTATTAGTGATGGGCCTTCAAAATTTGCATCTACATATTTGATCAAGTCAATACTTTCTGCCAAAACCTTGCCATCATGTTCGAGAGATGGCACCTACAATACATTTAAGGAGAAGCATATAACATATGATTATCAAAAACAAAATTGGTACAACATATGATTATCAATTAATCAAGCAAAACAAATTGTTATGTCCAATCGATATTAATATATGTTGTTTTTCCTTAGGATTACCCACTTTATTTTCCGGGTGGACCTTCTCTTTGTACCAAGCAGGCCTGTTCTGAAGATCAATAGGAACCAATTTGATCTTATCTTGCAGTCCCTGAAGTTCAAGAAATAAATAAATATTTGACCAAGAAAGAAATAAACTAAACAGTGTGTAATAGTCGACTAATGGTATTGAATACTACACTAACCATGTATTTAAATAATATTTTGTCACACTTATTTTTATTTTGAGAAATAAAGACGTGGAATTTCAGTGTAAAATAGTTTTTTTTTTATGAAAAAATGGTTATAATAGAATGATTGGTTATTATTATTATTATTATTATTATTATTATTATTATTATTATTATATGACTGGTGTAAAATTATATATGAATATTTTCAAATCTAACCCTCTTGAAGAATTATTATGAATATTAAAATAAAAGTTTGATCGTACTTTTGTCACCTTTAATTTTTCAATTGTACGAATTTGGTCCTTTGGTTTAAAACAAATTATTTTAGCTCCCTGCATTTATCATTTTCTTATTTTAAAATACCCCACTTATTTTTCTCAATTTTATGGTGATGTAGCATGATAGGGTAAACTTTTTAATCACTTGGCATGACGTAATAAAAATTATTTTAATCAAATTTTTACAAAAAAATAATTATTTTAATTAAATAAAACAAAACTACATTTACTTAATTAAAAAATTTAAAATTAGAGTCCCTAATGTCAGTCTTTATCTATTTTCCCTCTATTTTAAGGTTTTTACATTTTCTTCAACTAATTCTGCCACATCATTGTCATGTACTAAACTTTCATTTAGACATTTTCAAAACTCCGTCAAAAAGAGATTAAAGAAAAACACGAGAAAATTCCGACGTAGGTATTAAAAAACCAATAGAAAACACAATGGATTTGAGGAGAATATATCGAGAGAGCTCAGATTCCGACTACAATAAAACAACATACGAGGAAGAGATAATCACGTGTGAGATATAGCAGGAATTCTTAATTTTGTTTTTTAATTAAAATAAAAAATTATATCATGTCCGATTATTATTAGAAAGTTCATCTACATGTCATGTCACATTAACAAAAATTTGACGGGGGATTGTAAAATCATAAATGGGGTAAATTTGAATCACCGAACAACTTGCATTAAATCAAAGGGCAAAATTGCACAATTGAGAAATTAAAAGGGTCAAGAGTGCAATTAAGGTTAAATTAAAAATGACTTTTGATTAAATTATAAATATGCTATTTATTCTCTAGATTGCAACTGGATGTGGATTGAAGAAATTCTGCTTTGTATTTCTATGGTATTGACTTTTGATTTATTGCTAGATTTTCATTAATAAAATTATCATCCAATTAAAAAAATAAAAGATTTAATTGTAATTTTAGTTTTTTTATTTTTATAAATTAACAAAATTAATCCCTTTATTTTAAAATTCGACAATTTTAATTTCTCATTTTAATTTTTTAACTAAAAAATAGTGATGTGTTTTAAATAACTTAATATATGATACAAAGATTTATAACTATTAACACTACAAAACTTTACTTTCAATCTCATTAATTATTCGTTGTTGTAACTTAATTAATGAGATACGAATAATTAATGTATGTTGTATATTTTAAAATATATCAAATCGCAGTTTTTAAAATAAGAAGACTAATTCTATGAATTTGTGAGAATAGATGATCAAAATTGCGATTAAACCAAAATAAAAATAAACGACAAAATTATTAAAAAAAAATCTAAAAACTTAGATGATAATGATAAAATTTAAAAGAAATTAACGTATAGGAATCAAAAGTCAAGTACTCGAGTTATGACTATTTTATATAAAAGAAAATAAAATATATATATATATATATATATCAGAAAAAATAACCATAACCATGAAAATTTAACAAACCTTATGGTTCCTTGTGATCCATACACGTTGTGCAAACGGGCACGAATAACTCATGTACAGCCTATAGAGAAAAACATATAAATGGAAATAATGAGTTATGATATTAAACATGAAAGGTAATCTAAAAGCAAAATCATGAAAAAGTGAGAAAGCTAACCTGGTAGTTCCATCAAAAAGAGGTGGTGGTTCGGAGGTTGGAGCAACCGTGGGAGGACGAATTTCTGGTATACCTCTAGATTACATAACACAAACAGTTAGAGAAAATAAATCGACTCGATAATTAGAGTCTAACGCAAGTAGTTAGCGTGCAACATGTGCGAATATTGTAAATTTTGGAGTTCATAAACAAATCACATGAAAAATTTGAACTATGAATATTAGAAATTAAGAAAACATTCTTACACAGTTGCCATTGATATTTAATGATATTGCAAAAATACTGGTTATATGATATGATACAGAGCAGAGTATTGGATTAGTGCTGCTATTGGAGAAGCTATCGTTCTATTTTTTATATGAGATAAGATTAGTTTAATGTGGCGCCACCAATTGCGACTTTTTTTTTCTTTGATGAATTAATTAATACCGTTGTGACTTGTGACTTTTTTTTTAGGAGATATACCATTGTGACATTGTCAATGCTACATTATGCAAGATTTATTGGTACAAATATTTTTATACAATATCGTTTTATTATTACTTCATAAGTAGATATTATACATCATCCATTTTTTCAAGGATTGACATAATCCGTTATATAACTTTTTATTTACGCATATATCCATGTTATGTAGCTATTAGCTATTGATTGGGAAGATCTAGAAGCCAAATATTTTACATATAAAAAGTCAAATAGTCAACCACTGACCAAGTTAGGAGGAGAAATTCATGTTTGAATTTGAATAATATTGAATGATATTATAATAGATATAACCGGTGGTGGTTATATCATGTTGAAACCAATTCAAAATAAAATTGCAAATTGATTAACAATATTAAAAATTATATTAAATTGAATGTTATTGGATATTTTTATATTCATTTTGTAAAAGTTATATGATGGAATTGAATTTCAAATTCATTTTCTAAAACCAAACTAAACCGCATATACTAAATTTTAATATCTATTTATTTTTTATTTGTATATATTGAATTTATATACTATTTGATGATTTTCTAATTTTGTCTTAATAATACTTATTAGTTTAATTTAATATATATATTTTTTATTTCATATATATTTTAAATATAATTGATTATTATTGTTCTCTAGTGTTAAATTTTAGTATATTATATGTTGTATTAAACCTACTATTTTGTCGTTTTTTAATAGTATTAATATATTTTTTTATAAATGTAATTTGGATATTAAAAAATCGATTCAAATAAAACTTTATGTAATTAGATCGAATCAAATCAATTTTTTAAAACGTGACATCTAAATCAAACATAATTGTATGTTATTTTATTTTAAATTTAAGAACCACAACAAAATTACCTATAAATAAATATATCTAAGTTTTGTCTTTAATACTACCTTATTGATAAATAATAATATGCAACACTTATCTCAAAGAAAGAAAGGATATGGCTCTATCTCAATTTTTATTCTCGCTGCAAAATTGATAGTTATGATTAATATTTTAAGTTAAGGACAACTTCTAAAACACAGAAGAAAATACACTTAATTTTTATCCTAATGCTAAATATAACGATTTTAAGCTCAAACTAAAAACAAAAAATAAAATAAAATTATACTATAGTCCACAAGTTTACCATCTTCATCTTCAAACCCAATAACCACTTAAACCCTCTCCTTCTCTCCTCTACCCCTTTCACAATCAAAACGTAGGTGACCATTTGTTAAACCCATAATTCCAAACAATTCTTACTTCAACTTTATTTGCCATTTACATGCATCAAGATTCAAGAAGACATGGACATTTTTTGGGCCTAAAACTCCACAAAAAGAGCAACAACGTGGAATGGCCCTCCCTCACTTGGTCACCGATTAATATAGGTCCTTGTCATTTTGTGGGCTACTCGCTCGCCCGCTCCACACATACACTATACATTTTTTTTTTTGGGTAGATAAAATAATAAATATTCTCACAAATCCGCATACATAATTTTGAAGTCACTCACACATAATTTAATAGTCACGAATTTAAAATCGAGACATTACATCCAACCTAATCTTACAATCTGCTACTACATCATTATTCACAAGGGGAACTATATAGAAACAAACCAGAAAAATAAAAGGTGGAACCAATAATTTGAATAATGAAGTAAGTAATAATATTGGACCTTTATGAGTCCATTTTTGAAGTCTAAAAAATGTATTGCTTTTTATTTTATTTCTTTTAGGACCTCATCAAACCGAACCACTACGAGCCATACTTGCGCCTCTCCAATTTGAAGGTCCAATTAGTATCGGGTTCGTTTCCAAGCCCAATCTCTGTCTCTCTCTCTCGTGCCAAACCCTAGATCTCGCTTCGGTCACTTCCGAAGCTCGGATTCGGCACCGCCGAGCCGCGTTTTCACATTCCGTTCACACATAGCTGGTAGATCTCAAACCCTTACTTTCTGATCTGTCAATTTTTTTGTGTGGAGAATTCTCTTCAGCTGAATACTTTTTCACTTCTACTCTCGGTTTCAGATTATTAAATCGTGTTTGTCGCAAGTCGTGATTAGTCTTCTCCAACTTTGTTTTTTCGAAATTGTGTTTGGATCGTTCTTCATTTTTAACTTCAATGTTTGGTATAATTTACGGGGAGTAACTAATGCTTCATTTGAGCTTATAGCTGAAATTAGTAAGATCGATCTTGAATCACTACCTTTTATTTTGCATTTTCAATTTAAATGCGATATGCAGTAGAAATTTTATGAGCTCACGTTTGAGCTTGGTTTATCATGTCATGCGGACTCTGGGTTGTGGTCTATAATCTGATATATGTACTTCATCCATTTCATTGTTGGGTTGTTCCGCTCGTATTTTAATTGAGCTGGGCCGATCCGACGTGGGCCCAATTCTCCTTTGGGTTCCTATATAGAGTGGTGTATATTAGGATTAATGGCTCACATTCCTACGTGTAACATTCGTGAATATATGTCGTAGAATTAAACGAAAATATATAATTGGATAGAGAACTGCTTTACGGATTGTGGTGGGTATTACTACTATCCAGTCCTTGGGCCTTGTTATCAACAAAGTAGAAATACGATGCATGTTTCTTTTTTAACAGTCATCAAATGTGATTCAAGTTAGAGACACATCCATGCCAGAAGTTCAGGGCTTATGTGCTGGTTTATCTATTTTTATGTTATTAATATACTCCATAGCATAGATACTTCTAATCGAAAATGTGTCCAAGTGTCTGACACCATACCAATACATCTATTACATTTAATTAATTTATTTTTTCTCAAATTATTATAAGTGTCAGAATCCGTGCTTCATAGTATATACGACTATATAACCTTCCTTGGACTTTTCCGCCATTGAAAGTTGTAGTTGTAGTAGGTCACCTGCACAAGCCAGCTAAGAGAAGTGAATTGGTGAAGAGAGAAAAGCAAATTGCACTTGCTGTTTGCAAGCATGAGTTTATTATTCACTTTGAAATCAGAGTTGTTTGTATTAGGCCTTGTATTTTTGAAACATGGTTATGGTTTTAGACATAAAAACCTAAATGTTCATTCTAGATGACATGATTTATGTATTCTTTTTCTTTCCCTTCTATAATGTATTAGAGAGGGGAATTTGTCCCTCACTTTTTTCTTTTTCAGAACTGGCTGCTTAAATGCATGATTTATTTCAATTAGTAATTGGTCTGTTGCTTTGTCTTTGACCGTTCTTTATTATTTTTCATTGTTTATTTTCCTGTTGTTCTTGATTTCTTTGCTTTCCAGTATGTCAAATATTCGTTGTAGACAAATGCTGTAACGTTTAATTGTGTAGGCTAATGAATAGCCTGTATATTTTTCATGTGAGGATTGATTACTTGATACCTCATTCCTTACCGATGTCATGTTATCTTCATATATATAAAATACCGTATATATATCCAGGTGTGGAAAATGTTTCTTGATTGTAATGTAATAGACCATTACGTAATAATTTGTTTCTTCTGTGTAAAGCAGGAGGACATATACTGACAAGATGGCTACCCTTGAAGAAGGTGAAGTGGTTGTGACCCCTGATGATAAAAATGAGTCAATTAATACTGACGAGATGGATGTGGATGTTGTTGATGAAGACAGATTAGTGGTGACCCCTGATGTAAAACACCAGCCAGCCAGTATTGATTCTCAACCTAGCAATGATTTGGACAATTCTGAAATTTTGTCTAACAAAAATGCGGAAAATTTGGAGTCTCAACCCATCAAGGATCTCTGCAATTCCGAAGCACATCCTAATGAAGAACTTTTTACATCTGAAACCCAGACCACTGGTGGTGATGCAAATGAGTTGGACAACACCAAAGAATGTCAGAATAATGAGCTGGAGAACTCTCAATCACTACTTAACAACCAGGTTGGCAATGCTGGGGCCCCAAAAGACAATCAGCCATTTGATTTAGAGGCAACACTTGACATGCCGATGGACAACTCTAAAGTTGTACCTGGCGATCAGCTTGTTGGTTCCGAAGCTGCTCTTGACAAGAAGTCTGCCCCTGATGCACCACCTAGCAACCAAGTGGTTGATTACGAGGCATTGCCAAACAGTGGTGAGATTAATTCTGAAATGCAGACAAGTAATGAAGTTATTGTATCTGAAACACAGCACAATAATGAGGGGGTGGTTGCTTCTGAAACACAACAGAGAGACGGGGTGGTTGAATCTGAAACACAGCACAGCGATGAGGTGATTGAATCTGAAACACAGCACAGCGATGAGGTGATTGAATCTGAAACACAGCACACTGTTGAGATTATTGTTTGTGAAGCACAACACATAGATGTGGTGGTTGCATCTGAAACACAACCCATTGACGAGACTGTTGTTTGTGAAACACAACACAGAGATGAGGTGGTTGCATCTGAGACACAACACAGAGATGAGGTGATTGAATCTGAAACACAGCCCATTGAGGAGATTATTGTTTGTGAAGCACAACACAACAATGAGGTGGTTGTATCTGAAACCCATTGCAGGGATGAGGTGGTCATGTCTGAAGCACAGCCCAGCAGTGAGGTAGTCAATTCTAACTCACAGCAGAGCAGTGAGGTGGTCATATCTGATACAAAGCCGGACAATGAGGTAGTTTTTTCCGACACACAACCCAGCAATGAGACTTTCATGCATGAAGCACAAACCAGCAATGATGTAGTTGTGTTTGACACACAGCCGAGCAATGAGAGTGTCATGCATGAAGCACAGGTCAACAATGATGCAGTTGTGTCTGACACACAACCCAATGATGAAGTAGTCATGGCAGACACACAACCCAATAACGAGACTGTCATGCACAAGTCACAAATCAGCAATGATGTGGTTGCATCTGAATCTCGGTCTGAGAATGAGTTGGCTAATTCAACAATAGATCCCAATAATCAGCTCTCAGATCAAGAAATTTTTCTCAGTAATCATCAATTCACTAATCTTCATATGATTCCTGAAGATCAACTGCCTCAACCGGAATCGCTGCCTATTTCGGAATCGCCGCCTAGCTCTGAACCAGTGGCAGACAGTCCCAACACAGATGTAAAACCGATGCCCCATAATCACTTGCAAGAGTATCTGCCCAACAGTCATCTGGATCATTCTGAGGCACTGGCCAACCATCAGTTGGCTAACTCTGAAACAATATCCCATGATCAACTAGGCAATTCCCAAATGATGACTCACTATGAGTTGGCAAATAGTGAAATACTTCACGACAATCAGGTGATCAGTTCTCAAGCACACTATGAGATAGTCAATGCCAACACTTTTCCCAGCTATGAAATAGTAAATGCTGAAACTCCGCCACACAATGAAGAACGTACCCCAGAGACACAGCCAAATAAGAGGAGGAAAAAAAAGTCTATAGTCTGGGAACACTTTACCATAGAAACTGTTAGTGCTGGATGTAGAAGAGCATGTTGCAACCAATGCAAACAAACTTTTGCCTACAGTACTGGCTCAAAAGTTGCTGGTACCAGCCACCTTAAACGGCACATTGCCAAGGGGGCATGCCCAGCTCTTCTGCGTAGTCTAGATCCAAATCAGTATGCCCCATATACCCCGCGTTCAAGGGGAAGTGCTTCTGGTAATGCTAGTAATACACCAAAACGACGTTACAGAACAGCTAATACACCTTATATAATTTTTGATCAAGATCGTTGTCGTCATGAGATTGCTAGGATGATCATTATGCATGATTACCCCCTTCACATGGTTGAGCATCCAGGATTTGTTGCATTTGTTCAAAATCTACAACCCCAGTTCAACATGGTGACCTTCAATACTATTCAAGGAGACTGTGTTGCAACTTACCTGATGGAAAAGCAAAACCTTGTGAAGTATTTTGATGGATTACCGGGACGTGTTTGTCTGACACTGGACACCTGGACCTCTAGTCAATCTGTAGGGTATGTGTTTATCACAGGGCATTTTGTTGATAGTGATTGGAAGTTGCAGAGGAGAATTCTCAATGTTGTGATGGAACCATACCCTGATTCTGACTCTGCTCTCAGCCATGCTGTATCTGTCTGTCTTTCTGAGTGGAATTTTGAGGGAAGGCTGTTTACTCTCACTTTTAGTCAGCCACTGACTGAAGTTGCCCATGAGAATCTCAGACCTCTACTCTCTGTGAAGAATCCACTTATCTTCAATGGTCAGTTACTGGTTGGAAACTGCATTGCTCGTACTTTAAGCAATATTGCGTATGATTTGTTGAGTTCATCGCAAGGCATTATCAATAAAATCCGGGAAAGTGTAAAATATGTGAAAACTTCAGAGTACCATGAGGAAAAATTCCTGGATCTGAAGCGGCACCTTCAGGTACCCAGTGAAAGGAGCCTTTTTATTGATGACCAAACCAAATGGAATACAACATATCAAATGTTGGTTGCAGCTTCTGAATTAAAGGAAGTTTTTTCCTGTTTAGACACTTCTGATCCTGATTACAAAGGAGCCCCGTCTGTTCAAGATTGGAAGCTTGTTGAGACCCTCTGTACATACTTGAAGCCCCTTTACGATGCAGCAAACATTCTTATGACAACAACTTATCCCACTGCTATTTCAATCTTTCATGAAGTTTGGAAATTACATTTGGATCTTGCTCGTGCTGCTACGAATGAGGATCGCTTCATTAGCAACCTTACTAAACCCATGCAAGAAAAGATCGATAAGTACTGGAGAGAGTGTAGTCTGACTTTGGTGATTGCTGTAGTTATGGATCCTCGTTTTAAGATGAAGCTTGTTGAATTCAGTTTCACAAAAATCTACGGTGAGGATGCTCATGTGTATGTAAAGATTGTTGATGATGGAATTCATGAGCTGTTTCATGAGTATGCAACCCTTCCCTTGCCACTAACACCAGCATATGCAGATGAAGGAAATGCGGGAAGCAACATGAAGATGGAGGGATCTCCAGGAGGAACTTTGTTGTCCGATAATGGTCTTGCTGACTTTGATGTCTACATCATGGAAACTTCTAGCCATCAAACGAAGTCTGAATTAGATCAGTATTTGGAAGAATCGTTGTTGCCCCGAGTTCCAGACTTTGATGTATTAGGTTGGTGGAAGCTAAACAAACTTAAATATCCCACACTCTCCAAGATGGCCCGAGACATCTTGTCTATTCCAGTTTGTACTGTTCCTCCTGACTCTATCTTTGATAAAAAAGGCAAAGAGATGGATCAGTATCGAAGTTCCTTGCGGCCAGAGACCGTGGAGGCACTTGTGTGCGCCAAAGACTGGATGCAGTATACAGCACCGGAATCTCTGACTGCACTTGTAAAAATGGAATTCTAGATTTCAGGTTGTTGTACCGAGTATGATGGTAGGTTCACTTGTATTTTTACTTTTAGTTCTTAGTTCTCTTTTAGGCTATATTGTAACATTGGAGTGATTATTTGGAAAATTCGACTTGAATATTTAAACTATCATGTAGCTTTTCTCTCAGATCCCAGAATTAGAAAATAGATCCCAACTCTCTGTAATGTGAGTCCTCAATGTACAATATTCAAGAGCTGCAGATAATTGGATTGGGATGGTTTTGCTCCATCAGGAAACAGCCTAAATTTGAGGTGATACTCTCTTAATGTAAAGAGTGTACCATTCCTACCGTGTAGAATATGCTTTCCCATTCTGCAGTTGTATCTTTAGTTTTCTGTTTATTTTAAAAAAAAAATTACTTTTGTTCATTCCTGAAATGCATATTCTTTCAAACTTCATGGACATATCGAAATGGCCCCCAATTACACTGCTTAAGGGATCTGAGTTTAGTTCTATTTTTACCAACATAGTCTAGTATGAGTATCTATTTAGAAGATGTAACTACAGTTTTTCTACTTGGCAATACTGGAACAATTTTCTCCCAGTAAAAAATGCAAGGTTCCCTCAGACTGACGTGACAGCTGCTTATCCCTCTCAAAACACGAAGCTGCAATGGAAATAATTGAGTTGCAGCACAATACTTCTCTGCTAGTGCACACCTTGGTATGCGCTTACTGTTTATTTTGTGTATCATCAATCTGATTTATAGAATCTGACTTTATTTCATCATGATGATATGGGGTCTCAAAAGAGAATTACTTTTGAGACCAATATTTACCTGCTACAGTTCTTGATATCACATTATTCAATAGGGTGATATCATGTATGAGGTTCAACAGCTGTCCCTTCCTCTTCCAGATGATCCAAATCATGTAAGAGCTTCAACATTTGTACCATGTTTTCATTTTTAGTTACTATTTACTAACCTACATTGGAATGATTCTGATGCAAGCATTAGTACCTCTTATCTTTTAGATGGTGTTTGTGATATTATGATCTACAATATAGAGTTTCAATCCAACCTCCTCTGAACAAGAGAGCTCTTTAATTAGTCTTTTGTGAGAGATCTAAACATTCAAAGTTGCTGATTACATGATGGTTCTTTTGTGGCAGGATGTAGCTCTTAGGACTACTACATGAAAACTTATTTAGCTTTCTGCAGGAAGGGGTTCTGTTAGGAACTCAAGAATTGGATTTCAAGGATTTAGAGGTAGAACACTAATATTTAGAAAGAAAAGATAAGAAATAATAAGAGAGAATCTCTCCCAAGAAAATGATACACAAGAGCGGATACGCTCCTACAATGGTTTACACCACTCAATTTCTAAAGTTGATCGAAAGATCCTTTCTAAAATGGTGGAAGCCTCTATTTAAAGACTTCCAGTACATTAGGATAGGGATTAGGTCCAAGATAACTAACTAATAACAGAACCACCAAAGCAGGTACATCTATACCACTACTAACAACCTAGGAACACAACTACTAACAAACTCCTAATTATCCTTATTTGTATATCCTAACATTACACCCCTCTTCAAAACAACCTTGTCCTCAAGGTTGACATATACTAAATTCTTCTTGTTCAATGGTTAAAAAATTTAAAAAAAAAATTTCCTCCAAGATCCCATTGTTGAGGACTCAACTTCAGCTTTAGGCACTTTCATATTCCCTTTTTCTGCACTTTCCTGCCATAGCTGCAAACCCGCTGAGTTCTGAATTGCCCAACAAAGTATGGCCTCTATTTAATGGCGGTCGGACCAATCTGGTTGGGTCAGATTTCTCGAACGCGGGATTGGACAGACCATAGGTGGTGGCGGAAGGCAAATGTTCGAGAAGCTTTTCAGCCACAATTTTGAGTGTGAGGAACAATGAGACAAAGTTTGAATCGAAGAGAACATTTGCTGCGTCGAGTATGGCTTAACGGGGGAAAGCTCTGCAAAAAGAAAAACAGATGATAAACAAGGACAAGACAAAAAGAAGGAACAATGCCATTGATGAACCTTAAGATGTGGCCACTCGTTGCTGCTGTCCTTCAGGTCTGGTCGTTTTGGTGGTGGTAGGTCTGGTGATTTTGGTGGTGGTGGTGGAGCTACAATCAGCGAATAAGCCATCAGATGTAATTCCTGCGTGGTTGGTTTCCCTATAACTGCGATCCCTGTTGTTTCTAATTGCACTTTCCAATCTGACGACAGCACAAGGCTTGCCGGAATCTTAAAGGACACAGAACCAGTGCCTTTGCGCAGGATGCAGTGGCTGCTTCCTTCTTCCTCTGCCAACGTTGTTTGTTTGTCGCTAAACATTATTTCCTCAATATCCAAATTTCCAGAATTTAAGTCTTTGATAGAACGCTCATCTTCTTCATAAATTTTCTGAATCAAACAGAACTTCATAGCACTGTTCATCCAACCAAACGGGTCATTTAAGGTGTGTGATGTTTCCTTCTTCAACCACAAACGTGAGACTGTATTTTCTTCCTTTTCTGAATCTTTCTTCATCGATTCTTGCTCTGTTAACTTCCCACTCTTTATTGATTCTGATTTTTCTGATGGTTTTTGGTTTTCCGACGGCAACCCCCTTGCATTACACAGCTGATTTGCTGATGTGGCTTCTTCAAGGGCCTCTTGTACTCCCTTCTTGGCTTTGTTTTCTAGTATTTGATTGCCAAATCTACGGATCGGACCTATGCTAAAAGATTCCCAGGTTGGATCTGGGTTTTCTTGATCCCAAGAACGAAACCAAAACAGTATCCATGCATCCAAGCCCATGAACGCCCACTGCACCTTATCGAACCTGTTAATTTCATGCTTCAGAAAAAACCTTTCAGCCTTTGCGATCCACCCAATAGGATCAGTCCCTGGAAAGTTGGGCAGCTCCACTTTCTTAGCCCATCAATCCTCCATTTCCATGCACATTGGCATTCCTTCGACTCTGGCAGGTCGGACCAATTGTTAGGAACCCAAGAATTGGATTTCAAGGATTTAGAAGAAGAACACTAATATTTAGAAAGAAATAATAAGAGAGAATCTCTCCCAAGAAAATGATACATGAGTGAATACGCTCTTATAATGGTTTACACCACTCAATTTCTAAAGTTGATCAAAAGATCCTGTCTAAAGGGGTGAAAGCCTCTATTTAAAGACTTCCGGTACATTAGGATAGGGATTAAGTCCAAGATAATTAACTAATAACAGAAACACCAAAGCAGGTATATCTATACCACTACTAACAACCTAGAAACACAACTCCTAATTATCCCTATTTGTATATCCTAACATTGTTAGGATACAGAAATAGGGATAATAGGATTTTGTTAGTGGTGGTGTTCCTAGGTTGTTAGTAGTTGTATAAGTGTAACTGTTTTGGTGTTTGTTATTAGTTAGTTACCTAGACCTAATCTCTATCCTAATGTATTGGAAGTCTTTAAATAGAAGTTTTCATCCTTTTAGAAATCATCTTTTATCAACTTTATAAATTGAGTAGTCTAAACCATTGTAAGAGCGTATCCGCTCTTGTGTATCATTTTCTTTGGAGAGATTCTCTCCTATTATTTCTTATTTTTCTAAATATTAGTGTTCTTCCTCTAAATCAATGGAATCTAATTATTGGGTTCCTAACAGGTTCTTTAGTGTAAGCCTCATTATGACTTATGAGAAACTTTTCAAAGAGACATGCACTTTGAAGAAGAATTTACAGTCATGTATGTCTTATTCTATTCTATTTTTTCTTTTTCCGGATAGATCTATATTTGTGATTTTTTATTCTAATCACGTGTCTGTTTAATTTGTAATAATTTCAATTTTTACAATCTGCAAATCTAGCTGACAACACAACTATTTAGCTGGTAAGGATATTAAATTGGTATATATCAAATTTCATAGTGCAATTATCAAATGAGACTATGGTATTTGGTGTTTCTGCTAACTCTTACAATTTGTGTTTATTCTATAGACAAGATCCCTTAACAAAGCTGCTAGCATGTTTTCTAAGAAACCAAAAAAGTGTGCTACATGTGGTACAACTGCTTATTTATTGGAGAAGGTATGATTCAGACATCTGTCATAAACAAATCATTTAATGATTACACCTTTGTTACACATTGGTTGTCTGAGCAAGTTACTTCCGTAATATAAGTTACTTTCCAGTTTCACACAATGTAAGTAAAAATCAACGTGAACCATGCAAATGCTTATGATGTGCTTCTTGCAATGTTCCATTTAATCATTTGAAGGGAAGTTCTTTCTCACTGTTTGGGTTATCAAGCCACTTATTAAAGAGCTCTCTTTTTGGTTTTAAGTGTTCATTTGGTAAAAGATTAATTGCAAATTGAGTTTGAGCTTCTTCAATGTTGAATGTGAGATTCATATTGTAGTTTGTGTTGCAAATCAATTCAACTATTGCAATTCGGTCAAAGTGGCCAAGTTAGAAGATTAAAGACTTGTTATACCACTTTTTTTTTAATAGATTTCAGGTAGTAAATTTGCCCTTTTTGAGTACTTTATGTCCCGTTTGAGTACTGGTGTGGTTTCTGTTTGAACATTTGCCTCCCTTAATCATGGACTTTTGCCTTCCCTACTTTGCTACTTCAATGTATTAAATCTGAGTTTAAACAATAATGTGTTGATATCCCAAAGCAGTTGATTATCAGCAATGATTTCTCTTTATTTAGTTATAATATCTCAGAGGATAGGATTTTGACTTTACAATGTTATTATTGTTAAAATAATAAATAGCGTTTTACAGACAAAAAAAATTAAAAAATAACACATGCGAGTATACTACTACCTCCATTTTTAAATGTAAAAAATTAAAAGACAAATTATCCCTATGTTAATAATTGAAGGATAGTTTTGAAAAGAGAAGTACATTATTATGGATGAATTTAATGTGGAAATTACATTTATTAATTCTTGTGATAATTTCGTATAGATGTAGTTTATATTTAAGATTCATATTCCCTTTCACTTTTTTTAATTAAGTAATTTGACTCAAATGGTTAATGAGTTTTAATTAATGATGAATCATTTAGAAAAATTTGAGTATAAATGCTAATTGAATAATTATTGGTTAGATTTTTTTGAAAGGAAGGAAGTTTATTTTATTTTATCAATAATAATAGAGACAATACAATATGGCGCATGATAAAAGAAATTGGAGCTAGACTGAAATATTTGACCACCTTACAAGGTTATGGGCGACCTTATTAGTTTGCCTCCTAATGAAAGCTAGATGCTAACTAGCATGAGATGTAAGTATAGTTTTACACTTGTTTAGAATTGTACCAAGCTTATATTCATAACTACACTCACAAAGGATCGCGTTTATGATGAGCTAATTATCACTCTAAAAAAAGACCTACTTAAAGCCTTTGTGTTTTTGTCGATGCGCAATTAGTAAAGTCATAGCTTCACATTTGACCACTGAGCAAATGAAAGGAAACCAAACTTTTTGTGTCAATGCTACACCACGTGTACTGTTTTTGAAGCAAATTCAAACTCCAAATCGGTTATGTGAGGAAAAAGAGCACAATCCACATTGCACTTTAGTTCGTTGCGAGCTAGTTTGGTCCAAACCTGAGCCACAATCATGGTGTGTCTACTAGTTGTTTGTCAGGTCCAAGCTGAAGTAGTAATGTCGATTTATAAGAAAGAGGGGTTTGAATTGTAAATTCGCCATTTTAAAATTTCTGTTAAAAACTTAAGAAAACAACTCAAGATTGATCTTGGTTGTGAAAACAGAAAACGAAGAACGTTCTGGGTTTTCACCAGAAAACAGATAACGTTCTTGGTTAGTTAAAATCAACAGTTCAGTTTATCTATTTAACTTGATAATTAAAAGACTAAAAGTAAATAGAGATAAAGGAAGAGATATCACACATAGATATATTCTAGTTCACCCAACTCGGGCTACGTCCAGTCCTCACAATGGTGAGATTTTTCACTAAGTGTTCAAAACAAAGAACCTTCTTGGTTTTACAGCACCTAGCTCATATCAACCTCGATCTGTTACAAACTTCAATCATTTCCACCCAGAAAGGAATTCAATTAGGTCACCTATCAACCTTGATAGGATTTTACACTTCACCTTTTAACCTTAAAAGGATTTTCTAAACAAACTACTCAAACTATAAACACCTCTTATAGTCTTGAGTTTACACAATAATGATGTAGAGTGCTTTTATAGAATCTGATTAAATCTCAACTCTTGTTTGAGGTTTAGATTATTTACAAGAGATTTCAATAAGCTAATAACAATGAATTCGTGAATGAATGTTACTGATTTCTTGTGAGACTTTTCAAGTATTAATGTGACTGATTGGTGAGATATCTTGGCACTTGAATGTCTTTGATTTTAGACAGAATCTGAGTATGCCCAACTCGTGTTTGAGATTAGATTCTTGACAAAAGAATTCAGTAGAATGATTCTGATATGAAGAAGAAAAATAGAACTGAATCTTTTGTTTGTGATTGAGAAGCTTTCAAGTATGTAAATGTATGTAGGTGATAGCTTTGTACTTGAAGCTCTGCTTTTTCCTTGAGCATTGACCTTCCTTTTATAGACTTGAGAGCAGTAAATGAAAGTGAATAGAGCCGTTGGAAGTGCTCTTGTCAAACTTGACCAGAGCCAATTTTTCTAATTAAAAATAATCCAACTTTTGACTACTTTTAAGTTCTGTTTTGACTGGGCTGAAATCCTTTGTTCTTGGTCAGATTCTTCTTTCATACTTTATTTTTGTCTCTGATGGTATCCTCTGATTTTTGCCTCTGATGGTATCCTCTGAATTTTGCCTCAGATGGTATCCTCTGATGATATCCTGTGATGGTATCCTCTGATGTTTATATACTTCAAGATCGTTCAACGTTCTTGGCAGTCAAGTTGGAGAAGGATATAACAAGGCTGGAGAATGATGTTCAGTATGCTGGAGAATGATTGTATCATTCTGGACTGATGTTATCATACTGATGATGATGTTTGATCATTTTGGAGATAGTTGTTAATCATGCTGGAGAAAGATGTTTGCTGCTGGAGATTGTTTATCAATCTGGAGATTGATGATACACTGCTGGAGAATGATGTTAAACATGCTGGAGAATGATAATCATTCTGGACAGAAGATCATTTTGAATAGCAGATCATTCTGGACATTCTGGAGACTGATATGGACATTCTGGAGATTGATCTGATCATTCTGGACATTTCTGGAGACTAATTTGTCTTGTTGGAACAACTTGATGCATAACCTTTTTCCTTTGTGATTTGAACGACTTCTTTGATTAGAATGGATCCCATTTGTTCCTTGTCATGTAGTGATAATATTGATGTAAATTCTTGAGGCAATATCTTCTTTCAATCGATGGAGATTAATTGATCTTTATGCTGTCATGACCATATTTGAACCTGAAGAACATTCTCCGTTTTCCAGATTTCTGTCAAGAACGTTCTCTGTTCGGATTTTGTAATTTTGCTTCTTTCAAATGATCTTGCTTTTGATTTATAGCATAGTTTGATCATTGATTTGTTGTATGAATATATTTGATCATCTTTCTTCATAAAGATGTTATTTTGAAGATGTAATAATCATTCTATTGAATGATTTGATATATGATACATTCCTTTTGAGATTATTTCATTATTGATTGGATACTTGAGCATTTTGATGAAGTGAATGGATTCTTGCTTGTTCAGTTATGCATTCATGTTCCTTAAACAAAACTTAAGTGAAATCATTAGTATACCACCATTTATAAAACTTAATCATTTATTTCATAAAGTTTGTTGTCATTAAAACATATATCAGAAAGATTTTTTCTTCAACACAAGCATAGTCACAAATTTTGTTTGTTGCAATTCAAATAATTATCTTTGAATTAGGTTGTCTTTGCTCTAAATGCAATCGTTTCGATACCTCCATAGACGTGTCATTGGTTTGCAGACCTAAACATATGTTAAAAAACATTGATGCCAGATTGTCAACAACAGTGTCTGATGCGGGAATTATATGCCAAAGTCAAGTTTCTTGTAGTCGCATGTCCACTTTCAAATAAAATGTGTGTTTTAGAATCAATGTTACCGTGACATAGTTGACATTCGACAGTGCATGAGACTCCTCTTTGTTGAAGGTTGAGACGAGCAGGGAGACAATGACGAACAAGCCTCCAACAAAAATTACAGATTCATGTTGCACATTAAGAGACCAAGTCATGTTCCATTCTCCCAACAAAGGTGTCTGAACAAAAAGGTTTTGATAGATTTTATATGTCGTTTTCACAGTGTAGTGGCCATGTGTGGTATCCTTCCAAATAATAGCGTATGAGTCAACTCTTGAATGGAGATGGACTCGCAAAATGGAAGCAATGTCTTATGCATTAAAGAGATTATCAAGCAATTCATGATTCCAAGTATTCGTGATGGGGTTGAAAAGTTGAGCTATTGTGAGAATCATGAGATTAGGTGGCAGAATGGTTGAAGGCCTCATGTTATGACGTGAGTGAATTCAAGGATCGTTCCAAACAGTAATACTAGTTTCGTTTTCTAATCACCACCTATAACCAAACAATAATAGAGTAACAATGCTTCATATACTCCGCCAAGTGTAGCTTGGATTATTTCCAAGGTGTGACTCCAAGAAACTCATACGAGAGATATTTAGTTTTGAAAACTCTAGTAAATATGGAGATGCTGTTAGTAGTGAGCTTCCAACATTACTTACCCAACATAGCTAAATTGAAACTTTCCAAGTCTCAAAAGTTAAAGCTCCCACAGTCCATGCGAACACATAACTTATCCTAACGAAGCCAATTTATACAATAAGTACCATTTATTTTCGAACCCCAATAAAAAGAGTTCAACATCCACTTTATCTTGTTACCAAATGTGCTGCGAAGGAGAAAGACACATATGCAATGTGCTGGAATGACTTGAACAACTAATTTAATGAACATGTCTTTACTTTCCTGTGAGAATGAGAATTTCAATTGTAAATATTTTTCTATATCGAGCTCTTTAAAAAGGTGAAAATAAAATTCTTATCACGACCGGTAAGAGAAAAGAGATCAAAGAATACATTTAGATACACCAGAATAGTTGCAATAAAAATACGAGTATTATCACACATATTTATACTAAATGATATAATATATTTCATGTAGTTTATAACCTGATCACTTGTATTGCACATTCATCCAGAAATCTCTGATTTAGACAAAAAATTTGTCCATTAATCTATAAAATTGGTATATATAATTCATAACCTTTATATAATAATCGTAATTATAATTGTAATTAAATATTTTTTTCTCCGTAATAATAACTTTTTATTGTAAAATAATGAGTTTTAACTTTTAATTAACAATTCAGAATTTAGAAAATGAGAAGGCAGTGAAAAGTATAATAGCGAAATCCACAGCACAATTTTCATTGAAGTACGCAGAAATATCGATTGTACTTGCGCGCGCTCTCTCTCCCTCTCTCCTCCGCCGTT
Source organism: Cicer cuneatum (assembly GCA_037974295.1). NCBI lineage: Eukaryota > Viridiplantae > Streptophyta > Magnoliopsida > Fabales > Fabaceae > Cicer > Cicer cuneatum. Next base: position 65,618,989 of record JBBPBO010001986.1, on the reverse strand, counting down.
TCCCTTTCCTAATCGATCTTCCACTTCCAATGGCAACCCCCGACACTACCCCCACCGCTGCCAACTCAACAGACGAAAACCCTAACAAAACCCTAGACCCCACCACCTCACCCAAACCACTCTCAGATCCAATCCCCACCGACATTGACACGGACACCGACAAATCCAAGGACACTCCGATCGATGTCGAAAACGACGCTCCACTTTCCGATGTTCAGAAGAAGATGCGTCGCGCTGAACGATTCGGTATTTCCGTCCAGTTGTCCGAAAAAGAGAAGCGCAATTCTCGAGCCGAAAGGTCTATCTTTTTTCCCTACCTTTCAATTTCATCTTCTCAACATTCTTTTGTTTCAAACATATTAACTGAATTTAGGGTTTGTTTAATTGCAGATTTGGCACAGCTTCCGTATTACAAGGACCTGAGGGATCAAAAGCAGAGGACCTGAAAAGGAAAGCTAGGGCTGAGAGGTATTCAGTTTTCCCCCCCTTTCTAACTTTTAACCCTAAATAAAAAAATCGATGTTTTTTTTGTTACTCGGAATTCAATTGAACACTGTTACTTATTGTGCTTCCCAGATTTGGAATGCCTACTCCTTCTACAACTGCCGATGAGGATGCAAAGAAGAAAGCTCGCCTTGCTAGGTTTGCACCTGGTTCAAAGACTGACTCTGCAGAGGAAGATAAAAGGAAAGCCAGAGCACTTAGGTGTGTTTTGCATTTCATAATTTGTTTCTTCCATTTCGTATAAACAGTCCTATTGTATGCTATTTTCCATGTATTCAACTGTTAAGAATTGAGTATGATTGGTATCTTATTAGGTAATTTTGTTATCTGTTCCCAGGTTTTCAAATTCATCATCAACGACTCTATCTCAAGTCAATGCTGAAGCAAACATTGAGCCTGTAAGGACCTTTGGTCATTTCCAATGCTTTTTGTTATAGATGGATGAGAAATGTTTTGCTTTTGTTTGTTTGACTCTTATGTTTGTATTGTGTTTCAAACTATAAGGCGGCTATTGCGAGCAATGCTGGAGGAGGGACCTGATTTTGCAGCTTGCTTCTTTTATTATAGGATTTTTTTTCTTGTAAGTCAATGCTCTTCTGCTCTTCCCTGTTACTGTTACTATTTGCTTTTGTAAATTAATGCCTTTAATTTTGACTTGATTTATGGTAATGTTTTTTATTAGCCTTTTTTCATGGAATTTTCTGCAGTTCTAGTTTTTATCCCCAGATGCATCTATCCTTCATTGTTTACTGATACCCTCCTCCAAGCTGTGAATAGACTCAAGTGGTCAGAAGTAGAGCCTGCTTTTGTTTCGTCTCAGTATTGGCTCACTAGGTGACACCTTTGGTAATTATTAGCCGTCTTCATATTGTTACTTATCTTAGAATCAGCAAAGGTTTTAAAATTTGAATCTACAGCCTAAAAAAGTTAGATGTTTGGAGTTTTTTAGAAAATAAGCTTAATTGTTCATAATTATCTACTGCTAGTGAAATTCTCTATATCATTGTGCCAAAAGATAGTATCAGATTGGTTTTGCTGATCCAACGGTGTGCTGATCTAGAATCTAGTAATGTTAGCTTAAATTTTGTTGCTTAATATGTCTTTAAGGAGTGTTGGATATAAGATGAACTTGTTTCTGGTTAATGCATGGCATCTATTTGGGAAGAGGTGGGGGTAAAGTAAGATTACTTCATTTCTATGAGAAATAGTGTTCTCAAGTTTGTTTTTTAATGGTTCTAGGTCTAATTTCTCACTTACTGAATTTGAAATGAGAGTAAACATGGAACTTCTGATAATGGCTGCATTCTTACTTGCATCTGAAATTGCTTTCCTCAATCCCTTTGGTGTTGAGTTTTTTTGTTGATGTGCGTTAATTCCTACTATTACATACACTTCTATGGTTGTCTTATTTTTGGATCTCATAGAAGTGATTTAGGCACATCGCATGAAATATGAAGCATGTTTCTTGAAAAGTGATAAATGTATGATGTGTTGGTGCTTGTAGAAATGCATCTTGTTTGGTGTAGAATTATTGTTCTACCTAATTGGATCAGTTTGAACGTCGATGCCTATGTTTCTGCTACAATCTTCTGGCACTAGGTCATGGATAGACGAGTAATGGTAAAGTTGTGGCTGAATTTTGTTGGTTTTTTACATAGGTGCTTAAACTCTTTTTCAATTAAGGCTGTAGCTTCTAATGTTTATTACCTTTGCTGTTACTTTAAGATAAGTGAATGCTTTGAAGTTTTATTTATATAGTTGCCAAAATTTAGAATTGTAAATCTGTATGGCTGGATGTGGAGAAAACTCTGAACTTTTTTTGTTGTTGCTGACAGTATCTTGTAATCTATTTTTAAGCTTTTTGTGTAGACCAATGTTTGGAGAATTAAGGTATCCTGTATCTGGGGTTAACATTTTTGCTTGTTAGTACAAATGAATGGAAGGACCATTATTTCATGATAAATGTTTTTTTTCGAAAATTACCTAATTTGGATCCTCTACCTTTTTGGAGGGAAAGGTAGAGTAGAGTGACTTTAGGCAAAATTTGAGTAAATTTGGAGAGATATGATGTTTAAAATGGAGGGAAATGGATGTGAGATAAAGTAAATCAAGAGAGATAGAGTCAACCGGCAGACAAAGGTAGAGAAATGGAAGTTATAGAGTCATTGTCCGAAATTACCACTCATTAATTCATACATTGCCCCCCATTTTTCAAGTTAAACACCGTAATACATGTAAGTTAGGGATGGATAATTGGTTTTTCGGACCAAAAATGCCAATCCGAGAGAAACTGTGGCTTGTATATCTCAGCCCGTCACCGACTGATTAGAGCTTCGGTTTGGTGGGGTAATGGTTTGGTCGGTTGACGGTTTGGTTGGGTGGGTTTTTTTGGGTGTAAATCCAAAGCAATAAGTTATAAAGTCTGAACCCTCCAAGCCCACAACTTCCTTCCAAAAAAACTCAGAAATCGAACAATATTATCAAATAAAATGGAAGAGCAACAGCGAAAAGAAGTACAGATGAAGGGAAACTAATTAACAAAAAGAAGAGGTAGATGAACAAAATACAATACACTAAGATATTAGGTTGATACTCAAATCCAATGCTAAAAGTGGTAGAGATGGTGATTGATAGAGCGAGTTTGAGAGAGAAGTAGAAACAACATTAGGACTGATTTTCTTTCATGGAAGGTGATGAATAGGAAAATGGTACACCACAACTATATAAAAAAAATAGTTGCACGTGAATAAAAAAAATGGTCAAACGTAGTAAGTTTTTTTTACCTTTAATGTGACTAAAATTTTTTAAATAAAAAAATAAAATAAAATCAATCTTTACAATATAGTACAGTGGTAAGTGGACCACTACACACCAAATAATACCCTAGTCTAGTCTTAGTACAACGTTTTCAAGAAGAAACACAAAATCATGCTATCTTAGCAGTTCGTTTAAACAACAATCCTTGTCATTATAGATGATGGACTGTAAAACTCTTGAAAAAAGAGACTCAAACTGTTCATCTTCTCAACACTAACCATGGAAAAACCTGCTTCAGCTTAAGATAATGGATGTATTATCTTTTTTTACGTAAGTGGCGGTTATCTGGTGACATTTACAAGATTAAACCACAGACCGTTATCCATATGACACTGCTGCGTAAACCTGACGACCTGTCAACTCGATTTCATCTGACCGTGATATTGTTTTCTGCAGTTGGGTTTTACGGTTTCAGGCGGTTCACAGTGTCTTGTCCACCCGAGAATGGATGGCAACACACCTCAATATACTCCTAAACATGTTATGATTTTCTAGGCAAAAAATTCCTCTTTCGTATCGTTAAGTTATTTTATTGTATCAAATTAGTTTGCGTGGAATCTTTTTCCTATGTGGTTATCACCGCATTTTTTGAGTCTTATGTGTAATGAATCTTTTTTTTTAAAGCAAAAAAGTCCAAATAACATAATATTATCTTTCACATAGATTAGGGTTTTTCAAGAAATCCAGGATCCACACATAGAGGAAAGACGCTTAGCCACACTAGCTCTTTCCCCAAAGGAAAAACGGAAAGTGAAAGAATAGAGGCAAGAAGCTTATGCCACACCAACTCCCCTTCTCCTTCTATCTCTATATAGTCATTCACTCGCTCCCACATTCTTTGTGCACACTTGTATCACTGTTGTAATTCTTTTTGGTTTAAACAAAGTCATTTTTTAGTTTATGAATCTAGGTCAGCCCAAAACTGACACATTTCTACGAGATCAAGTTCTAGGTGGTGGGTTTTAATGATGAAGATTTAAGGTGCATGTGAAGTTTAGGAATTAGCGTTGATGGTCATTTAGACTTGTTTAGGCGGTGACATGAGGGCGTTTAAGATGGTGTGAGTTAATACTTGGATCTGAGATTTGGAAAAATAGATGTCTAGATGTGGAATACCAGCACTTCATTGCAACACATGTTTGGCCTCGAGGAATCCATAGGATCAATTAAGGGATGAAATATCTAGACATTTGTGATACAATTGTTCTGCAATTGTTCTTCCTTACTTTGCCCAATGAAGATAATGCGATCATTCAAAATAACGCAAAGAAAAATGGTAACGTACGTATATAACTCATTTAATACCTATATTAAAATTTTAATGTTCATATATTTTTTATCCTAAAAAATTTATAAAGCTAACTTTGTTTTTACTCTCAAATTTGAAAAGTGTTGTGTTTTTGTCGGTTAATTGACTTATCCACTTTTTTTTAAAAAAATCATAACTCAATAGATCCAATCACTTACACGTTTTAATTTTTTTCCGTTTTATTTCAACAATTGGATTATTTATTATTTAATAAATTAAAAATAATTAAAATATTTAAAAAACAAAATACTATTAATAAAATAAAATACAAATGTGGTTGACTAGATGTTTCAAAACAAATAACGTGTTATATTATTTTAACAATTTTCTTCTATTTTGTAGATAACAAATAAACATGTTAGATTATTTTAACAATTTAATTATATTTTGTTAACAATTTTTTTCTATTTTTATTCGGATCTAATAAATAAAAATAATTATAATTTAAAAAAAGTAAATTATATTAATAACATAAAATAAAATACATTAGATAGAAAAAAAAAATACAATCTATTAAAAGTTCAATCTTATTTGTTGAATATAATTAATCAACAGCTTGCTGCGGATGATGCGAAAATTTGATGTATATTTTTTCTTCTATTTAATGTATTTTGTTTCATGTTATTAATATAATTTATTTTTTTAAATTATAATTATTTTTGTTATAATTATTTTTATTTATTAGTTCTGGATAAAAAATAAAAGGAAATTGTTAACAAATTAAGTGGCTATTTTATCTACAAAATAGAAGAGAGTTGTTAAAATAATATAACAATTGTTTTGACACATTAACTCAACCGCATTTTATTCTTCAATCTAATGTATTTTATTTTTTTATTTATTAATGGTATTTTGTTTTTTGAATATTTTAATTATTTTTAATGTATTAAATAATCCAATTGTTAAAATGAAAAAAATTAAAACCTGTACGTCACATCCTCGGAATGCTACCTTCTATTGAGTTAAAAAAAAATTCTCTTTTAAGAGGTTGCAGAGCAGATACGTGACCTGTTGAAAGAAAAATAATATGATATTTTGGTATATATTTTTCAAATTGGTCATTTTAGTGACTTTTTAAAAAAAGTGAGATATTTAAGTCAATTAACCGAACAAAAACTCACTTTTTAAAGGGGACCAAAAAACAAACTTATGAATTTTTGGAGGACTAAAAATACACTTAATATTAAATTTGTCATTTAATATTTTTGTTTTTATTTTTATATGCATGATAATAATTATTCATTAAAGTTAAATAATCCTCACACCTTATTCAAGGTCTTAATTACACCAGTGGTACTAGGAATGACTGTGGACACTCCTCTGATTCGTCAGTGGACAAATATATTCTTGTATGGCTAATTGGGTTGGTCAAGGACAACAAGGGACTTTCATTGTGGCACATATGGCTAATTCGCTCTTCTATTTTTCGGTTTAAGAAGGTGATACTTTTGGTTTGTTGCAAGCAATGTGTGTTGGGTTTTAACTTGGATTCAACAAGGTTGTTTTTAAGGTTGATTGGTAGATGATGGTTGATCGAATAAATCATCTAAAGATGACTTGTTTGAGTTGCACGTAGCTTTGCAAAGATAATTCTATTTTATGTGTAACCACGAGTTATTTAATCAAGCTAACACAATGTGATGCTTCTATTATTTCTAATGAAATGAATTAGTCGTGTTTCTGTAAAAATATTACACAGCTTCATTGTTTTGCACCCTTGCTTGTGTTTGAGCTGATAAAATAAGCTACAACCTGAGGCCATAGTGGCACTGGCAGGAAATACAAAATTACACAAAAAAAAAAAATCCTCCTTAATATGTGCATTTCAAATTTGCTTGGTTCCATTTCTATGAGAATCTTGAAGCTTCAATTCAACCATAACCATAAACTCTTATGGGAGTGTGATGTCAAGTTATCTACATATCTTCTTTATACAAGAATTCTAAAAACAGGTATTGAATGGATGCATAGAGTTCTTTCATTCTTGTTGCACTAACAATTGTCATGCCTATTTCCTTTGATTGAAAGAGGAGAACTCCATAGAGAGTTATTATCAACCAGTTTTGGATTTAGATATACAACAATTACTGTTATATCATCATGGAAGTGTCTTCTCACACCTTGTTCAATCTTTTGGAGATCTGAGTATCTCATTTCTCTCTTCTTAGCTGCTTCTCTAAGTGCTGCTTTCACAAGCCTCCTAGCTATTCCCTGTTAACATGAATCACATACCAATCAATAAAAGAACTCTTGAATAAGAAAACAACATCATTGAATTGACAGAAAAAGCAGCTTACGTTGCGCGGGTTGTTGCTAACTATATTGACAGCTACTTGGTTGCTAAGATGCTCCCATAAACCATCAGAAGCAAAGATGATAAATTGATCTTCAGGATGGAGTTTGTGGATTGATATTGATGGCTCACTGCTAAGAATTGGCTTGAAAAATGTTTCAGGTAGTCTGAACTTAGATGGCAGAGGCTCCCTGTTAAATTCTGCTTTCTTCAGATATGCATCACCTATGGATCTTGAAACCTACAAACACAAGTTCTGTTAACACATAGAATTGGACTAATAAATGGTTCTAAGTTTTCTTCAAAGGAATTACAGTAAAACATATTATTTCTAGGTAATATCAGCAGCAAAGTTTTGAAAAAGTCTCAATTACAACATCAAGGTTTTTAGGCTACAACAGCTTGCATTTGACAGTGATTCTCAACAATATTGACTATCACAGGTGAGTTACTCAATAAGTATGTTGTTGCAAATGGCCTTCTAAAAAATTTCAACCATAATTTTGGCTGTTTAATTAGAAGGGTTTGTTTCTAGACTCCAAAATCTTGCTTATTAATAAAAGAGTTCAACTTTCATGCATTGTCAGTGTAAAAAGTTTCGTACCTGTATGATGCCTTTAACACGCCAAACATTGTGCTTCATAACCACGATCTGTGAATCATAGGGATGCATCAACCGAACATCATCTCTCTCAGTTTCGATGTTAACATTATGTTCTGCAGATAACTGAACAGCTAATGTTTCCCTTGTTCCCCTCTGCACTCTTCCTAACACAGCCCTTGAGTCTCCTGCATTTGCAATATACAGCATGCCATTGCAAATTATCCCTGCCAAACAACATGAACCAGAAGATGCTATCTGTGGTTTGTTCAGCCACTGCTTCTTTACAACAGACAGAAAATCATCTTCTGTTGCAGAAAAAGCCCTTTTGATAACCTTTTCTGATATGCCTTGATGTTCAGCTGCAAAACCTGATTCATTTCACAGAGAAAAATTGTTCAGTATTCAAGGATACCAAATTACCAATGTTCAAATAGCTGTATTTAAGTGACTTGGTTTTTCTAGTATCATGCGGCTTATGTTTGGTTCCATGTTTGTAGTTGTACCTCTCAGAATCACTTTTGGTTAGCCAAATGTGATTTGAGCATAAATTGTTATGTTTGATATTCAACTTCAAAATTGATTACAGTCCCAAAATCAATTCCGCTTACATTATTTATAGCTTATGCGGTGTGACATAGAGTCGATTCTCAAATTGATTGACAGAGATACATACATAGAAGCAATTCTGATCCAAACATTTATCGATAAAAAACACTTTTTTTCTTCATGAATGTATCAAATTTACGTTCAACTCAATTTTAACCAAAATCAATTCAGTCAAAATCAATTTTTATCACCATACAACCAAAAACACTTAATTCATTTGAAAAACACCATAAAGCAAAACTATATTTCCAACAAAACATATATATGCTTATAATAAAGTTAAGAGCATACCCTTTAAATTGCAGATTAGATTTTCACTGACAAATTGAGAAGCTGCAGTTCCACCATGACCATCATACACACCAACAAAAGTTCCTTGAGGACCTAAATAATCAGAACTTAAAGGTCCAGATTCAAGTTGACTATAATCCTCCAATGAACTATTGGCCTGAATCACAGCCATGGAAAATTCACCATAAAGATGGTTTCCTAAATCCTTATACCATAGCAATCCATCAACTTTCCCTTTCACATCTCCCTCATCACCCTCCACAGTTGGTGTCCAACAAGAAATAGTCATATTTATTTTTTCAATCCAATAATGAAATACTATATGTTTTTTTATAGTGTTATTGCTTATGCTGCTTCACATGATCTCATTTCCTTAATCAATATATATACCTATAAGAAGTAGACATGATTAGATATGAACAAATTTTAGCTAAAAAACAAGTTGGTATGGGTGAAAGTTACCTTGAGATGAGAAAGTAGTAGTAGCTTTCATGCAATAATTTGATTCATAGAATAAGGAAGCGTGTTGGTTCTTTGTACCTTGAACATTAGTTTGAATGATGCATGTGGATTTGTAACTCAGAGGTGTGCCATATTACAGGAACACACTTAGCTGTAAAAGTACATATGGACTCAATATGGCAGAGTTGGTCAGAGATTTTAGTTATGAAAAAGAAACAATAGATAAGAGAAGGGTTTTGGATCTTTTTGACAAAGGATCTTTAGGGTAGTGTCTGAATAGATCTAAGATCAGGGAAATGAAAATGAGACTTAAACTACAAACTCTGACACTGTCCTTTTATTTGTCCATTTTGATTAATTTTTTTTGGTTGTTATCTACCACCTAAATTTAAAGATTAATCATTCGAAATATGGAGATCTATTTAAGTGACCGACTTCTGTCGACATCACGGGGTAGATATCAAACTCATGACCATGTACTTAAGGATCTCAGTTGTCCGACAACTATGTGCACCTTTTTAGTACGGATCACTATGTATCAGTATTGAAAAATATTTAAAACTTTAACGATAACAGACGTCGTCTTTAGAAGTAGACATTAATAATTATTTTCATTTTCACGATTGAAAGAGTGAGTTAAATGATATTAGTTTGATAAAAATAAAATAAAACAAATATATATCTTGTATTGAATTGAGATTAATTAGGTCATCGTTTTATCCATAAAAATAAGAAAGGTCATGAATTATTAGTACTAAAGATTGTCATTGACCGTAGTTAAAATTTTCGATAATTTTTAACTATTGGTCCATCGTAGAACTCACATTCTTTTTTTTTTACTGCTCAAAATATTTATAACCGGAAATCATAGACTAATCTATTGAAGTATGAAAAGTTATTTAAGTAACTGATACATTTCATTAAATGTTGTTCCATACATACTAATCAAAGATCAAACTCATAAGCACATAGAATTGACTTCATTATTAGTCAATTGGGTAGGATAGTGATTTTGATGTTTTTTGGCCATGTGGGTATTCTAAAGTTTTTTATGGATGAGATTTGAGTTCATAAAGAAATATTCTTGAGTGTTAGGTAACTTGGCTTGTCTACAACTTCCACCTTCCATCTTTAACTTGGTTTAATTTTCGTGATAATTCAAAACTTTACTGGATCTGGTGAGTTAATGACTCACATGTTTCATTACCCTCTTACCATAATGAGTTTATGCATGCACTTGATCATTTAAATGTAATAATCATTTTCAATATTTCTGTTAAATATCAATTTTGCTTCACTTTGAGTAAAAAAGATTCATGTAGGTTTTGATTTTTGTTTATAAAAAATTTATATCTGCTGAAAAAAATTACAAAATGAATTGTAAATTCTAAAAGGTAGATCATGTTTGAGTGTGGTTCTTTAACACTATGTACCTAATTGAATTTTGTGGCTAAAATGTATGTATATATGTTCAAACAGGTTTTTCAGTAAAAAATGAATATTTTTTTTATCTAACAAATTCAACCATAAAAATTATTATTTACACTACGTCTAATAATAATCTAATCTAGAATCTAATATTTTGTTGTATCACTCTACTTATGTAACTATATTTTAAAATTAATAGTATAGGTATGATATAGTAAAGTAGAGAACGGTGTCAAATTAATATAAATTATTGTGTATGTATATTATTAAATTAAAAAAAAAAAATATTACAAGTGATGTTATATCTGCCACTAATTAATACCAATTTTATTTAATTCATTTATCCTATGGAGTCTCATTTCTAGAATGATATATCTGCCTGGCATTTGTGTCCACTAGTTCACTGCATCTTGAATCTTCATTTGTTTTTTGAAAAAATTATTACTCAAATTTAGATTGTATTAAATAGAGAGTGAGCCCACTTTGATTTGATGAACGTTACCTACCAGTATGTTTAGGTCAAATAATAAGATTTGAAAGTTATGATAGTAAGAGATCATAAGGAAATTATATACAGACTTTTATATTGTTGACATATACGAAAAAACCTATGGTACGAAGATGAAGACACCTTATAATTTAAAATCATGCACACATTATTGGAATATATTATTATAATAGCAATATACTTCCAACTTGGTTTTCTAATTTCCTTTGCCAATTTATAAACTTGTGGTCGAAAGTTTATTTGGGGAACGTGTATTAGTCTACTAGCAACAGTTTATGGAAATAAACAATAGAGGTTTCAAAATGGACATTTTTCTTGTCAATTATGGCTAGGTGTAGATTTATTGGCATTAACATGTGTATAAGTAATCAAAGTTATTTTTGTTTATTTTTAAATTAAGTAATTGTTTCTTTTTGAACGCATATAACAAAATATTTTTAATTTAGGTATTATGCTACCTTAACTATTTACTAACCAAATTTTTATGTTGAGTTTATTTAAATATAAACAAATAAGTTCGCTCATACTAAATTTGATGTGATGACCATAGGTATAGGTATAGGTATAGTTAGCTCTATTATTTGAGTGACATCCTTACTTGTGTATTTATGTTATTATTGCCAATGAAATACCTAATTTTGCTCCTAAAAAGAGCTAGGTATAAGCTAATCGGAATATGTTATGTTACTGTATATGTTTATATTTGGGTTCCACCATAATAAATATTGGATGTGAGATATGTTGTAGATAGTGAGAAAACCATGACCGAATGAGAGATCATTTTCCGTTCTAGAATATTTTCAATAAATAGTCAGACTAGCTTGGTGGGCCTGTGAGACTCTACCTCACTAAATATCGAAAAAAAGTAAACTGCATATCCATAAGAATTAATAATGATAGTTACATGTACTCACCATAATTTCAATAAACAAAAAGTAAATCGTCATGAATTTCCCAACATACTATCGTGCAATTATTATACGATTCAATGATTCAGATGAGTTATTTTAATCTCATAATGATTTTCTAGATCAATCATAATGAATCTATTTTATAATTTTTTTTTACACAATCTATTTTAGAATTAAAAGTACAAGTGTTATTTTTCAAATAATTTCTTTTAGGGTTTTCTGCGCTCACCGCCGCTTATGATACTCAAAAGCTTTTGCATAGTTACAAGATTTTGAGCACAAAAATTAAATAATAGGTATTTTTTAAATAATAAATGATATATTTTCTCTAAGTCTTTTTTATATATAAAAGATAATTAAATTAATAAAAATTGATCTATTTAGTTCATAATATATATTATATGCCAAAATTCTTGTGAGCATTCAAGTATTCCCAAGCTAATTACCTAAAAATATTATACCACAGAAATTTGTACTTATACAGTTAATTACAATTACAAATTCCATTTATCCTTCCGAACTCAAAATTCCTACAATCACTTACTACACATATTTATAAAGTAATTAACTGCGTGACCGTTTGATTCAAATTGTGTGAGTGTGTAGAATCAATGAGGACAGGAAATCTGAATTTGGCATCATATATATTAGTACAGCAGAACTATATATGCCTTATTTTGTGGAAGCTTACAAACCAACAAGTCCAACAACGAAACTGAGTGTCTCTCAAAGGAATCAAGTGAAACCACATTCAGTGTATTTCATCAATCAAAACTCTCCAAAGGGTGTACGGTCAAATAATTGTACCTCAAAGTTGAAAGCTTAAATTTCAACATCACATGCTTTTTCTGTCATAAAAATGAGAGTATGAAACCACAATTGACAACAACTTTACCCCTCCACTACTAGGGGCCGGGCCACACTGTATTATCCCTTTGTTTGATTTCCAAGGTTCCCCTCATGGAATCTATGTTGTGAGAAGAGCAGAATATGAATGATGATAATGTTAACTCTTCACTATTTATGCATTGGATTATATACTACTGTTTCTTATTTTTGAGCTAAAGTCTGATTAAAAACCATGATTTCAATGTTATTGCGGCACATGTGAAGAAATGGTCAAAAAGCTATATTAATTTGACACATATTTGAGAGTTTCTTTTTACCCTGTTATTGCATTACAAATTAATACCACAAATAATAGCTTGTCTCAATGCAAAAATCGATTTTACTCTTGATTTTCATCATGTTTAAAAAATACATATTCATTTTAGCCCTTGATAGGGGTGGAATGTTTTCGAGTTCAAAAAGAATATCAACACCTTATCTCCAACCCCGACTTCATTTAACAGGAATAACATGATAGAGTACGTACCCACCAGAGGTGGGGTCCCATCAATATTGGGTTTGGGTAGGGGACCCACTATGGGTGCGGTCCCATTGCCATGCCTATTCACCATCATATTGTGAAACATTTGCCCACAAACACTTTATGTAGTACTCTAATTTTGAATATAAACAACCAAAAAACCAATTTGCAGTTATTACTTTTTAAGAGTAATTCATAATCTTAATTATATTTTTTTTGGTAAAATTCTAAAACAGTTATATTTTTTAGATATCTTTCATTAAAACTTCTTTCATAAAAATCTAAATTAATTAAACTTCAAGAAATATGATTCAAATTTCCTATAAGACAATTTAAAAATTGTTATTAGTGTCACTGTTATTAATAATAATTTTATATTTTCTAATATTTTTTTTTAAAATAATATAATTAAGTAAAGTAAAGTAAAATTAATTAAATTTTATATATTAAACCAATTTAATTTTTTTTACAAAGTCAATTTTCATTTTTTGCTACAGTATTATTTATATTCAAAACCAAAATAGTTCCACTTACCAAAATGTTCGGTAGACCCAAGTCGTAATTTATCAAACCAAACTATGTGCTTATGCAGGATTTTTTTTTATTTATATACCCATTTTTTCAAAAAGAAATCACCAAAATAGGAGGTGGAGTTAAAATAATAAGACACGTTATTTGTTTTAGTATATCTATTCAATTACTGCAATTTTTTTTATTGATTGTATTTTGTTTTATTTTATTAATATTATTTTATTTTTTTAAAATATTTTTATTATTTCTTATTTATTAAATTAACAAATATTGTTTTGTTAAATTCAAAAAAAAATAAAATTAAAACGATAGTACATGATTGCATTCTCGCAATTCAACCTTCTGTCGAACTAAAAAATTTTCCTTCAATTTGTCGTCGTATTTGAAGATGCTCCCTCTAGAAGGAAAAATATGACATTTTAATTTATTTTTTTAAGGTGGAGTATTTTAAAGACTTTTAAAAAATATATATATATATAAATAAAACATCCAATTATGCAATCTCTAAAGTAATAATAACGGAATCATTTAGCTTCATATTACCATTACAGTAACTTAAACTATAAATATCACTATGAAATTTTTGTATTAGGCTTACATTGTATACAATGAATCAATGAAATGTCTTGATTTTCCGCTACAGATTAATCAACAAAATGTTCCACCTAACACATTATTATCGAATCCTATTTATGAACAAATTAATGTAAAAGGGAACCTAGCAAGACCTCCATCTTTAGTTTATTTGACATTTTGATTGATTGGACCACTTCATTTCTATGTAAGGGACACATCTTATTAAGCAGGTTCAGAGAACCCAAAAATATATATAAAAATAAAAATGAATATCACTTAATATGTATGAAAATCTAAATTATAAATACACTTCAGTTTTTATTTTTGAAAGGATATGCACACACTTCAGTTTTAAATTTTATAGTTTCCCATCAAATGATTAAAAGTATAGTTAAATATTATAACCATCTCATATTATGTATGTACTGTCTTTAAATGTTAAAAATGAGTAAATGTACTATTTTTTGAGATAAATTAATATTTTGAATAAAAGACTCTTGCTAATAGTTGCTAAAGAAGTAGTTAAATAAAAAGTATAGTATTTGTTTGGTTGAAATACAAATAGTTTAAGATAATTGTTGACTAAGAGTTTTATTTTTATTTTTAGACACTATACTATTTCTATTTCATACAAATAATTTAAAGATAATTTAACGTATATTGAATTAAAGACTCTTATTAATGGTTGACATGCATTTGGTTTATATGGAAATAATGTTGTATGTTTAAGCGGGTGAAATTTTTTTAGATCTAATCATTCTCTTTTCTCTGCTTCTCTTTTATCTTTATTTTATTCATCATAGAAGAGATGTGATTTATGATATTTTTGGTTCAAAATCACATCTTTGACATTAATTTATTTTTCTGTTTCGTTGTAATATTCATTTTGTTCAGATTTGCTTTGATCAAATACAATAAATAATTTCAGAATTATCAACGTTGTTGATCAAAAGACATAGTATTTTGATCACTTTAATAATAATTTAAATTCGTAGACATTTTTTTCGTTTTATGCTATTAACTTGAGTATTGTAAATTTATTTACAAATTCATCACTTTTCCATTTGTAGCGAATTTATACTTGTGTTGTTCTCGATCTCGATCGATATACTATTTTAATTTAAATGAATGGATATATTTTAAAGTAAAAACAAAAATAAAAAAACAAGTGGAGTTCAACTTAACTCAATTAGTGGATTGTATCAAAAGTGCATTCATGGCGGTGGCTTAAATCAAAGAATTTTCATTTTGACTTTAATTATCGATGGAGGAATCGGATTGTTTGTCTTGGTTTGGAGTCTTTTCTTTTTTAATGTTTAGCAAATTAATTTTCAATGTTTTATATCGGTTTTTGTAGTGTTGAGTTTGTAATGTATTTTTCGAGAAGTAAACTCTATTTAAGTGATTTTTCTAAGTATACCATGCGTTCAGATTAACTTTTTCTAAAAAATATACTCAACATCAAATGGAGATAGTATAGTGTCTATAAAAAAAGGAGATATTATAGTGAAATTATTTGATCAAATTCTTGAAGGCTGCAAAGTAAGGCTCTCAGGTTTATATTTTTGGGTCCGTTCGCAGGTTTTGATCCATCAAATTGTGGGCCGAATTATTGAACTCCAGAAAATTAAATTTTGAATCCCACTTTTAGATTTATACCTCCCTTCACATTTGTAATTTTCTCTACCATCTTCTCAAAATATTTCTACGGTCAATATTAAAACTAAAAATTTTCGGACAGTTCACACATATTACTCTTCTAAAAATTCAAAAAAAAAAAAAATTATCTGGAATTCTTTTTCGGTATTTTTTTTTTCAAAAAAATATTTTTCTGTATTTTACTAAAAGTAATTTTTTTTCAACTTTTGCGCGGTAGTTATTTTGCTATCCGACAAATTCAAAAATGAATTTTTTTATAATTATTTTTTACAAATAAATTTCATTTTCAGAATTTCGAATTAACAAAATAACTATTATAAAAATCTATTTTTCAAAATTTTCAGTTCGAAAAGTAACCATAAAAAAAATTCAAAGAATCAATTTTTCGGTTTCAATTATTTTTGCCTACTGAAAATTTAGAAAACTAAAAATTTGGTAAGTAAATTTTTTTCTCAAACTCTTTTTTTCTCTTGTCTATCAGATATTTTGAAAACAAAATATTTAGTAGACAAAAATCTTCTCAATTTTTTCAACCTACCTTTCAAAAATGGAAAATTTGGTAGGCAACAATTTTTCTCAATTTTTTTTTGTTACTAGAAATTTCATAAACAAAAAATTTTGATAGGCAAAATTTTTTCTCAACTTATTGTTGTTTATTGAAAATTTTAAAAACGTCTTTTTTGCCTGCTGAAAATTTTGAAAATGAATTTTGGTAGACATAAATTTTTCTCAACTTTTGTTTTTATATTGGAAAATTCAAAAATGAAATTTTTGTTAGGCAAAACTATTCTCAAGTTTTTTTACTTATCGGAAATTTCGAAAACAAAAAATTTGGTTGATAAATTTTTTTCTCAACTTTCTTTTGTGTAGCGGAAATTTTATAAACGAATTTTTTCCTACCAAAAATTTCAAAGCGAAAAATTTACTCAGTACAAAACAGATTAAAAAATTTCAATAAAAGAAAATAAAATTGATAGGGATAAAATTTAGTTTTTTTAAATATTGTGGAGGTATTGATCAAAGTGAAGGGTACCAAATCTAATTTTATCAACTCCAAGTTCAGAGAGTTGAATAGATAACTAAAAAAAAACAATGTTATTAAAACATAAAATAAAACAAAAATACAATGCTATATAAAATACAATAAAAATCATGTTTTGTTTTTCAATAGATATCAATGTATTATATTTATATCTTATTTTCTATTAAATTTTATATTTCGATAAGATACTCACTGTACTTTCATAACATAAAAAATTTCAATACACATACTAGGCTTCTTAGTTGCCTCTATTTTCACACTAGATAGTGCACTCATGCCATCCACGAGTGAATAAATTTTTTATTGAATGTTTTACTATATTATATTGAAATGCGATGTTTAAAACTAAATTTTTTAAAACTTTAATGGTTTAGATATTTTGTTACAGCCAAAAGATGAATTATGAAAAAAATAATTAATATGATTTTGTCACTTAACATGTGTTTTTCTCTTATGATTAATTCTGAAACTACTACGTTGATGATCTTAATATTATTACTTATTCATTAGGCAGGAATATATTTATTTCCAGAAAATATATATTTAGTAGAAAATACATTATCAAGTATACATCAATCGTAACATACAGAAAATAATATTTAAAAAACAATTAATTAGAACCTTAATGGTTCACTAATATAAACAAACAAAAAATATAGCAGGTGAATGTCAATGTCAAACTGAAGGACCTTGAGAAGCACTAGGAGAGAACATTTCACGAAGTTCACCTTAATTTTTTTGCATAGGGCAATATCAAAGCAACCTATTAGAAAATTTCATTATGTATTGTCGAGTTTAAAATGAAAAAGGATCTAAACATATACTAAATCATCAAGTTTAATTCCAAAGATTAACAAACACCAACCCATTTTCTCTATTACTTCATTTTTGTCATGAAAAGAAGGGTGATCACACATCAGCACAAGAACATTTACCTTATTTTGGCTTACCCCAATATTTGATAAATATAATAATATATCATGCATTTTTTTATATAGAAATATTTCACCTTTGTTATTAAAAAAAGGAACCATGGCCACAAAATATGATAAAATTCATGTTCAGTTAAATTATCTTGATTCTCCAAACACTCACTCTTAGCAATCTAAAAATCTCCAATGCCATGAAATAGGTTGAAACAATGAAAATGAAGAATAAATAATAGTAGAACAAATATGTAAACAAGAAGAAAGTAACAGAAAAAGAAGAGAGATAAGAGGAAATGAGATAGAGGGGTGAGAAGAAAAGGGATCGGAAAACTCCTTTGTCTTCCAATGCCATGAGGTAAGTCGTGGCTATCCTCTCAGCCATTGTTATTGTCCGTAGCTCGCCACTATCAACATCCACCAAGGGAAGAATCTCCCCCTCTACTTGTCGCCTCTCACAACCATACAAACAATTCTCTTGTATGGGATTTCCACTTCACTACTGCCTCTTATTAAGCAGATAGAGTTTGACGTAAGAAACCCCAAAATGCATTGGAAATTAGTTAATATATCCCTATAGTGAGATCTAGGGGTGTTCATGGATTGGATAAAGTCGACCAAACAAGTTAAACCGACATAGATCGACCCAGAAAAAAAACGGTTTGAGTTGGATATTTGAGTTATTTTAGTTTTAAAAACAAAAAAATCAGTCACTTAAATTAAGTATTGGGTAAAACCGGACATGGATAAAATCAGGCAACTCAATTTCCCCAATTTTTTCTTTGTAATTCTTACTTTTTTTAAACCTTAGATTTTAGAAGGCTTGGTCCATAGATCAGCTATTTATTAGCTATTTTAGGATATTACACTTTAGTTATTTTGATGCTTGCAAATATTTTATGTTATTTTATACTCTACAATTTTAGTTATTTTCATGCTTGCAAGTATTTTAAGATGAAATTTACAAATTTGATATTTTATTATATGTGTATGTATTGACGCTAAAGCAATAGTAAGAATAATATATTATGGTTTTTGAAAAAATAAGGTAAGGTGATTTCTTTTGCTAAGAATATAATTTTTAAAAAGATTTAAAAACAAAAAGAATTTGGGTAAACTAGAACTCAACTCAACCCAAATCGAAATGAGCGGTTTAACCCAAAAGAACACAATATTGTAAATGGTGGTTTATTTTTCAGACCCAAACTGAAATACCATACACAGAAATTCAGTCCAAACCAACCCATGTACAATATAAGATGAGCAGAGATACATTGAAAAAAGAAAACAAGTATTGGAATTAGAAGAACAATGCATTGAAAATATGAAAAATAATTAATGTAACCCCATAGTGATATGTATAAAGATACTTAAGAAAGATAAAGATGTATTGGAAAGATAAAGATGTAAAATACAGAAAATAATTAATGTATCATTGTAGTAAGATGTGCATAAATACATTGAGCAAGAAAACGTATATTGAAATTGGAAGAAAGCATTGGAAATATGAAAATCAATTAATGTACCCTGATAATGAGATGTGTAGAGATATATTGGGAAAGAAAACATTTATTAGTCAATAATATAGATTGAAAGTAGTGTATATTGGAAATGAAAATGTTGCACATGATTCAATGCAAGCATGTGCTTTTCGAAATAATCACTATAAAGATATTTAAGTAAACATGAGTTAAATTAGATAAAACAATTGTATTTAATGACTTTTCATTTTCCCAAGTTGTGTGGCCGCCTTCAAATTCCCATGTTTGAGTCATTAAATAATGTTGAATATGTTCCCAAAATTAAATTCACGCGCCCAAATTAGATAAATCTTCCATAATGGTGCTACATTAAATAACAAATAGGCATAAACACTCCGTAAAAATTGGACGGGAAAACTGAACTTATTAGTAGATTAAATAAATTAGAGTTAGGGATTATGATAACAAGACTTAATAGGATTTATAGATTATAGATAAGAAGTTTGTTAATTACACTTTTCACTTAAAAAGTTAATGGCGGTGGTGAATTTAATTAAATTGTTAATTTTATGTATTGATGTTTTTAAAATACCTTTTGTATATAAATATGTTCAACTTTAACTTTTCATCTTCTAAAATAAACTAGTAGTAAGTAAGAATTATATTTAAAAGATAAATAAATGCATTTAGCAATTAAAAATTAGATTTATATTAAGAGATAAATTTTTGCAAGGGGTGCTTATAATAATTAGAGACCGGAGAAGTAATTTGTACATTCACTTAAAAGAGAACTACCACAACAAGATGATTGTATAACACAACAAACAAATAAATAAATAAAACTAAGATAAGGAAAGCATAAAAGGAGACACCACTACATAAAAATTATCACGAGGCTTAAGAACCATGAACTCCTTTGATGCATGAGTCACACTATTTTCTTGAAAGATCTAGATTAATTATATTATGATGAGTTGTTGTTTGTTAGAGTGTGGGTGTCCCTAAAACCGTGGTGTACATAGTACATTATAGAATCCAAATACAACTAAACTACCATAGTATGACTACAAGTCAACACATATGCAGACAGACCATTTGTGGAAAAAGCAATGGCCACAGCAAGAAAGTAAGCACAGTATACGAACTTGTTTGGAGAGATAAATGATTGGTCCACATGTAAACATATGTTTTGGGTCAAGCTAGCTATATATAAATGGTTGATTGGGTCTCTTCGACGTGGTGAATCATGCAATGCCAGTTAAAATTAGATGTCAATATATGTAAGACTCACATATGCATGTCTGCACGTTGCTATGCATTGCGCTACTTGAAAAAATGAGAAATAACAGTTTTCCATTACAGTAACTTAATTATTCCAGCAGCACAGTCCGAATAACAAAATTAATAATGTTAGATAACTTTGTATAATATATACTACCGAAAATTATCAAAGGAAATTACATATTTGAGAGTGTAGTCAATTCCACTAGATTTAATCCGTTACGTTTTATTTGATGGTAAATAGAAAAGAAATGTGATTTCTTATTGTTATGTGATATTTAAAATATATTAATGTTAGAAATATTATTATATATTTTTTAATTAATATGTATAAGCTATTATTTTGTAAAAATAAAAAAATGCTATTCTTTTAAAAAAATTATATTATTTTATCAAAATTTTAAGAATAATCTTTTTGTATTCAATGTATTTACATTGTCTAATAAGGTGGTCTTTTGAATACATTGGATATTTATCATGTCTTTTAATCTTTTTCTTTTTTTGTAAAAGAAATTCTTTTATCAACAAATTCTTTTTGAAGAGAATGCATGAACGAAACCAAAAGTAGGAAATAGTGAAAATATTTTTTTATTTATTTAAATTTTCTATATAAATATTTTTAAATATGAGTCAAAAAAATATAAATATTTAAAACGAGAAAGAATAAATTAAGTGTTTACAAGGTCAAAATTTTAATGAAAATATTTATATGGTCAAATTTTAATTTTATGTAAAGACATAAGAAATAAAAATAGATAAAAAAATTAATAAAAGATATTTATTTATTTCAATAGTAACTTCCAAATATTAATTTATTGTTTTCAAATATTTAAAACAAATATCTGGTTAAAATACTAAAATAAAACTTTATAATTATTATTTTTTGACTGAAATGCCTTATAATTATGAAAAAAACTATAAAAAAAAACTTTTGAAACGTAACAAACCCAAAAAAATGCACCAATTCAGAAATTCATAAAAGGAAAACCTTTTATTAAATCATTTTTATAATAAAAAAAATAATTTTTGTAATAAAAGAATTATTATGAAATGAGTCTATAAATGAAAAAGAAGATAGAAGTGGAACGATGCGTTTAACCCGAGAGGGGTACAGTGCGGCCAAATCGTTTCTACTGTCATCGTCGCCACCGTATTAGGGTTTTCAGAGTTGCATCTTCGGAAGCCTTATGCTTCCGTTAAGCAATTAAAACTGCACTTTGAAATTCCCACATTTTGATAGGCGTAACGATACAGCAGAACACCGCAATTCCTTCGAAACCTTCTTCTCGGGTACTCGCCACATCAAAATAAGGCTTCAATTTTACGGTACGAACTCTCTCATTGATTTCATTCACGATAACAAGATAAAGTTTTTTTTTTTTTTTTTTTGCCATGGGAGAGGAAAATTGAAATTTTGAAATTTTTCAAAAGGGGGAAAAGTAGTGGATACAAACTGTAACAATTTTTTGTTTTTGTTTTTGTTTTTTGATTCACTTTTATGTGAGGTGTGACTATTGGATTGGAAAATTTATTTTCATTATTATTTAACTTGCTATGGTGTTTTGGATTTGAATTATTTTTGCCTCCAAGTGACTGTTACTAATGAATTGACTACTACAAATCACTTCATTTCAAATTCAATTTTAGGTTCTTTTAAAAATTGGTAAATGATTTGGTAGATTTCAAATTCAATTTATTTGAAATGTTTTGTGAAAGGAAAATCATAGTGATGATTTAGTAGATATGCTTCCATTTAAGGTTCTTTAAAAAAATGTGATTTTTAAATTTTTTAGGCAATCAAGTATCTTGTGTGATTTGTATGGTTCTTTGATTGATTTTTGTCAAACGGTAGTGAAAATCTTGATGTAGATTTAGGATTTAGACAAGAGATTATGATTTCATATTTAATTGATTGAATTTGTGTGTTTAGGTTTCTGTTTGAAATGGAAGAGAACGGAAATAAGCAGGAATTGGATGCTTCTGCAACTGGGGTTTATGAGTTACCTGGAGAGCCTGCTGTTGTGATTAACGGGGTGCCTGAAATAGCCCCCGGTGGCAGCGCTGTTCCTTCCGGTAATGCTTCGAGCATCGATGGAACACACGAGCATTTGCATTTGGGCGAATGGTTCATAGGGAGGGACGTCCAAAAGTTGTTTAAGGGAAATTATTTCTCGGGTAAAGTAATGGAGTATGACAAAGAATCTGGGTGGTATAGGGTTCTATATGAAGATGGTGACTCTGAAGATCTTGATTGGCAGGAGTTGAAGGAGATTCTTCGTCCTTTGGATGTTACAATTTCGCTTAAGACATTGGCGCAGAGGGTTATTCGTAAAAGTAAGAAACCTATTCATAAATCTGGAAAGAATGGTGACCGTTCAGAAAATCTCCAAACCAAAAAGAGGAGAACACAAGGAAACTAGATTTGACTATACTTCTTTAGCAAGAGGCTTTAATTGAAAATTTTGTGTTTTGTAGATATATCAATATAAAGCAAGGAATTAAAGGATTTGAAATTGATCGGCTGAAAGAGCAATTAGGATATTGGTGCTGATGGACCATACAAATATTGTTGTACTTGTAGCAATAGGATTATTGTTGTTTTGTAGTTAGGGAATTTGTCCCTAGGAAAATTCAAAAGATTGTTGCAATAGTGATTGATATTAATGTTGTAACAGAGGAATTACATTGATATAACAACATCAACAATATTTTCTATGATGATTTGTGCAAGTGTAGAATCCGCAGATATAATTGCAAGATATGGAACAAATGCTGATCTCTTTATTAGAAGCTTCTCCTAGATATTTTTCTGTGCCGGGTGGATCTTATATTTATTTTAAAAGCTATTGAACAGGAACATAATATTTTATTGCAATCTACTTGATTCTTTTAAATTCAGTAAATATAACCTGCTTTGATTTGTTTTGAAAAATGTATCAGATAGATATAACAAAATTTATGTTTTTAATTCATTCTAAAATGTTTATGAAAAATAGCAAAACATGTCGGATATTGTTTATGTTAACAAATCACTTTTTGTCAAAAAGAGTATAAATCAGTGTCCCTTTCTCTCACTCTCATCATATGTGCGTGTTCCGGATAAATCTGACCAATGACGAGGATTAAATAGATACGATGATACTTAGAGAGTAGAGACAAGGGGCATCGTGTCTCTGCGGTTTTTTTTATAAATAATAAAAAATAAAAAATTCTATACCAGTGTAATTTTGGAGATTAACTTCATTGTTTGATCAGTTTAAATAGACATGTATTAGTATCGCATGTTGCAAGCTCGGTCTCTAGTAGTGTTTGGTTTCGTCTAGTTTAAGTAAACAAATTATTTTTTTTAAGGCATAAAGTGATTGTCTTGGTAGACTTACCTTTAGACCGGTCTTGATAATTTCATCTTTAAAAACAGAAATATGTTCAAGTTGATTCGTTAGCATCTTACAACTAATAATGAGAGTGCCGGTAATCTCCTATATAAATATATAAATATTTTATTTTCTCTCTTATTTTTTACTTTTACTTTCTCTTTTAAGTTTTGTTGTCTAGTCTTCTTCCTACAATTATTTCCGACTCATTTTTCTCTATTTTTTCTCTAATATATTCTTATTATCTCTTTGTTGAGTTTCGATAAACTTTTCAATTGTGTTTTCTTGGGTTAAAATAATAATTTAAATGTATTTGTTCTAATTATATTATTTCTTGTAATCACTTTTTTAAATTATATTTTTTTAAAAAATCTTTCCTTTTTGAAGCCCAAAAAATGAAAGTATGTGTGGTACTTTGGCCGACTGTAATGTTTTCCGCGCAAAAACAAATGTGATTAGTAACATTTAGATAATTAGTAATATTTACAATCGCCTTATTATTGACGGAATTAAGTCTGCTAGTAATATTCAATTTTCTTGTGGTGAGTGGTTTGATGATGAAATTATTAATGAACGTGGTATTAAAAATTACAAGGTAGAAGAGCAAAAGATGCTAAACTATAGGATGAAGTATGCATGTTAAAACATTGTGTATGAATGGTGTGTATTTTTTTGGTTGAATTTAGTTTGAATGACAATGATGTTGTCTAGTGGCAGACCATATGCAAGTCCATCAATGTATTTGAATTGAAGTAGTTAATATGTTATGCTGGAATCAATGTATTTGAAGTTGTTAAGTTGGAACAATTATATCTAATGTTTATTGAATACAAATTTTAGCCTTTGTGATGTTATGACTGTTAACATGGGCAATGTTGTTTATGTTGTTCAACAAGTCTATAATGAATCCCAAAACACATCAAAGTAGTTAGAAGGAACGACGATTGGGAACAAATAACAAAAATCTGAACTCTTGCTCGGCGATGCTCGAACAATGGCACATAATCAGTGCGACCAAGGAACAACGATTCACCACCGAAGGACACGTGATGCTGCACAAAGGTATCAATTTTGTTGGTGGATGTGTAGCAGCTTGTTGTTTCGACTTCATTTTTTTGGATGATCCATTTGTTATTGTTGGTGTTGGGTTTGCAATGGTTATTTTTACTATCATTATCGCCTTTACTAAAATTCTTGCATTTGTTAGCAACTTTCTCCTACAACTTATTTCTAGCTTTTATCAACCCCAATAATTACCTTATCCTTAGCTCTTATATTATTGCCTTTACTACTTATTTCACCTAAAACTTCTTCCCTTTATGAATTTCAAAGGTAATTTTCCAGTCACATTCTTTAATTTTAGTTTTGTCAATGACTTCTTTGTTAAAATAATCTATATCAGTTATCTTTTATTTCGAATCATTAAAATGAATTTTTAAGTCATTGTCATCAATGTTCTTGCTAAAATTATAGTCTTCATTAACATTCTTTAAAATTGTGTTTATCCCATTTGTCATTAAGATCTACAATGAGTTCATTTGTATTTGGACCCTCACTAGTCCAAATAACCTCATCTCTCTCGCTAAAGCTTTTTTCATTTTCTTCTTCACAACCCCCCTTTCTCCTTATGTGCGTTTTGGCCCTTTCACTTTGTCTCATTCAGCAAAAGGTTCAATGTCTTTTATTGCAATTTTAGATCTAATATCATTATTATTAGTGTCTTCAATTAAACCGGATTGTGGCAGTGAATGCACAACAAAAAAGATAGATATTTTCATACAATTTTGCTATGTCATCAAATCACATAGAATCTACTCATAGATGACCTAATTCATTCAAATTATCTAAAACTTTAAAATAGAATTACTAATCTGAATCACACATTGTTTTCAAATTATAGTAGTCTGAATGAACAAAATCATCAAATCTTTCCGGTAATGTGATACCCTCAAATTTACTATTTACTATTTGCAATTCAAAAACACAACCCACCTAATAAAAAACACGCACCACTACTATAAAAAAATTTAGAAAACACATAGATCTCAAGAGAAGAAAACATAAACAAAATCATAAAACAAGAAGAAGAAAAAAAACCTTTAACACAAATAGACACCATAATATACAAAGTCTAAACCCTTTGTGAAAAGAACCAATAATTAGAAGTGAAATGAAAGATAATCAAACTTAGCATCAATGATCTGATCTAATATAACTAACCAAAGTAAAATTAAGGGATAAAAAATTAAGAGACCCAAACTACAAGAGCACATGTGATATATAAAAGCCATGGAATAGTAAGCACATGTGTCTGTCTGTGTGTACCTAAATCACAAGAGGACAGCCACGTACATAGACAGTGGGACAACGCATGCCCATTATAGAGGAAGAAGAAAAAATAAAAGAATCAATCTTAACTGCCAAAACTAAAAAGCAGCAATATAATTGTCAAAGTTTCACTAACGTGCGCCGCACGAGGACAATACTGAATAGTTAATTAGGACATTGGATGGAGAGGGTCCAACCTAATTGTTTATTGGTTATCGTTATACCGTCCTTGGTCGTACGTACGTCCAGTTAGTGTTGTCAACGGTTTATTTAATTTCAATATTAGTAGTGCTATTTTTTTTTTTATATATTTTTATTAACCAAAAGTAAAACTAATTGTAATTTTACGAAATAATTTAAATTCAAAACTTAGATGTTACAAAACTAAATTCAGTACTTTATTTAATAATCATATTATTTATAAAAAATATCATATGATAAATTTAAATTTCACTTTTATTTCTATGAAGGATATTTTGAAAATTACAATTGTTATTTTTAATTATACTTAAAAAATTAAATAAAATTATCTACTATTATTTTTGTTTTTCTCACTATCCACAACTCTTAATGATTATGGATTTTTTTTTTATATTTTAAATTGGAGGAGCAGAAATAAAAAATCATGTTGTACAAAACAACAAATTAAATCACCATTAAATATTAGTTTAGTGGTAAAGGTTTGATATTATAATTTAATGAGATGAAGTTCAAATCTTCTTAAAAAAATTGTTAAATTATCGTTAGTATCACTTTAATAAATAATATAAATTTATCTTTTATTGCTTTTTATCAAAACAACAAATGAAATTGTGTTCGTCCAATTGGTGAGTTAACTTAAAGTATTTCGGTTTAAATACCCACGATCTTATACATAACAAGAACCAAAAAATCATCAAGACAAAGACAAGTCATTTGATGCTAGATTTTTAAGGGTCATGTTAACAAAACAAGTGTTTATTAAAAATTATAAAAAAATTACATTAATTTGAACTTTAAAAAATTGAATACACAAAAATATCTCTAGCTAAATTTAGATTTTTAACGAGCGTTTTCGGATCACTTGTTAGTTTAACCTATTTTTAAAATATTATTTAAAACATAGTATTTGTTCCATAATAATTGTCGCATTTTATAATTTTACACAATAAAAAAATAAAATAGATTAAATAAAAAAAATAATGTCTTTACTCAATTACACTATTAATCATGCACATAATATTTTAAGAAAGATACACATAATATTAATTAAATGGTATAATTAATAGAGAAAAAACAATCAAAGTTACATTATTTTTACTCAAACAATTAAAGTTACCTTGAAAATTAAAAATAACACTCTTTTTAAAAATTGTGATTGTTATTACGGGCAAAAGAAGTACTCCCTCAAAAATTCAAGTTGATGTAACTAATCTAAAATCTAAACTAGATAGATTAAGTTTTTAAATATTAATTTTTCTTGTATTTTATTCCAAATGAAATATATAATTTTAACACAAAGTCAATCCATAAAAAAAACTTTAACATTAAGTTTTTCACCCACTTAAATGAAAAATAAATAAATAAAAATAAAATGGACTTTATCAATTAATACACTTTACAATTTGTGAATTTTTCTTATAATTATAAGTAAAAAATCACACAAGGCAAAGGGTAGTAGTGACTTCCACCAGGCAAATCACATTCTGGGGAAGGCCGTTTCTGCCTTTACCTTTTGGCATATATATATATATATATATATATAGATAGATAATATTTGTTCTCATCAAAGCAACTTTTTCAGCCTCATCATCACCACCACCACAACACAATGGAATCTATTTTACTCAAAAACGTTAACATGTTATTACAGAACCACACGTTGCAGCAGCAGGTCCCTTTTGTAGACATGGATTTGTCATGGTTGATTGAGTTTCTGAAAGGTATGGTGAAACCTGTGTGCGCCACTGCAGTGGTGTTTCTTGCCGTTGGGTTGTCCTTCTCGCAGAAACTTGGTCTTGAGGTGGAGATGATTATTGCCATTCTTAGAGCTTTTCTTCAACTCTCTATCATTGGCTTTGTTTTGCAGTTCATTTTCAACCAGGATAATTCTGGATGGATCCTCCTTGCATACCTTTTCATGGTCAATCTCTTGTTCAATATTTTGTTTATTAATCATTTCTAACAATACAATCACTTGCTAAATGAGTAAGTAATTAAGCGACTTAGTTCTCTTAATTATGTCATCAAAATTTTGTTCTTGATTGATACATATGGAAATTCATTTTGAAAATATTAGTCTAAATGATGTAAAAAAGGACAGTACTAATTAGTAGTTTTTCTGTTTTGACAGTTAATATTATGTAACTTGGTTAATATAATTAAGTTTCTCTGTTTGCAACTTGAATTAATTTTGCAAATTGTAATATATAATAGTATGTTGGTTTGTTGTTGTAGGTGTCTATTGCGGGTTATACTGCGGGTCAACGTGCCAAACAAGTGCCTCGTGGAAAATATGTGGCAGGGGCTTCAATTCTAACAGGAACTGCCATAACTATGTTTGTGTTAGTAGCACTCAGCGTGTTCCCTTTCACTCCCAGATATATCATTCCTGTTGCAGGCATGATGGTTGGGAATTCAATGACAGTAACTGGAGTTACCATGAAAACACTCCGAGACAACATTAAAGCACAAATCAACTTGGTATGTTTTTTTTCTTTATAGATAAATATTACTAGTTAATTTGTTAAAAAACATTAATGCTCGAATCCAAACCACCGGACTAATTGAGAATACAAAACGGATACACATTCACGTCAATCTTGATTTTCAATTAATATTTTTGTTTGAAAACTGTAATAAATAGAATTATAGTAGATTTAATTTATATATCATAGGACACAAATTAACGATTTTTGTTATTATAGGTTGAGACTGCACTGGCTCTTGGTGCAACACCGAGACAAGCAACACATCAACAAGTGAAAAGGGCACTGATCATAGCACTTTCTCCTGTAGTGGACAACACAAAAACAGTGGGTCTAATATCCCTTCCAGGGGCCATGACTGGTCTAATTATGGGAGGGGCTTCCCCTTTGGAAGCCATTCAGTTACAAATTGTGGTGATGAATATGATGATAGGAGCTGCGACTATTAGTAGCATAATGGCTACATATCTATGTTGGCCGGCATTTTTCACCAAGGCATACCAATTGGAAACCAAAGTCTTCTCAACTTGATTTGAATTTTTAATCATTCATAAATTAATTCAACCCAACTTGATTTCGTACCTTCAAACAAATCTCAATGCAGCTAAGTCTTCATGTATATTATATTAATTAGTTGAATTTTTAATTTGTTGTACAACTATTAGGTAATTATATTAAGTTTAAGTCATTCTTATAAAACCAAATTTTGAATTATTTTTTACATGAAAAGTCTACTGTATTTCATTAAAAATGAAGTGTTCAAGACATGGTAAGAGTATCAATAAAAGATTGAGTGCAAACACTAAAGATAATTGTCTTGTTAGCTTGTCTTTTATTAAACTTGACATGAGAATATAAAGAAAGTAATCTCCTACACTAACTCGTCTATCATCGCTCCAAACATGGTGACATCCTTCACGTGACTCAATCCATCTACTACAAACTTGAAGTCCATTTAAAAAATAACTTTGTCCATGCTCTAGATCCAAAGAGTTTTGTTCCCTTAATAAACTAAATTAATCTCTAAGGAACAATCAATACACTTGATTAGATTGCGCCGGGGGTTTCTGCCACATTAAAATTGATGGTATATATTCACTACTCATTAAAAATTGATAAAATGGCCATTGAGAAAATTAATCTCTATTGCCTTTAAAATATGTACCTTTAAAATTCTCATTAAGAGAACAGAGGAATCAACTGTTGAACATGTTTTATAGGCAAGAAGAACCAAGCATATGGGCAGGAAGTTCTATACAATTCTCAAATTTTAGATAAGGGACTAAAATATAATTTTGCCTAAAATTTTTAGATAAAACTTTTTAAATTCACTTAAAAAATATCTGTTAAAATATGTTAGCAATAATTCAAAGTTGGAGTAAAATTTGATTAAAAATTATTCTAGTTGAAACATGCCATATCTATAGTGCAGAATGAAAGCATCGAATTCAATTGCTGCTATTCTTGTGTCCATTAGGCATTAGCATTAGATTCACCACAATAAAGACAAAGCTAAACTGTCCCAAATTGGCAACAATTTATGGTTGAAAGCGTCACTATGAACCTATGGTCATAAAGTATTAATTCTTGCTGGATTCGTGGATTGCTTCCTTGTCCCAGCTGGGCTTCTTGTACCAGGCTGACTTCGAGATTTCTGCAGACTAATAGGCCTATGACTATTCTTAAGATTTTCATTTTCACAAAATAAAAAATACATATAATTTTAGGACCAAATATCTTGAACACACGGTATTTGTTTTTTTTACATATGCTTTCAACAATGTCTCTCCCCTTATTGATATTGATATGTGTAGATATATTTTAGGGGAAAATATAACAAAATGATATCAAATTGTGTTTTCTTTAAAAAAAAACATTTATATTTACTGTTAATGTAAAAACATTTTATGTTGTTATTTAATTACAACTCTTATATTATTAACAAAAATAATTTTTATTATAACTACTTCTAAAGTTAAACACATGTTAATGTTAATTACGATAGTATAAAACTTTTGATGTTAACCATATATAAAATTGAAGTAAAACAAATATTATGATGTAATTTTATTAACTGTATATGTAAAACAAATAGAGTGCTAGTTCATAGTAATTTATCACTTAATACTTATTTATAAATTGATTAGGGGAATATTTGATAATTGAAATAAGTTTATAATATCCATTAACCATTATTTTAGAAAGAACAAAAAGATTTTGTTTTGGTGAAGACCATCATTTTAAGATAATCAGTACAACCAGATCCTTGCTCTCCAACCTCTTTTTCAAGATATTATTTATAAACTTTAAATAAAGCCTTAACCTTATCTAGTTTAAAAAAATTATAGTTTAACTTATTTATAGTCCCTAGGAATAGTCGAAGCCTTACCCAATCAAAAAAGTATGTTATCCAAACGCATTTGAGTTGTCATATACTTGCCATATAAATAATAGTTACAATTTTCTAAAAGAATAAAAAGAAAAGAATGAATACCACTATTGGCTTGATTATTTAGTAATGATATAAAGCTGCACTAGTAGTTGCAAAGAAAGAGAAAGAAGCGGTAAGACAACCATGGAATTCAAAAAGTAAGATTAATAATGGGAGTAAATTTGATCTTTGTTACTAATCGAAGATATTGATGTTTTGAATAATTGAAAATTGTTAGATATTTTTAGATTTGAAAAATTGTAGAGGAAGAATGATTGAGAAAAGAAAGATGATGATAAATGATAATCCCTAAATTAGAAAAGAAGAAGAGTGATTTTTTTTTTTTTCAGTTTAAATCTCTAAATGAAATGGAAGTATGTAAGTAACGAAAGTAAATAAAATAAAATAAACAGAAAATAAATTAAGGAGTAAATATGCAATGCAACCTATTGCTACTACGCGCCACATCAGATTGGAAAGCTAGCTTGGTCCATTAAAGCAGTTACGATTGCGACCCAGTCACCACGAAGCCATACTTGAACGTCGTCGTTTAACATCCATCAAAAGACGTGCAACAACGCCTTCGAATCCGATCCATTCGCTGAATACTATTCCTTCAATATTCAATCAATTTTGCATTTTTATGTTAATCCTTCATCAATCGCTGCTCACACCCACGTTTTCTTGCCATCTCCATGTCGTTTCGACATCTACGCAATTCTAGGGTTTCTCGCCTCTGCCTATTCTCCTTCATATTCTTCTTCACCTATTTTCCAGGTCCAAAACAACACAGCTCCCTTTGCTTTTAATGTTCACCATATTGATGTATCTAAAGCAATTTGAATTATTTGTTTTATCAGGTTTGGTGTTTTCCGCGGTGGTGACGCTAAGTTCCATTGAGATATTCACAACGCACGAGTGGTTAAGAGCCACTCCAACTCTTTATTTTCGATGCAGCGGGGATAACAAGACCCGTTTACCTGATGTTAAGAAAAAACATGTTCTTTATGTTTTTAAGGGAGAAGAGTCTTGGCAGGTACCTTATCACTACTGTTATTTTGCACTTTTCTTTATACAACACAAGGTAATATAATGTAAAATAACTTGTTTTCATAACCTATCATAAATAACTTATGAAAATTAACTGAAAACAACTTATAGAAACTACTATCGAGTACTCAGAATTTCCTTTGTGCTTCCAGCCTTTGACTGAATTTATAGGTAGAAAGTGCAAGCGATGTGGATTCTATGAGGAAGACAGCATTCTTTCTGATGATGTATTTGACGAGTGGGAGCTGTGTCCTTCTGATTTTACCACCCCCGATGGCAACTATGTCCACTTCAAGGAAAAAGAATTTAATGCTACTTTGTTATGCCCTGAATGCTTACCTTTTACTAATAATGGTGAGTGTCTTTACAGATTACCTTTTCCCTTCAAAATTGGTTTTACCGCTATCATGGTATTTGTCTTTGCAGATTACTTTGCATTATAACTATTATTAAGTTTATCAAAAGAAATTAATTTCAAATTTGGTTAATGCTTGTTCCCATATCTAGTTATGCTATGGTACATACATTTCATTGCAGTTATCTCAAAATAGTGTGAATATCCTTAATCATCTATTGTATAGGAGTTTCTCACCAAAGGATACTTCTGCATATGTATTTAAAAATTAAGTATAGCAGACAGTTTTGTTAAGATTCTGAGGGAAAATATATATCCTAAATTTTTTCCTTGTAACCAACTGGAAGGAGAATTATGTATAATGTATAGATTGAAGAGAAGGTACATAAGTTCATTTTTCCTAACATTCAAGTTAGTGTGCTAATTATCTTTGATACTATAACCTTAGGTATCATTTTCACCTATTGGGATAAGACTTGAATATTGTCAATATAATTAATTTATAATCTGACGTATGACAGTATTTTCTTTTCAATGTTGATTTATTTTGTCCTTGTGATCTGAAAATTACGGGCCATGCGCCCATGCCCGAGTTTGTTCTACTTTAACAGCTGAACAAAGCTCTAAATGATTTTTTTTTGGGGTATGCTTACATCTATACCCGAATACTTGCTAATCTCTAAAGTTTTATATTTTGCAAAAAATTAATTGTGTTCATATATGCAGTGACTATATCTGCATCTGAGGACAATCATAAAGAAAAGGGAATGCATACAGGAGTTATCATTTTGCTTACCATTTTGGTCTCAACTGTAGCAGTTGTGGGAGCCATGGGTGGATATAAGTACTGGCAAAAGAGGAAGAGAGAGCAGGATCAGGCTCGATTTTTGAAGTTATTTGAAGAAGCAGATGACATTGAGGATGAGCTCGGCCTTGGCACAATGGTAGATGATAGGTGAACAAATTCCCTCCTGTACAGTAGCCTTACCTCACACAGTTTTGTTTATGAAAGTATTCTGGTTTGTTGTGCAACTTTCACTAGAGGAGATAGTTGTCAATGTGGACAGCAATAATGTTACTGTTTATATTCACCTGTACAGACTACACATATTTTATATGGATATTTGATACTTATTCCAACAGAATTGCCCTAACAATCAAGTAAAAATGTTTCGATAATCCATTGATTTTTCCATTTCTTAAATGAGATTTAAGAGTGCATTAAGCAAATAAGATTATATTAGTCTAAGTGGAATGGACTTGGATCTCTTAAACAAGGCCTTGGGTTTGAGCCTTGTTGATGAAAAATTATGGTTGAGAGAGAAGATCCCACCGAAGGTGGCCAGTCAGATTCTTTGACGGGGATCAGTCTGGTTCCTCGGCAAAAATCAGTCATCGACAAAGTCAGTAAATACTTTTTACCAATACCACGGCCGCAAAAACATTACATTAAGGTGCTAGTAATCGTGTAGCTCTACCAGTGGGATAAAGGCCCAATGCCGTTGATAAAGATTGGACAACAGAAACCGACTTCTGGCATGGCAATCCTGGTCTACACTTTCAAAAATTCGTAAATACTTTTTTAAGTCCTTGTCAACATAGATACATCATAATAAGATGATTGACAACTTGAGTCTATTTGGCACAAGTCATCAAGAAAAGAACAACGAGATTAATAAAAAGACGAATGTGAAATGGAGTAATGGATTTATGCTGCCTAGGATTTATGAAAACTAAGAGATTGATTTATTTTTTATTTTAGGTCTGTTTAAGATTTTTTTAAAATAATTTTTATAGTCTTTTATTTGTTTTTTATAATAATTTTGGAAATGAATTTAAAATATAAAGTTTTAAATAGAAAATTGATTTAAATAGTTTATATTAAAATATCATTTTAAATATTTCATATATTTGCTACAGTTTTTATTGGATAATGAAATTTCAAAAAATAATTAAAATAAAAAGTGATTTTAAGAAACTCTTCATAAAAATTATTTTTTGAAATATATTTTTTTTAAAAATGTGATTTTTATCATGTTAAAATCTCTAATAATGAATATGAAAATTATTGAATGTCAAAATTACTTTTTTTAATCGATAACAAATGAATCTAAAATAACTTTTACTATTTTTAAGTAAACTTTCATAAAAATTATTTTTAAAAATACAAAGTTAAAATCACTTTTTAAATATTTTAAATAAACGAAATATTATCTATTAATATAAACACAAAAGTTTATGAAATTTTTTTATGTGTTCAACTTAATTCTATAAACTTTTCGCAATAACTTATGAAAGCTCTTACTGCTTCTTCCTCCACGTACCACACTCTATGGTGAACATCTTTAATGTAAACAACAATTTAAAAAATTACACTCTATGGTGAACATCTTTAACATCTTTAATGGTATAGAAATGAAAAAAAATTGTTCACTGTAAACTCAAATTACAATTTAAAAAAAAAATGTTTTCGGTTCTCCACTAAAAATTAGAGTTTTATAATGTACAATTATTAAAAATATTCACCATAAACTGCAGTTTGCGATTAAATGCTTTCTTTTTATTTCCTTCACTATAAACACGTAGTTTATGGTGTAGAGATTTTTTATTGTAGTTCATATACCAGAGATTTAGGACAGATCTATGCGCACAATGAAGAAATGTAAAAAGTAGGGAAAGGTAATTGTGGAAATGTGGGGTAAGTTAAGTAATTGTGGGGGTATATCTATTATGGGCCTTTTAATTTTAGTTGTGGCTCAATTTTTTGGAGAACGAGAGAGGAAGAAATGTTAAACATTATGCTAGATCCTTTAGAAAATTGAATTTTGTATCTCTTATTTATAATTTTTCTCCTTCAATTTATTAAAATACTTTTAAGTGAATAGTAAAAATTAAAATAAATTTGAATGTGTTGATCATACCTCCACATTTTCAAATTTTTGAAAAAGTAATTTTTTTTCTTTAAAAATGAAATTTTCGGTAATTATATTTAAATACCGGAAATTTTATTTGAGTTATTTTCAACCGAAAATTTAAAATTTCTAATATTTATATTTCAATATCAAAAAATTTCGAAAATTAAATTTTATGTCTATATATTATCTAATACATTAGACTATTAGACTCCAATCTCTCTCTTGACAGATTTTATACTAACTTGTAGGGACTAGGGATCATGATTCGAAACAATTTGTAGGGATTGGGGACATTAGATCTCCTACACAAATTGTCATCATAGTGTGCAATTATAATCTCTCTCTTGACAGATTTTATACTAACTTCTACCAATGTAACAAATTTGATATATTTAATTTAATGCAAGAATGTGTTTAATCTATGGAAACTTTAACAATGTCAAAATATGAAGACCTTACAACTTCCTTTACTTTTTTTTTTAAACAACCTTTACTAATAAACAGCAACTATCAAGAAATTCATCAAGCTTAGCATATGAAAAAAACTATTTAATTATCTTTTATGAAATGCAAATTTGAACTGAGGAAATTATTAATTATTACAAAGTGGCTGTCTTGTATGTTCGTTAGGGCCTCTTAATCTGAAAGGGGTTTCATATTTGATTTTTCAAATTAGACAGTTGGAGACTTTACTGCAATGAATCAAAACCCAGATGAAGAAATGGAGAAAAATTACCAGTGTGGCAGTGTAGAGATGAAACTTAAAGATGAAAGAAAATAACAGTAGAGAATAAACGAGGCAAAAACAAGAGGGGAAGAAGCAAAAATCTTCACTGGGGCAAGTGACTTCGAGCTTCAAGAACAGAAAACTGCACAAACGATATCGAAAAACTCATCCGAACAATGGTTTGGATCCTCCTTTTCAGTTCTTTCACAGCAGCTATTTTTCATAAAGCTTTTACTACGTCGCCTCAACACCTCCTTCTAAAGAGTAGACGGGCCAAAAACAATGTCAAACATTGACTACGAATAATCATCGATGTGGATACAATACAACCAACCAACGAAGTTACATCTGCATACATGGCCGTCCAAACCACCAAGTGTTCAGCTATAAGACTCGATCAAACCACTTTTTTCTCACAATAACTACTAATTTTCATTTGCTATTAAGAAATGGGAACTCGTGCTCTATGTTCAAAAAACATGCAGATTAAAAAGTTTCTCACAAAATCACTTTCATTTAAACTACAACAACACTAGAAACAATAGAAACAACGGTCACTTATATTCTAGCAGAAATAACAAATGTCGCAACCATCAGAGGTTTAAAATTAAAAATAACATACAACAAAACCGTTGTTCATAACCATAAGCATCAATTCCCAGTTTTTCGAAATAAATGTGCAGTAATTAAGATATTGTGCATTTAAAAAACAAAGCATATAAATATCCTGGCCACGTTCCGAGCTCATTTATAAGAAAAATACTTCTTAAGGTGATGGCGAGTGACGGCGGTTGTCATCATCATCCTCTATGGGGCTCCTATCCTCATCTCTGGGGCTGCGGCTGCGGCTGCGCCCATTAGCCTTAGGGCTATCATCGTTGTCCCTTGAGGGGCTCCTACTCTTCACTCTAGGACCATCGCTGTAATCAGACCCATCTTGGGTTGCGACAACCCTATCATCACCAGGAGATGTGCTCTTTTGAGGACTGGCTTCGGGAGATCGACTATACTTCCTTGACTTGGAGGGCTGAGGACTCCGTGATCTATCTTCAGGAATTGGGCTTCGGTCTCTTCTGACAGGGGATCTTGATCGGCTGGAAAGAATAAGGGAACCCAAAGTTCAGCATAATAAAATAACAGCAAACAAATCAAACGATTCATAGCTTTCAAATTCACTTGAAAATTCGGAATCTTGCAGCAACACATCAGAACCAGATTAGAGTTACTGACCTATAGCTGCGGGCTGGGCTGTAGCTTCGGTCCCGGCTTCTGCCACGCCTAGGAGAACGTGACCTGCCTGGTGAACGTGAAACACTACGTGCATGTCTGCTGCTAATACAAGTCAAATTAAAATCATCAGTTGAAGGCTCAGAAAATAAATCCGATAACAATGTTGTGATAAACATGTCAAAGGCCAAAATAACAAGTAGACAGCTGCAGTTTGAAAACTCAACACCACAGCCTACCTCAACTTTTTGGGACTGTTCTTGCAGTTCTTTTCTATATGACCTCTCTCCCCACAGCGGTAACACTTGTTCTTCCAATCCCCAGCTTTGCAATCTCGAGCCCAATGGCCATCAATGCCACAGTTAAAGCAGCGTCCAGATCCAGGAGGTGGACCACGGCCCAAATATTCACGAGAATCACGAGAATCTCGGGAACCGCGAGGAACCTGAATAATTAGAAACCCATAGAAAAATAGCAATATGATCAGAAATGGCAGAGGGTAAAGGGCCACTTGCTATTGTGTACCATATTTAAGCAAACAGTAAGAGTGAGGTAGTAAGCCTCCAAAATTAAACTCAACAAACTAACATCGTTGTATACTAATGCAAATTACTCCAAGAGGAGGGTTGACAATACAATACCAATAATGAACAATGAAGGTCTACTAACTGTTTTCAAGGAGTTTAGAACACTAACCACTAATCAAAATTGTTTGATATTGATATATTCAAATTTGAAAAAAAGAACAGAAGTACTAGCCAAAATGTGAGAACAATTAATTTAGAAGCACAAATGATGAAAAAGGCCTAATTATATATAATATCACAGTCAACACAAGCATAAAAAGCCCTTGCAAATTGCCAAAAAATTGTGTAGCTATATGCGACTAGAAAATCCGACACTAATGCAAATACATGCGTGGAGCAAGCACTTCCAAATGAAAGAGGAACATTGATACATAACGGAAACAAGCCTTTGAAAACTAGTAAGCAATAAATGAGAAATAAATTTAAAATAACAGAAAAATGTATGTAGATGAATCATGAAGAGAAGTAATTCCTACCCCTTTAGCAAATTCCACAATAAGACGACTTCCATCAACATCGCGACCATCCAAATTGTATCTTGCATCATCAGCATCTCGGGGATCGCTAAATTCCTGCTCAAAATATGTAAGGTACACGCCACAAAAGTAACACAAAAATCTTACCATAATCTATAATTGAACTCCTCCAAGTAGTAACTACAAGCCACCTTTGAGCAAAGCAATGAGCAAAAATCAAAGTGAAATGAAAAAGGTAACGAGACAGGGGAAGGATGGTAACTTACAACAAAGGCGTAATCGTGCTTCATATCAACATCTCGGACTCTGCGGAAATGGTTTCCATAAACAGTAAGGCCATCATTACTTAACTACTGGAACTGTATGATACTTCGCCCCTCAAAGACGAACTAAACACCAGTTTGTGATTGTTGCCAATTCCATAAAAACACGCAATAACATTACAGAAAGAATCGCCAAAGTCAACACTCAGGCAGGAATTTCCACCAATTCCACCAAGGCCACCCTCCCACCACAGACCTCCGGGTTTTGCCAAAACCCAAGAAACCTTCATAAAGATCATTTAAGTTAAAAATGACACCTACGGGTTACAGTTCCCACGCATAACATGACGAATAACCAACATAAATCCAAGCGCAATACAAAGCTTGGAAAGAACCTGTATATTATCCCCTAACTTTCGGTATAAGACAACGATTGACACCCCAAGCCAACCTATCACTAATGTAAGCTCCTTTGCAAACCAACCAAGATAAATACATCAAGAAGACACAATAATCAACTTTCCATACATCAATTGGACAAGTTAAACAAGACATTAAAGTCACACAATACAACAAAAAAAATTATTGCCAGATCTCAGCTCTAAATGAGATACGCATTCAAATGAAGTCATTCATCCGATGGACACATGAGCAATCGTGGCACACGTATAGAACAAACATGTTAAAGAAAACAAACGTTCGGCATACAAAATTAGAAGAAAAAGCTAAGATTGCATAGAGCAACAGCCAAGTTCGACGATGGAACGAAAATGAATTCAATGAAAAAATTGAAATTACCTTCCATATCTGCTGAAGACCCGCTCCAGATCGCGGGAACGAGTTCGTGAAGACAAGCGACCCACATAGAGGCGGGTATTGCCATACTTATCATCGTAGCGAGGCATTGTTGATATCTTCTTGCGCTGTGAAAGAAATAACAGAAATTGAGTAGTTAATCGAAGGACATAACAATTCTATAGTATTGGATATAACAATTATAATATAGAATACAGAAAAATTAATAAACAAAAAACAACATGGACAAATTAGATACGAACCTTGATAATGTCTGGATCTAATTGAAATCAATCAACCAAATTTAAACCCAAAATCAGAGAAAAACAAACCAACCGACAAAATTGAAATTGGGAATTGCAAAAATTAAAGGGAGAATCAATTGAACGCGAGATGCATTCAATCACAAGATCCGAAGGAAACCACATAATTAAAAAGAACAATTAAAATTGAATTGAATTGGGATTGGAAAGAAAGGGAATCGAGAGAAGAGAGAAAATGATACCTTCGAGAGTATGTTGCCGTAAACCTAACCCTTTCAAAGTGGATCTGCTTCTTGTCGTTCTTTCACTATTTATAACAATAGCTCTACCGCATGTCTCGATTTCATTTTTGTATTTAAGAGTGAAATTGGGCTTAGTGGGCTTCTGATGGATACGGCCCTGTGTAAATTGTCTTTAAAGCCCGTAAAATCATTTAATAAGAGCTAGGCCTAAAAAATATTTTGGCGAGTTGGCCACCAATAGTTGCACCATACACAATTAAAATTCTCACCTCACCGTGCGATTATACCATAATACCCCTATCCATCCATAACCCAAACTATTTTTCTATTTTTATGGTAACTCCATTAGATCGACCAAACCCATCTCATCTAACTGAATCGTATTGTGAACGAGTGGTATTACACTAATCAACCAAGGCGATTTTGACTAGTCATAAACGGTTTTATATGATCAAGCTATTAAGACAAACTATCATTTTAAAGTTTTGATAAAAATAAACAAAGGTTAATTAAGAACGTTAGTTATGATTCTGAAATGTTATGTTAATTTAACTTGTGTTTTTGAGTGTATTAATTTAAAAATAGGATTCAAGCAAAGTCAAGAAATCAGTATATTAAAGCAAAAATCTAAACAGACAAGAACAGAGAACATTCTTGACAAAATCTGGAAACGAAGAATGTTATCCAGGTTCAAATATGGTCAAATCAGCTTCAAGATCAATCAATCTCTATTAATTGAATGAAGATATTGCCTATAGAATTTACATCAGTATTATAAGTATTTGACAAGGAACAGATAGGGTCCATTATAATCAAATAAGTCATTCGAATCACAAAGCAAAAAAGCACTGAATCAAGCATAATCTCCAGTTTGACTGTCAAGAATGACATACGATCTTGACAATATGCCAGGCATAAGGACAGTTTCCAATATGTTCAGAAAATCATCCAGATTGATTATCAATCTCCAAAAAACTCAAAAGCTAAATATCCAGATTGATCATCAATCTCCAACAGCTTCAGTACAGCCTTTTGCAAACAACTCTTCGTGATCTTTTCAAATATGTTTTAACAAG
Organism: Cicer cuneatum; assembly: GCA_037974295.1. Taxonomy (NCBI): domain Eukaryota; kingdom Viridiplantae; phylum Streptophyta; class Magnoliopsida; order Fabales; family Fabaceae; genus Cicer; species Cicer cuneatum. The sequence continues at coordinate 65,577,595 of JBBPBO010001986.1, read as the reverse complement.
GATCAAGACTTCAGTTCAAGCTAGAGGCATCATCACATATCTGAAGTATTAAATGATCATTAGGCTCAAAAAAATCTGATCAAGAACAAAGATTTCAGCCCAGTCAAAACTGAACTCAAAAGTAGTCAAAAGCTGAATATTTTTAATCAAAAATATTGGCTCTGGTTAAGCCTAGAGCTGTCAAAAAAGCCCCTAATCTCAAAGTTCTCTTTAATAAATTTCTTATTAGGCCCCAAATTTTAAGCCCCCCTAAATAATAAAATTTCTTTAGCCCCAACCCCCTATTTTTTAATTTTTGTGGGCTTGGGTCCGGGGAGCCTAGGGCCCATTTTATTTTTTAAAAATTATTGAATTTGTTAATTTTATTCAGAACATAAAAAGAAATCGACAATTTCTAAATCAAATAAAATTCGGAAAAAAATTCGAAATTGAAAAATTATTGAATTTGTTAATTTTATTCATAACATCAAAAAATAAATCGACAATTTCTAAATCGAACAAAATTCGGAAAAAAAATCGAAATTAAAAAATTATTGAATTTGTTAATTTTATTCAGAACATAAAAAAAATCGACAATTTCTAAATCAAATAAAATTCGAAATTGAAAAATTATTGAATTTGTTAATTTTATTCAGAACATCAAAAAATAAATCGACAATTTCTAATTCGAAATTGAAAAATTATTGAATTTGTTAATTTTATTCAGAACATCAAAAAATAAATCGACAATTTCTAAAGCGATCAAAATTTGGAAAAAAATCGAAATTGAAAAATTATTGAATTTGTTAATTTTATTTAGAACATAAAAAAAATCGAAAAAAATTCTGAAAAAAAAATTGAAATATTTTTTATTTAAAAAAAATAATTGATTTTTTAATGGGCCTATGGTCCCTCTAAGCCCACATAATTTTGGGGGCTTTTTTTACATTGGAGACTTTCTTTTGATGGGCCTTTATATTATAAGATTTTTTGGCCCCCTCCAATATGTGGGCTGAGGCCAATATAGAGGGAGCTTGACAAATTGACAGCTCTAGTCAAGCCTGACAAGAGCACTTCCACAGCTCTTTTGACCTTCATTAACTGCTCTCAAGCCTATAGGAAGGTCAATGCTCAAGGAAAACGCAGAAGTTCAAGTGTTAATCAATTGATCAAATCATTCACTCACATACTTGAAATTCTCCAAATTCTCAAGAGAGGCAATTCTGTTTTTTAATTCAATCTGTTGTTATACTTATTCAGAATCTATTGTAAAGAATCTAATCTCGAACACGAGTTGAGACATCTCAGATTTTAAACAAACAATCTCATTATTATTGTGTAAAAACTTAAGACTATATGTGTTGAGTATAGTTTGAGTAGATTGTAAGAAATCCTTTTATGGTTAAAAGGTGAAGTGTAAACTCCTATCTAAATATTGATAGGTAGATTGATTGTGTATCTTTCTGGGTGGAAATATTACAGATTGTAAACAGATCAAGATTGATCTAGACTAGGTGTTGTAAATTAGGAAGATTCTTGTTTTAAACACTTAGTGGAAAATCTCACAATTGAGAGGACTGGACGTAGCCCGAGTTGGGCGAACCAAAATATATCCTTGTGTGGTATCTCTTATCATTTATCTCTTTATTAAGTCTGATTGATTTTCAAGTTAAAAATACAAACTGTTTTTCTGATTTTTAACTAATCAAGAACGTTCTTTATTTTCTGATAAAAACTAAGAACGTTCTTCGTTTTCTGTTTTCTTAACCAAGATCATTCTTGAGTTAAAATCTTATGTTTTTTCAGGAAATTTTAAAAAGGAAGATTTACAATTCAAACCCCCTTCCTTGTAAATCAGTTTTGCTACTTTACGAGTTTAGGTGGGTGTTTTTTGTGTTGTCAATACTTAAACCTTGTTGGCATATTATTAATAAATTCAATTAATAATTGTATATTATGTATTGTGTAATATGTTAGAGACGAAATTCATATCAAGTTACTAGTTCACTAAAATCTCGGGTTCAAAAAGACCAATTAAGTCTCGTCCAATATTCCACATCATTAGGATTTTGATTAGCTCGCCACTCTTAATCCCACGATCTAGATGTTTCTCACTTTCTCTTTTTTATCAAATCTTTCAACTCAATTTGTTTCGTTTTATCCTTATCCTAAACCAAAACAAGACAACCCTAACTACCATGTCTTTAACTTATGTCTAACATAACCAAAAAAATCATTTATGTTTTCATTTTCCTTTCATTAACCAAAGCTCAATTGTCTTATTTCTCTCGTTACCACTCACAACTTTGTCTTTTCAATCATGAACACACAAAGTTGAAGAATGTGTATAGTTTGGAATCATTAAAGAAAAACACCATAAAAATAATATTTTGGGGTTTGAAATGGTGAAAACTTAAGTTTAGTATATTTTGAAGAAAAAAATACAATGGAAAATTCACCGAAAAGAAGAAGACATATAAAAATGGTGGCCTAAGACAATGGTTTCGGCAATAACACAAGACCGACTAAAAGAGACAGAGCTGTTAATAAAAACGTAACTTACACATAAACAAAAAATTGAGAAATTTAAAGTTATTCATTGATTTTTTTTTTTCTCATTCATTCATTGCACAACATATACTTTTTTCATTCTGGTGCATTGTTTAAAAAATATATGCCGAAAAACAAACAACAAATAGATATACAATTTTTGTTTTAGAGAGGACTAAGACTGATTCCATCTTGATTGACACACAGGGGTCCAACATAATTCGACCCTCAACTATGCTAAAAAAGTAACCTCAAGACAATAGTCGGCCCTAGTCTAATGGCCAAAAGGTTACAACGGCGACAATCGATGCCTATAATACGTCCATCATGAATGTCCCTCTATCTTCTTACGATTATTTGGTCACGGTCAAATAAAAGTACACTTTTCTCTTCTGATTCACCTCTCACTCTCGTCAAATAGACACTAACTTGAACATCAAAGCGTTTACACACACCACCTACTCTAGGAACAAAGGATGCCCTCGTGATTCAAATCCAATCATCCTTTTCGGACCAACGTGGATCAAATACACTACTTGATATGAAAGTTATCCATTAATGTTTATTCTCAATCAACCTTTCCTGTGCTCTTCAAAAAACAGAAGAAGAAAAAATACCAGTACAAAAACTAAGAGATGGATATGACCGCACATATGGAATAACAAAACACTCATTTGTTACATTTGTTTCTCATACATTTTAATTGCAGTGATTAATTAATGAATGAAACTAGCAAGAAAAGATCAGAGATGTAAATAAATGACTTCAACTCAAAAAGTAAATGAGTACGGTTACAGCATTTTTAAGAGAAAAGAAAAGAACAAGAAGCTATTGGTAAATAATTAGTTAACCATGATGACGAAATAAATGAAGCTGTCGGAATAATTTTTCTGCTGCGCTATTTCTACACTCTTGATTCGATTATTATTACACAAGAATTTATATAGGAGGTACAATTAATAAATATATATTAAATCCTGATTTACTTCCTCTTGTTCTTACTTCCAAATAGCAAAGCCAAGTAAAAGAGGAAGCGAAAGAAGAATCCCCAGGCAATAGTAATAAACAAGCAGTTCCATTTGCTAAGCTGCGTAATCCCCTGCTGCTTCAGTATATCCGCTCCAGTAACAACACATGTAGAGCTCGTTACGTTAATCCCCAATGTACTACTCAAACTCTTCAACAGTTCCACTTTAAAACTCCCCGGTACATCGCCAAGCGGTGTGTTATCAAACATCTGAATCCCCCTCACAAAGCACCTTGGTGGTTGAATATCAAACTCATTCTGAAGCACTCCTTCATAAGGGTACTTCACTAGTGACAGATAATGGAACCATATCCAGTAAGGTGGAATCCTATTCCTGCTTATGAAGAATCCACTGAACAGAAGAAAATAAGCCAAAATAGCAACCACAACAGTGAAACCTAGCATCACATGTGAAACGACGCCGGAGAGGAACGTCACGAAGGAGCTTCCCGCCCAGAAGGAAGCTAGGATAGTGAAAAAGTAAAAGAGAAAACCGGATGTTCCACCAGCGAGTCCGACCGACCAGAAAGTGGTGATGGCGAAGGCGAAGGAGAGGAAGATGAGAGAAGGGAGGGAGATAATGGAGTGAGAGAGAACATAGGAGGAACGACGGTAAGCGTTGTAGGCGGTTTCTCTCATGAAAATGTAACGCTCTTGAAGGAAAATGGGAATGGCTTCAGCACAAGTGTAGAAGGTTGTGGACATGGCGAATGCGAAGAAACCTAAACGCTCTTGAACACCTCTTGGAGAATTGTCGAGATGGTAGAAGATTGTAGCTAAGATTCCTCCGGTTACAAGAACTGCACCTAAACGGATTCCGAATAATTCGGGCATCCGCCTTGAGTTTGTTAGAGACCGTTTTCCGATAACCGCCATTTCAATCCAAAACGGATTTGCAAACGTGGCAATTGAATCTGTTGAGTTTCCGTTTCCGTTTGCTCCGTTAGTTCCTGATACTAATTTCCCTCTTGAGATACTCGCGCTTATAGCTTCTTTTAACGACAGTTTGCCTCCGTTATTTAAAGGTGGCACTGGTTTGTTTTTTAACTGCCATGATTTGTTGAACTCCACTAAGCTTTTTGTTCCTCCAGGAGTTCCTTCAAGTTCACGGATTAGGTCAAGTGCGAATTCCGTGCGGTTCTCGTTTTCCGGTATGGGATGGTTGAATTCAGAGAAGAAGAGAGGGAGGTTCGCCGGAGAACCGCTGTAGACGGTTTGACCGTGAGAGAGGAAGATTAAACGGTCAAGCAAGCCGAGGATTCTGTAGCTTGGTTGATGAACAGACATGATCACGATGCTTCCGCTTTGAGCAATTCGCTGTAACACCTTCACCACCATGTATGCGCTGGTCGAGTCCAGACCGGAGGTTGGTTCGTCTAAGAATAAAACGATTGGATCGTGGATGATGTCTGTTCCGATTGAAACACGGCGGCGTTCTCCGCCGGAGACGCCGCGGTGACCTTCGTCTCCGATTACGGTTGATGCGGCGGAGCGGAGACCGAGCTGGTCGATGAGTGCTTGAACGCGTGCTTTCTTCTTTGATTTTGAAAGAGATCGAGGGAGTCTGAATTCGGCGGAGAACATGAGAGTTTCTTCGACGGTAAGCATGGGGAAGAGAAGGTCGTCTTGCATGACGTAAGCTGAAATTACTTTTTGGAGACTGGACTCTAAAACGTCGCCGTTTAGAGTTATTGTTCCTTTGAGGCTGTCTTTGGAAATTCTATCAGCTAGTGCGTCGATGAGTGTTGATTTGCCGGAGCCGCTTGCACCAAGAACTGCCATGATTTCCCCGTCTCTTGCTTCACCGGATATGTCGTTTAGGAGAATTTTGGTGCCGTTTGGTTTGGTTTCGGCTTCGTGATTATCAGTTGGTTGGGAATTTTGGTTAGAGGAAAAGCGTGGGGAGAAAGTCATCTTTTGGTGGAGTTTGACGCTGTAAGTTAAGTTTGAGAAAGAAAGGAAAAAAGGGTGTGGTGAAAGGGTGGTGGTGGAAGAGGAAGAGGAGGATAGGTCGAGAACATGGTGAGGTTGAGGATTGGTGCTGTCGTTTTGAGCATCTTCGACGCGTTTGAGGAGTTCCCCTAGTGAATGAGAGAGATGGGTTCTGGTTCTAAGTGGATTGGGGAGTTGAACAAGCTCCATTGATTGGTTGAAGAAAGGAAGCATGTTGTTCATAGGTTGCAATTGCATTGCATGGTGGGTGAGTGAATATACACTTCATGAGAGATGCATGATACAACTTGGTTGAAGAGAATGGAATGAATCGAGTTCTTATATAAAGGTGAGAGATGAGTAGTGGGCACTGTTTGGTGATTCAATAGTCCAACTCCAACATCATACGTTGCTTAATTAATTCAACTAGGAGGATTGGATTAGCAGGTGCATGTGCAGGTAAGAGGAGTTGTGACATTATTTGCTAGCTATGAGCTAATTAACCTAGCTATATGACGCTATCCTTACTACTTACTGCGAACCCTTAATCACACAGATAACTGGTATATTTAGTCCTTCATGATTAATTACTTTCATCTTAAATTTTCATGATTTTAACATTTGACCACTACTTAACCAAAGCTTTTTTTTTTTTTTTTGGTACAAGCTTAACCAATATTATTAGTACTAGTATTGTATTATTATTGTATGGTGATGAGTGATGACTACCAATTTTATTATTCCCTTAATACATTTTTTTTATACCAACAAAATCATCTCATTTCATTCAAAATACTAGTAATATAGTTTCAATATAAGGTGAACTGAAATACAAAAATGTAAGAGCTAGCATATAATTGTGACATTCCTAAAACAAAAAAAACAAATAATAATAATAGTGTCACTCTAGTTTATTTGATTGTCTCGTAAAAACCTTAAGCATCCGTCTCATGTACTCAAAGATTACCTTTTAAAACCAAAATATTCAAAACACCCACAACAATTAATCAATTTCAATTTTCTAAGCCTTATTTATACATATCTAAATTATATGGGTTACAACCAACTCTCGCTATTAATTTGTAATTAAATTTGAGTTTGAATTTAAAAATATGGTATTAGTAAAATATAAGTACATATTATTGAAAAATCTTAAGTGCAACATTTTCTTCAAATTTTATAATTAGAGTGTGTCTTTTGCGTGCTTTCTACTGTTTTTTTTTACACTCAACTACACTATACAACTTATTTTGTGTGAATATAGACTATATAAAGTGATAATAAGAATATATAAAATGTTTTACACAAGCTTTATTATATATCTCGTGAAGATGCTAAATTGATGTAATTCAATGTTTGTAATGAATTTTTAAGTTAAATAATTTAGTTTAGTGTATTGTTGGGGATTTCAACACTATCCTTGCAGCTCACGAAAATCAGGTGGTGCTCCCATGAATCAAACCTATGCAACTGCCTTTGCTACTTGTTTTGAAGACTGCAATCTAATTGATCTTGGTTTCTTCGACCATTATTTCACATGGATGCGCAACCAACTACAAGAGTGACTTGACAGGGTTCTTTGTAATACTTTGTGACAAGAACTCTTCTCGAATAGTTCGGTTATTCATCTCCATATTCCATCCACTTATCGCCATGGCCTTTTTGGTGCATGGCTTGAACATCTTGACTTTGATAATCACGTTAGACATCACTAGATTAACTCTAATGATTGATCATATAATATTACAAATGTAACATCTACTTTGTACTTTTAGAATTGACATACATTTGGTAGTATCCTTGCACGTAAAAAGTACGTTCTTAAAAGATTAGGAGATATGACCTCAAGATCTTCCAAGTGGTATAAACCAACACCTAGTTGAGTTAAGACAAGGGTTTTGGAAAGAGTATAACTCCTTAGTTAAGACTGAGAAAAGCTATTGGTTCAAACAATCTAGATGCAAATGGATCCAACAAGAGATCTTAAATACTAGATTCTTCCAGTTGTCAACTCTAAAGAGGCATGGATTTAATAAAATGTTTGCACCCCAAATAGATGATAACTTAGGGATTTTTGAACATAAAGATGTTGGGAATCTTTTGATCTTATTCTATCACAACATCTAACTGTTCAACAGGAGGCCCCCCCATCCCTTTTGATATTACATCTACATTTCCGTCTATTGAAGATAGTGATATGGAAAGTCTAGGTTGAGATATATCTTTGGAGGAAACTAAAAAGCCCTTTTCAGCATAGGAAATTATAAGTTGTTTGGCCCTTGATGGGTTTCATCCTATATTTTTCAAGAGTCGGTGGAGTATGTTTGGCCAATCCATTCTTAAGCTAGTTCAAAATTGATTCCATACTCATACTAAAATCAGATACATTAACCAAACTCTAATTACTATCATTCTTAAGGTAGAAGAACCTATACGGGTTAATCAACTTAGACCTATAGCACTTTGTAATGTGAGCTATAAAATTATTTTTAAAATCATTAATTAGAGACTGAGAAGTATTATGTCTCATGTGGTATCTCAGAATCAAAAGTAGTTTTATTCTTGAACGATCTACTTCCGATAACATTCTGGTTCTCCAAGTAATCATCCATACTCTATCTCTTTTGCATGGTACTCAATACTTCATGATTGTCAAGCTTGATCTCAAAAAAGCTTGTGATAGACTTGAAAGACAATTTATCATGGAATTCCTTAACAGTGTTAGGATTGCCTTTACTACTAAAGAAAATTATTCGGCATTGTCTTGCCCCTAAATCTATTAATATTAATTGTAATGGTGCTCGAACTAATCCCTTTGCCACTTCTAGAGGGCTTAAACAAGAAGACCATATCTTCCCTTATCTCTTTGTGTTGGCTATGTAGAGATTGAGCCACATAATTAAAGATTATATTACAAACGACCAATGGCAACCTCTTCATTTTGGTAGGGGTAGGGGGACCCTGTCTTTCACACATTTTTTTTCTTCTAATCATATTGTTTTGGTTGTTAAGGCTAGAATAGATCAAATTCAGCTCATTAAATCCATTTTGGCATACTTCTCCCGCAATTCTAGCCAAAAGATTAACACGCATAACTTAGCGTCTTTTTTTCTAAAAATATGTCAACTACGGAAGTAGCTTATTCAAGTCAGAGTCTAGGTATTGACCTAATTGCAAACTTTAGAGTATACATTGGTGTTCCTTTGATCAACAACGAGTCTCAAAATATTCCTTACTCAAAATGACATTGGAAAACATCCCTTGGACATGAAAAATATTCTTTTGTGTAGCAGTTAATGAACTTTGAAAAGATCGAAACTCTTTAGTTTTCTCCAGAAGTACAAAAACAGTAATTTGTGGCATACATTCATAATCAAGTTGACTTTATTAATAACTCTTTTATCAAAAGTAAGGTTATGAAGTAGAGTTTGATTAACTCTAATAAAAAAGTATAGATTAAACCCCCATGGATTATGAAGATGAACGTTGATGTTGTTTACGCTCATATTGATGGCTCATCGACTTGTGGGGAATCCATAATGGCGAGTTAATATGTTGTTTCTATTGCAAAGTGGCATCCAATAGTTCCTTATTTTATGAAATGCGGACTTTTTGCAGAAGTGTTTTATTGGCTCGTAGTAAATGTATTCATAGTGTTGTTTTTTAAACTGATCAACTCTTTGACCCTCATCTCCGTTACCAAACAATGTTACACTCAATTTATTGCCTTATTTATGCTTCTCAATGAGATTATCTCTACATTGCATAAGACAAACTGAACCTATTCTCTTAATTATTTTTCAAGAGAATCAAATAGATGTGTTTATTTCTTAAATTAACTTAGTCATTGTACTCATTTTTTTGGTACCATCCTTTTTCTTTGTTAAATTATTTTTTATGAATGATGTTGAACATTTCTAATTTTTATTATAGTTAATATAATTCTTTTTTAATAAAAAATAAATAATTCAGTTCAGAATAATTTTATTTGTGCTCAATATCAATAATTCTTTAACTAATATATTGATAATTTTAAGTTAAAATAACATAGCATGAGATTTGACGACAAAACATGAGGAACAAAGTATTCACCCGCGCAGCCCCACCTGCCAATTGGAAGGAGCTCGGTGAGGTGTCAATGTCTGGGAAAAATCTATAATGCATCCAATGTTACTCTTTCTTCTTCTTGTTAGCAAAATCGCTAATTGGAAAAGTGATATATAGTTGTTGGAGTTCAAATTAAGAATTCTTTTAAATTAAAGCGTGGAGTGATCAAAGTCTCTCTAAGCAAAAAGTTTTATTTGAAACAGTCTTTAACCAAAAAGTTAAATGAGATGATCTAATTCTAAGCACAGTTTGTGTAGGAGAAAAAATATCAATTATTTATATTTGAAGGAGTTGGAATAACAATAAAATCATGAATTCAACTCACTCTTTAAATAAAATTAACAACTAATTATTAACTTTACTATTTTCAAAAATTTACACATGAATTCTTAAAAGCTCATTGGATACGTTTATTACAACAAATTGTAATCTCATAGTCTAAGTGTTGATACATATAAAATTGTGTGCAGTCAATTTCATACAATTTAATTTATGATAAATGTTAACATATTATCTAAATACACATGTTCATGATTTAAATTAAAAAACTTTATGTTAACTTTTTAATGCAAGTTTTTGACTCAAACACACTTTGCTTAATAATACTAATAACAAGTGGTCACCACAAGACACATCCTAATTATATCCTTCGGCACGCATTCGTTTGGGCACGAAACTGAAAATTCCACGGCACTTATCACCGTAGGATTCCAAATCTGATACGTGGCAGGATTTTATTGGATGACAAATTTTTCTAATTGTTTCACTCGAATAGTTTAAGATAACTTGTTATAGATTAGGTGTGGGCGTTATATCTAATGTAGAGTGGGAGCGCTGCATCTACCATCTACTTAAGTTGAATTAGAACTTGGAATATAATAAAACAGCTTTTTTTTTTTTTTCATTTTTAATTTTTAGTTTGTTGAGTCAAACTTTTGTTTGGTGGCAATATTAAATACGAATGTGCCGAAAAGCAAATGAGGGCATTTTTCTAGAAAAGTTTTTAGAGCAATTACTTAATTATAATTGTAATTAAGTTTATGTTATTACAAGTAATTTAAGTTTTGGATAAATAAACAAGATATGTTTTTTTATGAAAAATATGTAGTCCTCCGAAAAACATTCGAAGCTTCATTTCCAAGCACGACATGACATTAAAAACATAAATGTTATCTCAAAAGCGTTTGTTAAGAGATTAAAAATAAAAAAAATTAATTAAAAATATATTAAAATTTGTATTTTTAAATCTTTAAAAACTTAAAATTATTTTTTACAATGCATAATTTCCATTTTTGGCTCCTAGAGGCACTTGCTAGCAAGATAAAAAATAAGAGGAATATCACAAATCTTGATAAATATTATCAAATCCAATGTGTGTTATAGTTAACATATGGAGTTTAATTGTTGTACATTATTAATGTAAATTTGTTTTATATTAAAATCTATTAAGAATTATCTATTCTCCTAAGTCATACATTTAAAAAGGTGTGGTATAGTGATGTGGCGGAATACATGAATTTCATTGATCAAAGTCAATATCTTCTTTTCTCTTAAGATATAATTAAGCAATTATGAACTTGGGTAGGCTTTGTCTATCAATAGTGTTGTTTTTGCTCATTTAAACATATAAGAAGGGATTATTATCAATAAAAGAGAGAACTTTAATAAATTATCATTATTAACAATTAGTGTATTTTTCACTATCATAAATAATACAAAGTAGAAGATAATACGTTGGAAATAACGAACAAGATATTATATAGATACAATTGAAAAGAAATAATTAATCTTATATTAAAAATTAAAAATGACATGAATTTTGAAACAATTTTTTTTTATTAAAGTGATATTTATCTTAAAATAATGAAATAGATAACTATTTTCAAATGCATTCAAATTGTATCCTTAATTAAAACAATTCTTATCCAAACATTCCTTACTTTCCCATCAAACTCGGATATACTAAAATCCTCTTTGATAAAAACTAGAGTACAAAGCAAGTATTGCACCTACCTATCATTAACTATAAGCCGCTATGTTTGACAATCACCATTGTTGCAAGATTATGTTTTCATTTATGCCATTTAGTATTAATACGATCGATCCCTCCATGTATTAATATATCAACCAAGTTTGATTAAAAATTGAGTGTATTTCTTTAAGATATTAATTGAGACCAGATTCACTATAAGCTTCCAAGACAAACTAAAGGAATATTCGAATTAGTAATTCGATTAAACATTTATCATCATACAAAAAAGAGAATGAAAGCAAATTCTACGTAAACTATGATTTACTTTTATGACTCATTCTATCAATGTTGTAGAAATGTGTTAAAAATATTTCATTCAATCTCGAAAATAAGCAACAATTAACTAATTCTATCACATTTAATTTTATTATTTCTACTATACAATTACATCAATTTAGATTTGATTTTTTCGTTGACTTTTTTTTCTCGTTGACTTTTTCGTTGACTTTTTTTTCGTTGACAATTTTTTCTCGTGGAACATAAATAGTAACCTGTTTTTTTTATTTTACGGGAGAAAAATAAGTAACAACAATAATAATTTAATTGAATGAAAATATATATAATACTTGAATGTCTCAAAAACTATAAAATCTCAATCACATCATTCAATTCTTTTAAAAAGCCAACAACCTCTCACACACAAAAATAAATTCAACAATCTTCAAATACATAAATAAATTCAACAAACTTCAAAGATATAAGTAAAGTCAACAGTAAATTCAACATCTTCAAATACATTACTTTCATTATTACACACAATCCACCTATCATTTTAGTTTACTAAGTTCAGTGGCAGATCTTGAACTAAAACATTGGGTGCCAAATTTTTAAAATTTTAATAGATAAATAAAAAGTAGGCTAAATAGCACTCGTGGTCCCTTAACTTAATTTCAGTTAACGTTTTAGTCCTTTATCTTTTTTTTTTCCGATTTGGTCATTTATTTTAATTTTAAGTGACAATTTAATTTTTTATGTTTTAAAATGTTAACAATATTATCCTTTTTTTTTACAAAAATTCATCAAAATTTTCAACCAAAACCCATAAAATTAATTATATTCTTTAATATAATACAAATTTCATCAAATTCGTAACTCAAATATGAAGTAGCAATATCTATTTACAAGGAAGGGGCGTTTGAATTGTAAATCCGCCCTTTTAAAGTTTCTGTTAAAAACTTAAAAAAATAACTCACGATTGATCTTGGTTGTGAAAACAAAAAACAGAGAACGTTCTTGGTTTTCACCACAAAATAGAGAACGTTCTTGGTTAGTTGAAATCAACAGTTCAGTTTATCTATCTAACTTGATAATTAATAGACTGAAAGTAAATAGGGATAAGGGAAGAGATATCACACATAGATATATCCTGGTTCACCCAACCCGAGCTACGTCCAGTCCTCACCACTATGAGATTTTCCACTAAGTGTTTAAAATAAGAACCTTCTTGGTTTTACAGCACCTAGCTTAGATCAACCTTGATCTTTGTTTACAGAACTTAATCTAATTCCACCCAGAAAGAGATTAATCAAATCACCTATCAACCTTGATAGGATTTCTTACAATCTACCCCAAACTATACTTAACTCTTATAGTTTGAGTTTTACAATAATGAAGAGATTGTTTAGAATCTGAGATGTCTCAACTCTTGTTTGAGATTCGATTCTTTACAAAGAATTTAATCAAACTGATTCTTGTAAGTGATGAGAGATTTTCAAGTATGTATGTGAGTGATTGATGATATATCTTGGCACTTGAATATCTTTGATTTTTGGATAGAATCTGAGTATGCTCAAATCGTGTTTGAGATTAGATTCTTGACAAAAGAATTCAGTAGATGATTCTGATATGAAGAGGAAAAACAGAACTGAATCTTTTGTTTATGATTGAGAAGCTTTCAAGTATGAAGATGTATATGAGTGATGTTTTTCTCTGTACTTGAAGCTATATTTCTTCCTGAGCTTTTGCCTTCCTTTTATAGGTGTGAGAGCATTTAATGATGGTCAAAAAGAGCCGTTGGTAGTGCTCTTGTCAGGCTTGACCAAAGGCATTATTTCTGAATAAAAATAATCCAACTTTTGACTATTTTTTATTTTCTGTTCAGACTGAGCTGTGTGTTGCGTTTTGGATCAAATTTTCTTGAGTGATTACTGATCCTTTAACACTTATGATAAGTGATAATATTGTAGGCTTGAACTGGAGTCAAAACAGATTAAAAACGATCACAAAGCTTGTTGCAGAAAAACTGTAGTTGCTGGAGATTGATGATCAATCTGGAGCTTTAGCTTTTGGGTTTCCTGGAGATTGATAATCAATCTAGACTGATTTCTGAACATACTGGAAGCTATCTTGATGCATTGTATATTGTTAAGATTGTTTATCAATCTTGACAGCAGAACTGGAGTTTTGATTATGTCAAAACAGCTTGGAGAATGATGATGAACTTCTGCAGAATGTTAATGAAAATTCTGGAGATTGATAATCAATCTGGAGTCCTAGTATTTGAACTTTCTGGAGATTGATAATCAATCTGGAGGTTCAGTTTTGATCATTCTGGATATCTTCCTCTGAATGTATTTTCTGGAGATATCCTCTGATATCGTTTTCTGGAGATATCCTCTGGTATCCTTTGGTTGAGGTATCCTCTGGTTTTCTCTGGTTGAGGTATCCTCTGATATCCTCTGGTTGAGGTATCCACTGATGTCTTCTGGATGAGGTATCCTCTGATATCCTCTTGTTGAGGTATCCTCTAATATCCTCTGGTTGAGGTATCCTCTGATATCCTCTGGTTGAGGTATCCACTGATGGCAGCTTGGTGAGGTATCCTCTGATGGCAGCTTCGTGAGGTATCCTCTGGTATCCTCTTCTTGAGGTATCCTCTAGTGACATCATCATCTAGTGATGTCATCCTCTTGTAATGTTATCTTCTGGTGACGTCACCATCCTCTGATGATGTCATCCTCTGGTAATGACTTCATTCTCTGGTGACAGCTTCTGGTACCCTCTGGAGGCATCTTCTGGTATCCTCTGGAGGCATCTTCTGGTATCCTCTGGAGGCATCTTCTGGTATCCTCTGGAGGTATCTTCTGGTGATGTTATCGGGTAACATCTTATGTTTTTCCAGATTGTGTCAAGAGTGTTCTTTATGCTGATTTCTTGACTTTCCTTGAATCATTAACATGCTGTTAATTCTGAACATTCTGGAGACTGTTCAGTCTTGCTTTGGTAGCTTGATTCATGGCCTTTTTTCTTTGTGATTAGAATGGTTCCTTTTGATTCTAATTGATCACATATGTTCCTTGTCATGTACTCTCAGTACTAATGTAAATTCCAGATGCAATAACTTTAATTAAGTGGTGGAGAAAGTTTGGTCTTTATGCTATCACAGACTTGCGAACATTCTCCGTTTTCCAGAATATGTCAAGAATGTTCTCTGCTGCTGTTTTCTTCGATTCTTGCTTTGTTCACTTATGCATTTATGTTCCTTAAACAAACTTAAGTGAAATCATTAGTAGACCACCATTCATAAAACTTAATCATTTAATTTAAAAGGTTTGTTGTCATTAAAACATATATCAAAAAGGTTTTTTCCTCAACAAAATATTCAAATAAACTCATATTTTTATTCTTTATTTGATTTTTAAAATTCCATCTCTAACAACATCAAATAAAAAATGAAAATATGAGTTTATTTGAAGATTTGAGTTACGAATTTGATAAAATTTGTATTATATTAAAGAATATAATTAATTTTATGGGTTTTGGTTGAAAATTTTGATGAATTTTTTAATTTATTTGTAAAAAAAAGGATAATATTGTTGACATTTTAAAACATAAAAGATCAAATTGTCACTTAAAATTAAAATAAAAGACCAAATCGGAAAGAAAAGAAAAAAAAAAGATAAATGACTAAAACGTTAACTGAAATTAAGTTAAAGGATCACGGATGTTATTCAGCCTAAAAAGTATAATATTGTATTGTATATAAGAATTTTAAGTTGTAAATTTACAAAAATATATTGTTGTAGTAAATTAAATTTTGGTTGAAATTTTTAATAATTAAAAATTAGTTCGAATTTAGGTTGAAAATTTTAGTTTATTTTATAAGTATAGTAGTTATTTTTGTAATTTTTTTTATAAATTATTCCCTCTGATTTTTTAATAATAGACATCTAGATTATAATTTGGTTGATGTATTTGGTTCAAGATCGTCTTAAAGATTTTGGAGGCTCTATTCTAATATTAAAAATTGAGTTTAATAAAAAAAAGTTCAATTTTAATAATTAAAAAATTTGGTAAAATAAATTTTAGTCCGTATACACATATCAATCTAATGAAGATCTACATGTACTAATCTACATGATGCATATCATGATAGCATATCAGCTTCGCATATTAGACTCAAACATACATTTCGACAATAATAACCCAACAATCACAATTCAACTCATAAAATACTCAAATTATAGACCTCAAAATTACAAAAACATACCCCACAATATTTATATTAATTAGCATATATATTAACATATGTCATGTCATATTTAATCAAAATTCATCACAATCCTATTAGTATATATCAAATTACACAAACCACAATTATCCTATAGATTTATATAATTTGGTTTTCACAACTTTGTCACAGTTAATAACAAATTATAACTCAAATGTCACAGACACTCTATGTCCCAAAGAAGCTCTGTCACTTAACATATCATACTTTTTTAATAGTAGTGTTTCATTTGTTTATTTTTAGAGTACTTACTATTTTCAAATAAAATACTTAAAAAAAGTGTTTAATAGATTTAAATGTAAAAAATTTAAACTAAATTCATCATAAGCATAACTTTTTTCATAAACATCATTTTGCTCATAAATAGTATTTAACTCAAATGAATAATATTTAATTCAAAAAATTTATATTTAACAAATGTAAAAAATTTAAACTAAATTCATCACAACCACAAGTTTTGAGTTCATACTTTCATTATGCAAAACTATAACAAAATATAACATTTAAATAAATAATCTTTAACTCAAAAATTAGATTGTTTTTTTGAAGGAAACAGTTTAAAAATTAAATACGAATTTTATGAATAACCATACCAAATTACAAGGCGAAAACAAATTAAACACTAAGATGCGAGACAGTAAAGAGGAATTACTAGAGCTCACTCTCAAAAAAATAAAAATAAAAATCAATTATGAACACATGCAGAACAACAACAAAAAGAACGTGGGCAGCGGTACATCTTCAAAAAGTCTGGAACAGAAGAAAAGGGTGGCCTTAGACGTGGAATAGAAGAAGAAGGTGGTGGATGACAATGGCTGAAAATCTGAAAAAGAAGAAGAGTAATGAAATCCTATTGGGCGGTTGGGCTGCCAAACAAATTATTTTAAAAAAATATAACTAGTTACTGGGTAGGGTCGACGAGTTCAAATTGAAATTGTTGAATACGTTACTCAAACCAAATATAAGCGGATTTCGACGGGTTAGGTCGGATCAGACCCGAAAGTGACCAAATACGAGTAAAAATGGGGTTGGCGGGTTGACTCGCACCCATGTACACCCCTAGATTTGTTGTCATCGTGGCGTGGTGATATTGTTTTTCCATCTTGATGTGGTGTTAAATGAGGCAAAGTTGACATGTGGTGTAGTGTGACATTGATTTGGTTGTCTTAGTACGATGTTAACTTGTTTTGTCAATATCATATTTTGAGCAAGAGGCTTGTAGATACTATCATCAAATTCAACGTCATCTCAATTTTAGTTATAACTTATGGTTGGATTCATTATGTCAAACATATACTGAAATATTTATATGTATCGCTAATGTAGTTTTTTTTTTTATAATTACGTTAAATTTGATTTCAAAATGCACTATTCTTTCTTTTAACATTTGATTTGAATAAAACTTATTTTTTAAGTCAAAAAAAGAACCAGGCGAGTAGTTTATAAACATGTCAGACCTAGTAATCACTCATCGATCTGCTGACACACAATCACTGTAGTTACGTTTTGCGTCTCTTAAAGGTTAATCATCCTAGGTCCAAAGTGAGCCAAAGAGTTTCCATTATAAGAAAGTCATAATTTGCCCAATAGTCAAACTCAATTATTAGCATGGAACACAAAGGTCATGATTGAACGAACTAATAATATGTCAATACGCCATGCATTCCTTTGCATCTGGCACTTCATTATTTATTGCTGCCTGTCTCAATCTGCCTAGAAATTGACCTGATGAGCATGGGCTGTACTCAACTGTTTCGTAATTACAAGCAAACCGTGCTCAAGCAGGTTCACATAATCACATGCACATGAAGAGCTGTGCTCCTCCACGTAGAAAAACCACAGAACCCCATTTCATCTCATTTGCTTCAATTTGTGCCAACACTTTAATTTAATGAAAACCAATGGGTTCTAAATTCGATTCGTCCTTTTCATTGAAGATACAAAATATGAATAACAAGGCTTCAGAAAGCAGTAAGAGGCACGGAGAATACATATATAAAAAATACTAATATCATAGCAAGGGCTAAAAAGGGACCGGAGACAAATATTAACATATGTCATGTCATGTCATCAACAAATAAACAAAACAAAAAATCAACCAGAAGTGGCTTCCGCTTTTTCAAGAAGACAAGTGTGAAAAATAAAAGGTTTTTTCCTTTTGAAAATCTTGAAAAGGTTCAAAGAACACAGCAAAAAGGATGATAATAAAAGATTTAAAGAAATATAGTGCACCCAATGCAAGCCCAGTCACCCCTCATTATAAAATGGGATGATGACTACAGAGAGGCCTAAAATAGTACTTATATAAAATTAGTTGGAGTTGAGGCCACCTCTTGGGTCTCAAGGATAACAACTTTCGAACTATTGAAGGATTGATCAATTTTCTAAAAACTACTGTAAGTTCTCTACTCTGATTTTTGCTTTGATCTTCTTGCAGATCCACTTGTACATCTCCCCACAAATTTCAAAATCTCATCAATCAGAATGACAGGCAATGCAACCGCCAAAACCAAAAGCCACTCATTGAAGCTCAGGGGCACGATGCCAAATACTTGGGCTAAGAATGGCACATACAAGATCATAAAGTGCAGTCCAAACGAAACTGACATTGCCAAAAGAAGCCAAGGGTTCACCCATGGGGGCATTGTCAAAAGGCTTCCATCTTCAGACAGTGCATTGAGAGAGTTGAACATTTCAATGGCTACCAACACAGAGAGGGACAGTGTCATAGCTTTCACTTTACCAGTCTGGAAGTAGTCACATGGATTGGCGTCAAAAGAGATGACTCTAGCACCAGCAGTGAAGGGAGAAGCAGTGAAGTTCTTCCAGGAGGAGCACTGACCCCAGTTGGCAAGCTGGGAGTAAGTGACTAGAGTATGTCCATCCGCACTGAGGTCAATTCCCAAGAAGGAATCGTGTGTGTACCATATAATGAAGACACCAACAGTAGCTAATCCAACGTAAATCCCAATAACCTGTGAAGTATAACAATAGGGAGAAGATTAGAGGCAAATGAAACATACATTATCAGGCATTTGAAACATAACACAGCTACAGCCCAATAAGATGTAACCAGAAAAAAGAGAAAGCAAATTACCAGATAGCGGAATAAAATCCACAAGTTAATTAGTGAGTCATCACTGCGACGAGGAGGCTTCTTCATTATATCCTTATCTGGAGGATTAAATCCCAAAGCTGTTGCAGGGGGTCCATCAGTGACAAGATTGACCCACAGAAGCTGGACAGGTATCAGTCCTTCAGGAATACCCAGTGCAGCTGTAAGAAATATACAAGCAACCTCACCAATATTGGAAGAGATCATGTACCTGTGAACAAGATATTCTTAGACTTAACATTATATTAGATAATGTGCTTAAAATAAAAAGCATAAATAGGTAATTATTTAACCAAATATAGTTACAAACATGAACAAGTATATGGGCAGCCATGCCAATGCCCTTCCAGATTTAGGACAGTACAATTGACGAAAGATTCTCGCTAATGCACTTTATTTTTTTGTAAACTGTATATTAATGTAGCAAATCGGGACCTGCTATATCTATACCACAAAATCTCAATTATTAAAGACAAAACTAGATCAACAGATTCAAACTACTCCAGAATCCAAATTAAACAAACTAATTACAACTCATGCTTCTATCTTATCCTCCCACCCTATACTTTATGTTTGAATGTTGATACTTGTAGGCATCACACACAAAAATACACCAACGCACACACATCATGAAAGCACATTTCATGCCCTCGTTATTACTGAAGAGATAACTATATAGCCAGCATAAACATAATAAAGAAGGGTAAAAAGAGACTCAATGACAACAGCATTTTTCCTATTTTTATTCCTTTGAACAAAAAACTAAACAAAGAATGAAATAGCAACGTAGTAAATTATATCCTTCATTTATAACATTGGTTTATGTGGAGGATAACCAGTCATTTTATTACACCTTACTTTACAATTGTCAATCCAGGTAATGGATGGAGTAAAAGCCTGCTGCAAGGTATCCACAATCTCTCCGTGAATACGAAATATAAAGATTAATGGATTTACCTTATAAAAGCCTTCATGTTATTGTAGATAGATCTACCTTCGCCGACAGCAGCAACAATTGAACTGAAATTATCGTCTGCTAACACCATATCTGCAGCTTCCTTTGCCACCTATATTGAACGGCATAAAATAAAACGGATGAATCACCCACAATAATATTGATTTGTATTCCTGAATATAACTTATTTCACTCGTTAGTCAGCGAAAACACATCAAAAACAATAAATTTGCATCAATCCACTTCACCATATTCAAAACCCATAAAATTTCAATTAGAAAGCCTGGATCCATAGCAAGAACAAAATACCTCTGTCCCTGCGATACCCATTGCAATACCAATGTCTGCAAGCTTTAAGGCAGGTGCATCATTAACACCATCTCCAGTCATTGCTAC
This sequence comes from Cicer cuneatum, assembly GCA_037974295.1. Classification (NCBI taxonomy): domain Eukaryota; kingdom Viridiplantae; phylum Streptophyta; class Magnoliopsida; order Fabales; family Fabaceae; genus Cicer; species Cicer cuneatum. The sequence goes on along the minus strand of JBBPBO010001986.1, from coordinate 65,556,992 downwards.
CACCTCCCCTTCCTCTTTAAGAAGCCTCACAATATCTTGCTTGTGTCTAGGTTCAGCCCTTGAAAACAAAAGGCCGCCATTCTGTCTCAGATAGGCTTTTTTATCACGGAGTTCCATAAAATCTTTACCGGTTAAACTTTTTGAACTAATGTCTTCATTGGGTGTAAATACACCTATTTCACGGCATATAGCTTCAGCAGTGTTTTTGTTGTCTCCAGTTATAACCATAACACGAATTCCAGCTGCTCTGCAGTCTTCAATTGCTTGGTATACCTCCTCCCTAGGAGGATCCTGAGCACAATCCAACAATCAGTTTTACACAGATACCATAGCAAACAAAAATCATGGAAGTGAGAAAGAACAAAATGCAAAATGAAAAGCTCAAAACTTACCCTCAACCCAACCAAGCCAACAAAAATTAGTTCTTTTTCAATTGATGAATAATTGGAAGGGTCAAGCAAGAGCTGATGGCCTGGATGATCCTCTTTACCATTGTAGTTTTCAAAATTAGGGAGCTCATCCTTGTAGGCAAATCCCAAACAACGTAATGCACTGGTGGACATTTCATGAAGAGCTTGCAATATGAGGTTCTTAGCATTATTGTCCAGTTTCACAATTGAACCGTCACGCAACTGAATTTTAGAGCTTCTATCCAGCACATTTTCAACAGCACCCTATAAAAAATTAGGGCCAAATGTCAGTTTTAAATATTTTCCACGAATACAGAAAAAAGAAATTAGAAATCAAAGGATATCTAGGCTTATAAATAGACTAAGGGCAACAGAAACTGTCGTAGAAAAATATGGAAAGGTGAACCAGAAGAAGAATAGGCTGGTCATAAAGACCCTGTCTAAAGAAATTTAATAGGAAAAGATCCGTCATTTTAAAGCACTTTATAATACAGAACTGGTATCAATAACTTAGTACTAGACCAGTTATCACAAAATACACAATTTTTGTTCTTTAGACTAATCTCACAAAAATTGACAGTGTATCAGTTGCATTTTGGAGATGCAGGATGCTATTTATTTTGTTAAATATTATAATTATTTATGGTTTACTTATAAATGGTGGCAACATGAGTGGCCTTTTGCTTTGACTTCCATATACATAACCTCATTCCAGAAGAACAATAAAAAGACCTTACTCAGATATAAATGGGTAGAAGATTAGCCTCAAGGGAAAAAAAGTTCTCTTTAATTTATTGTATGGTAAAACATCTGTTAAAAATAAAAATCCTTTACAAATCCAAATTGAGCAGTATTGTCGCTCAGCAAATATTAATTCAACAATTAGAGAATAAGTGCATAGTAGGGAAAGAAAACTACTGTATACCAGAAAGAGACAATACCTTAACCAGCAGCGATGGTTTACCCCCACCAGAGTTTACAATAACACCCATTGACTTCCTGTCACGGTCAAACTCAAGAGTAGCAACCCGCCGGTCATGTTGGTTCCACCATTCACAACAACCTATAGATTAAAATTTGAAGGTAAGATGACAATAAAGCCACTACTAACTAGATGACAATAAAGCCACACATTTTGGTATAAATACTTGGCCTTTCTGCCAAGCTATGAATCCATTACAAAAAGAAAACACTTAGGGTAGGTAACAGGCAGTATCAAGTTGATAAAAATAAGTGTATTACAAATTGTTCAAGCCTTTGACTAAAGTGTAGCAATTTAACTTTCCCATGATAAACAGCTAAATATAAAAAACTTATGAAAGTGGGTTAGGTAAATTAAAAGGAGTTATCAAATCATCTGCTTTATAACATCAAAACAAATTATTTTGGACAAAAAGATTCAACTTACGGAGTATGGTACTTTTGCTTCCTGATTGTACATCCTTGGATCCTTCAGGGAGGCCCATCTTCTCTACCAAAACCTGAATCCCAAGGAAAAATACAAAAAACAGTCAGACACCTTTAGTGATCCAATTGGACAGTATTGTAAGGACGGGATAGAATGAAACAGCCCAATCTGCCTCCTAATGATCAAGAAACAGTGCTAATTTGAAACTGCTAAGCTAACTCTCAAAACAATTATCTAAAAGGATGGTACATGCATAGGTTAATTGCAAAAAACAAATGAGAAAGAGCCACAGAACACAGAAAGATATATCTTGCCTTCAAAGCTGCTTCAGTAGGCATCCCATGGGCAACAAACTTATGCTCTGACTGTGATACTCCAGCATCATTACAAACAGCAGCAATTTTTGCTATCATCTGAAGATTAGCATCCAATCGACCAGCTTGCCAGTTCTCTATTTGACCATCCAACGGATTATACGTAGTTCCTTCCACCTTAAAAGCTCGCAGTGCGTCTGCATTAGGGCCAATAGCTACTAGTTTTGAAACAGCCATCTGATTGGTAGTTAATGTACCAGTTTTATCAGAACAAATCACAGTTGTACAACCCAGAGTTTCCACACTGGGTAGCTTCCGAACCAAAGCATTCTTCTGGGCCATCTTGCGAGTACCAAGTGCGAGACAAGTTGTGATGACCGCAGGCAATCCCTCGGGAATAGCAGCCACAGCCAATGCCACAGCAATCTCAAAGTAATAAGTACACTTCTCAAATGAAAACTTAAAGTTTGTAGGCCACCCATCAACATTGTCCCATGTAAGGAAATACTTAACATTGATGAGCCAAACCAAAATACAAATGAGTCCAATCATCATCGTCAACCTCTCTCCGAATTCATTGAGCTTCTTCTTCAAAGGGGTATCATCCTCACTCTGTGATGCCTCGTGTATCTGGTTATGCACCTTCCCAATCTCAGTCTCCATGCCAGTCTGAGTAACCAAGCAAAAGCAATGGCCATTAACAACGGTCGTCCCCGCGAAAACAATACACTTCTTGCCTTGAATATCAGCATCCTCAGCAACAGGTTTATTAGTCTTATTCACTGCTTCACTCTCTCCAGTCAAAGAACCCTGTTCCAATCTCAAAGTGGAGCTTATCAATTCCACAACCCGCATATCTGCCGGCACCTTATCACCAACCTTAAGCTCCACAATATCACCAGGGACAAGATCCTTCGCCGGCAAACTAGGGATTCTCTCGTTATTCCGAATCACTGAGGCGTGCTCCGATTGAATCTCTTTCAAAGCCTCAAGTGCCTTCTCCGCATTACTCTCTTGCCAAACACCAACAATCGCGTTCACAATCAATATAAGGAATATCACCAGAGGCTCCACGAAAGCCGTAATCTCCATCTCGCCGCCTTCTTCACCATCGTACCAAGCCAAAACAAAGGATATGATCGCCGCGCCGAGAAGAATACGAACCAAGGTATCGTTAAACTGTTCCAGAACCAATTTCCAAATGGATTGACCATCGTGCTTCTCCAATTCATTGGAACCATAGATCTTACGCCGATTCTCAACCTCGTCAGGACTCAACCCTGATTTGACACTAACCTTGAAGTGTTCTTCGCATTCACGCACATCTTTCGACCACGCTTTGAAGATTTCACGGTCCGAATTATCAGAACTCGTGTTCTCTTTTGTCCCATAATCTTGGCCTCCTCTCCCCATTCAGATCTACGTAATTAAACCTGGAGAAAACAATTTCTATACAAACAAAAATTGTTTCTCCCAGTTAATTCATCAAAATCAACGAAATTCAAAAAAAAAAACTATTCAATCTATCAACCTATGTATCGATAATATCGATTCAATTGGAAAATGGAAACCCTAATTTCGAGTAACTATAAATTGCTTGAAAATTAGGGAACAATAACTAGATCGAAAAAATAAGGGTTTGTGAGGATAGTGTGTATGTGTAGTAGTGTATTCTCGAGTTATGAGTTGGTAGGGCACTACTTGAACGAATTAAAGGGGCGTTTAGTGAAAACTGAAAGTGAAGAAAAGGAAAAGTATGAAAGAGAAAGGTTAAATTCAACTCAACAATATAGAAGAGGGTCACGCATGGAATTGTGTGCTTGTCCAGTAAGCTAAGGTGTGTGAATGTGATTGGATTTGTGGCCGAACTTCTTCTCTCTTGCTTTCGCTTTCAGGGTTGTGGCTAATGTGATTATTTAACTTATTAAGGGTTTTAAAGGGAAGTTTGCTAGAAATTTCGTGGTATCATCGTGCGAGATTACTTCACATTTTTTAATTAATTATTCCAAAATTGAGAAGACTGTCATCAATTTGCAGAATTGGAAATTGAAATATTCTAATCATGATTTGCCATTTCTTGATTGGTTGATCTACTTCACTAGTGCGTACATATGGCATCCACTTGCAAATTTTTGGCCATGATCTGCTACTCTTTTGTTGGATCAACGCACCTACGCCTCTCGCTTCATCTCGAACCTTCTTTCAAAATCATTCGGTTTATATTCTCACAATTTTAATAAGATAAAAATTTGTTTTAAAATAAATTTTATTTTTATTTATTTAATTATTATTTTTTTAATGGTACTATCTGATTGATACCATATAAAAAAAATTTGACTCAATATATATTTATTATAAAGTAATTTATTTTTCTTTTATTTATGATAATGAAAAGTACAACAATAGTCAACAAAGGTAATTTGATAAAATTCTAAAATTAATGTTGAAGTGAGGGATTTTAAGTAAAAGGGAACAGGGAATATAATAAAAATTTAAATATTATTGATAATAGTTTAATGCTAATTTGATTATAAAATACACAATATTAATATTTATTTATAGAGATACATAAACTCAATCATAATAATAATGAGAAATATTCTTAAATATTTTTATAATTATAAATTGATTATAGGAAATAACTCAAAATACACTGATATAAAATAAAAATATTATAAGATATTTTATTATATTCTAACAATTAATATTTTTATTTATAATCATCTTTTAATGTATATAAAATAAATAAAATGACATTTAATATAAAATAGATGACGTACTATTTAACTACTTCATAAGATAACAATACTCTCAACAAATTTAGTTCTTGTAAAGTGAAAAAAAATTCTTTAAAGAAAAAAGTTGGCAAAATAATAAATTATTTGTTTATATTATAATAATTCGTGATTTATTTTTTGATTTATGAGATAAGCAAGAAGAAAAAATAAGCTAAAACAAGAAGAACCAACTAGGCGCGCGGGAAAACAAAACTCATAGCATTTAGTGTGAGCAGCAAACGAAGGTCAATCGATGTTAGGAGTGTGCAAAAATATGGACAATTAGACTATATTGATGAATTACATTTGAATCATTCATGAATTTAACTATATATTTAAAACAATTCAGTTAACTAAACTTAATTCAAAAACCACTTAACAATTTTAAAATATTTTTAACTTCAATTAAGATTTTTTTTCTTACAAAATTTTTGAAATTGATTTTTCTTGAAAAAACATATACAACATACCGTAACTTTTTTTTTTTTACAAAATAAAAAAAATTATTATTTTTTCTTGAAAAATTTTGAAAAAAAAAATCGAAAACCTTTTTTTCCTAAAAGAATTTCGGTTTTTTTTTTTTAAAAAAATCAACTTTTTTCTTGAAAAATATCGGGAATGTTCACTTTTTTGAAACACTTTTTTCTTGAAAAATATCGAAAAAATTTTGCCAAAAGAATTTCGAAATTTTTTTTTTAAATCTTTTTTATCAGGAATGTTTTTTCATCTATTTTTCACGAAAAATAATAAAAAAATAGATATTTTTTATCAAAATAATTTCAAAATTTTTTTTCCGATTAACTAATTTTAAATAAAAAATTATTCACAATATTAAACTAATTTATATTAATAAATCAGTTTCAAACCGGTTTAGAACTGCAGTGAACTTTATTTGAAAGTAATTTTCAAGAACTGAATTAAACCATTAATGTGGTTCAATGCAATTCAGGTTTTGCACCATGAACACCCCTAATCGGCGCCATGGTGTTTATAGTAAAAAAAAACTAAATTGAGTTCTAATACCTTAATGATTTGGTTCAATTTTTGAAAACTATTTTTATAAAAATAAGTTAATTTTTGAACCTGTTTCAATTCAATTATCAATCGATTTAAAATTGATTTATAAATATAAATCAATCTAATATTTTGAATAAATTTGCAGTTAAAATCGATTTCAAACTAGGTTTTCAACGAATAATTAAAAAAAATCAAAATTCTTTTGACAATTTTATTTTTTTGATTTTTTTCGAGAAAAAGTTGTTTCGATTTTTTATGAGAAAAATAGATGTAAAAAATAACCCGATAAAAAAATTTCAGGAGTAAAATTTTGAAATTCTATTTGACAAATTTTTTTTTATTTTTTTCCGAGATAAATATTTATAAGAATTTATTCATATAAACAAATTTTTTTGAGAAAAATATGTTTTTGATTTTTCTTTCAAAAATTTTCAATTTTTTTTTCTAAAAATTAAGTTTCAATTTTTTCTGAGAAAAACAAATTTCAAAAATTTTATAAAAAAAAATCTCAATTGTGATTAAAATTTTTTGAAAATGGTTACAGAAGTTTTTGAATTAAGTTTAATTAACTGATTTGTTATAAATATGTGGTTCAGTTAATAAACAATTGTTTATTTTTTTGGGTCCAATGCTCTCAAATTTATCATTATGGTCCAATTAACCATATATTTTGTACACTTCTAACTGGCGGCTAAAAAATAATCATCATGTCACTCCTAGGGAGGAGAATAGGTTAGGTCGTCTTTGAGGGGTATATGGTTTACCTACTTATTATCTTGTCTGCTCTGACCTGTTTAATAAGAAGGTTATGTTCAGGCTATTTTTAAAGCATATTTATTTAAATAGGTCAGGTTCATGCTTATATAAAAGCCTATTAGGCTTGACAGGCCAGCATATATATATTATTTATTAATGTTATTTTTTATTATTATTTATTAATATTATTGTTTGCTATTTTAAAGCCTATCAATTAAGCTATTTTAATATTATTTTATTATAGTAGATTTGATTATAGTTTTATTAGTTTTTCTTATATAAAACTGTCTAATTTAGCCTATTTAAAAAAATGTAAAATACAACATTTAAATGTTTTAATGTGAATAAGGCTTTTAAATAGGCTTCCAGACCAGGTCAGATTTTTAAAAAGGTCAGGTCATACCCAAAAAAAATCCTATGATAGACCGTAGGCCAAGCTTAGGCGTACAAAATTAATCGTAGGTCAGGTTCAGGTCTTTCAAAGTCTGACCTATTCTCACCCCTAGTCACGGCTAGACCATGCACCAAGCTTTGGCAAGATAATCGATTCACATGTTTTCCTTCTCTAAAAGAGGAAAAACTCAATGACTGGCCAGGCAAACACATATAACATTAATCATTGATTTATTTATTTATTTATTTATTAATAATTGATATTATTCATTTTATTATAGTAAATAAGTTGTTTATTTTTAGAGGGATGTAATTCCTCTTTGTGAGTTTCATTTTGACGCCAAAAAAACTGTCTCAAAAAAATATTATTTTTAGTTTCAATGCAAACATAATATTGTTTTTTTCAAGTGTATAATCTAATTAATATTGTGTATGTTATTTATTTTTAAAGCCTTATATTTTATTTTGCATCTGTGATGACAGAAAAAGGAGATTACATCAATAGTTAATAAGGATAATTTGATAATATTATTATTCTTTTTTTTTATTTGTCGTCATTTCATAAATATGTTTACAATGAATAAAAGTAAGGGAAAAAAAAACACAATTGCATTTCGTCACGTGCTTTCCTTATGGTTTTTAAGATAAAACACACATTTTGTGATTATAACTGTTAGCTTTCAAGCTATTGCTTCAAGTGCAATAAATAGAAAAATAGAATATCATATGAATTGTATGACTTGTTTATTGAATGAATGGAGTGTTCTATTTATACATGGTTTATTCTTATTCATTCTAAGTGTCCTTTAACTAACTAACTAACTAATTAAGTAATTAGTTAGTTAGTTGTCACATACAACTAATGTCTTACTTGAATTACCAAAATTCTCTAATAACAAGATCATTCATGGTTTATCTAGGTCATTCTGGTTTTACAAGATCATTCTTGGTTTATTAAAAACTACACTCTAATATTTTCCCTTAATTAAAGTATCTAAGTGATATTACATCTAGCATTTTCCTTAACTCTTCAAATCTGATTGTCCTCGATCCCTTGGTCATAATGTCAATCACTTGCATTTCAGTTGTGCAATATATGAGTTTAAGCCTGCATCTTCCAACTTGATCTCTTAGGAAATGAAACATTGTTTCAATGTGTTTGCTTCTTCCATTAGACATAATATTATTTGCTAGATTTATGGCTGAGATGATGTCAATCATCAATGGTATTAGCCTGCAAACGTCAATTTTTAGTTATGCTATCAATGATATCAACCATAGTGCTTTGAGCTCCATGCTATTGGAGATTTCATGAACTTGAACACATAGCCTGATGTGCTTCTTCTATCATCTTTGTCTCCACACCAACCAGAATCAGAATAGCCCACTAAGTCTTCATCTTCTTGATTTTATTCTGTTGCAAATAGAATTCCATACTCCAATGTGCCTTGAATGTATCTCATCATACTCCAAAGTAGGATCATTGCAGACCTTTCATTCAGTATGTAATGCTTCACATAAACTCCATACTCTACTGTGCACTTGATGAATCCAATGCCAATTAGAAATGAGTCAATTCTTTTGTTCCATACTATTGGGGCTTGCTTCAAACCATAAAAGATTTCCTTGATATGAGCACTTTATCCTCCTTTCCCTTAATCACAAATTCTGGTCGTTGAGAGGCATATACTTCTTCTTCCAACAATCCATTCAAAAATGCAAATTTGACATCAAGCTGACACATAAGCCAACCTCTAGCACAGGCCAGGGCTACTACTAGTCTTATGGTCTCAATTATAGCCACTTGAGTAAACACTTCAGAAGAGTCAATACCTACCCCTTGAGTTTGTAGACCCATATACTCCAATATGTTTCTATTTTGGAGGTAAGTTTGTCAAGTACCAAGTCTGGTTCTTCTGAATTGCATTGATTTCTTCTATCGTTGTTTTCCTCCAGGGTCATCTCTTAATAGCATCTTCAACATTCAAAGGGTATGTGTTTGCAAATAAGGAAAAATAAACCAGATCTCCACTTTTGTCAATTTCACTTTCATTGTATACTTCAAAATCTTTTAAATGTGTTGGTGGTTGTCTTGCTCTCTAAGATCTGCTTGACTTTATCCTTTCTTCAACTCTGCCTACACTGGTTTGATGATCATCTTGCAATTGTAAAGGAATTTGTGTTGACTGACTTTTGCTGCTGGCCTCCTGTTCTCAGTCCAAGTGTTGGTTGTTGGTATTCTATTTCCAATCTTAGTTCTCTTGCTCAATGATTCTCATATATATGATGACTACCACATTGCCTCTGGTAGGATCATTGAGCTTGTATGCACCAATTGGATGGCACCCTACCAGTATCATGGCTTCATTTTTGTCATGTAGTTTTTTTATCCTTTGGCCTGACACATGCTTGAAGCACAAAACACCAAATGTTCTCAAGTGTCCTACTGTTGGTTTCTTTCCATTCAAATTTCCTCTAGTAGCTTCTTTATTGGAGACTTATTTAAGAGGTAGGCAACATTTGATGCAGCCTCACCCCATAATTTATGTGGCAATTCCTTTCCCTTTAGCATACTTCTACTTATGTCTAGGATGGTTTTGTTTCTTCCTTCAGCCAGTCCCTTATGTTGAGGTGTGTAGGGAGAAATAACCTCATGTTCAATTCAATTTTTAACACAAAATTCCTCAAAATCATGTGATGTATACTCACCACCTCCATCTGTCTTCAACACTTTGACAATTTTCCCACTTTGTTTTTCAACTTTTACTTTGAAATTCTTGAATATTTCCAATGCTTCATCTTTGGTCTTTATCAAATAAATCCACAACATTATACTAAATTCAACAACAAAAGTTATGAACTGCTTATTACCTCATAATTATGGTACTTCAAGACAATTATTTGTTATTGCTTGCACTTGTGATTTGAATGAGTTCCTTGATTGTTTTCCTGCCATACACACTTCACACACCTTCTCAGGGACATCAATCATATGAATGCCACTGACCATCTTCTTAACTCCTAGCTGCTGCAAAACTCCTAAAGTTAAGTTAACCAAATTTTGAATGCCACAACCAGTTTTCATAAAATGAGCTTGTTGCCTTCAAACATTGAATATTTGCAGCTTGTATGTTGATAACAAAGGTTTTGTTCTTTGAAAGATGAGCCTTTAATATCATCTTCTTTTGTCCATCATACATTTCTAGAGCATCATTCTTTATAATCACCTGAAATCCTTTCTAAATTAGTTGCCCTATGCTCAGTAAATTACTTTTCATTCCTGGCACATACAACACATTCTCAATCACCACTGTTTTGCCATTTCTTCTTTTGATCACCATATTGTCAGCACCTTCAGCCTTATAGGTTCTGTCATCAACAAACTTGGTCTTCCTTCTTCTTGATGTATCAATATCCACCAACCATTCTTTGTGATTTGTCATGTGATTGGAGCATCCAATATCAAGGAACCAAAACTGAGATTGATAGGGTTCTTCATTCGTGGTAGCCATCAAAAAAATTGTGTTTGAGTCTAAATCATTTTATTGAGCAGCATAAGCCTCATCTTCATCTTTCTTCTTCTGTTTTCCTTTTCCAGCCAACATTCATCAGCAAAGTGTTCAAACTTCTCACAATTGTAACACTGCACCTTCTTCTTGTCAAAGTTCTTTTATTTTCCGTTTGATTTGCCACTTGTATTTACTCCCTTTGATGAGGACTCAAACTTGTCCTCTGATTTCTTGAATTTATTCTTCCTCAACTTCTGTTTTTGATCTCCTTTCTTGTAAGCTTGTGCAGCCAGTGATTGATCTTCAGGTTTCAATCAACTTCTTTCATCCATCCTTAATTCTTTTGCTTCTAAAGTTCCCTGCAACTCTTCAAGACTCGAGGTGGAAATATCTTTGGATTCTTCAATAGCACATACAATATAATCAAATTTGGGATGCAAGGATCTTAAGATTTTTTCACACAATTTATGTTATGATAGCTTTTCACCACATCCAGCCATTTGATTTGTGGTGCTCCTCAGTCTTGAGATCAGATTTGATACCTTCTCTTGGTCCTCCATCTGCAGCAATTCAAATTGTCTCTGTGGGATCTGCAACTTCACCTTCTTAACCTTGGTTCCTCCAGAATAACACTTCTCTATAATGTACCAGGCTTTATTGGCACTTCTTGCATAAGATATCTTGTCTAAATTGGTTGTATCAAGACATTGTGTAAGAACAGAGTTGCACCTAAGAGGGAGGTGAATTAGGTGTTGGACAATTTTTCTGTTTTTAGAGTTTTGGAGATTGTTTAAAGTGACTGTTTAAAAATTGTTTAATCTTGCTGTGTTAGTAAAAGAAAGCTGTAAATGGCAGAAGGTAAAAACACACAGAGATTTATCCTGGTTCCCCTTACAACCAAGGGTACATCCAGTCCTCTTGCACACCACAAGAGATTTTCCACTTTCTGTTAGAATAAGTACAAGTCTAACCCTAAGACTTCAATTACAAATTCCTAACAATCTTCCTAAGATAGTACACCACTATCTTAGTTTACAACACTTGAAGAAAATACACCACTTTCTTCAAACAATAACTTTAATGAGTTTTACAACAATGTTCTTAAATAAGAACAACAGAATATAACAGATTGTGCAAGGATACCAATCCAAAATACTTTCAAGTACAATAGAGAACCTTTCTCAATGATATGAAAATGTAGAGCATGTACTTGAAGTATGAAAATATAACTTTGAAAAGATCACAAAATATTTCAGAAAGTTGTTCAAAGTTCGTGGTAGGATTGATAGGTTTAAAACTGAAGTTTTGAAGTATTTATGTTCCAAGGTAACACTTCAGATCAATGGCAATGATTCCCAAACATTTTGATGAACTTGTGCAATGTTTCAAAACTGAAAAGTTGCATTGTTTCAAAGTTGTATTCGAATACAGTCTAGGTGTATTCGAATACATATCTATAACGTTCTGTTTGTATTTGAAATTTGAACCTTGTAGTCGAATACAAGTACTAGATTTTTGCCACTGACTTGAGTTGTATTCGAATACACAAAGCTGTAGTCGAATACAAATGTTTAAAAATAGCTACTAACTTGCAATCTGTATTCGATTACGACACTTCGTATTCGAATACAGATCTTCAGTTTTAGCTTCTGACTTGTAGTCTGTATTTGACTACGATACCTCGTATTCGAATACAGATTGCCAGTTTTGTAAAAAAAAAAACTTTATTTTTCAAACATGTTTGTTTAAATATTTTCATAGAAACATTTTAATGCATATGCTATCAGAAGGTTCTCATAATATTGTACTTTAAACTGTATTTTGATTTAATATCAAATACTTTTACCTAAATATAAATTGAAAAATAAGTTGCTTAAAAAATCCTTTTTCTTTTTGATCAAGGATCTTTTTGTCTTCATCAAAAATGTAGATCATTTTAAATTTCACATTGATGAAGAATGAATGTGGCTTTGCAATCTTTCTTCTTGTTTTATTTAAAACTGAAGGTGCAAACACGAGAAGGGGGGTTGAATTGTGTTTGACTTAACTTGAATACTTTTCCTGTTTTAATACTTTCAAAACAAAACTTGATGTATAATTAAAACAGAGTTAGCAGCGGATGAAACAAAACTTTTCCTGTCTTTTGTTCTGGACTTAGTTCCATGTCCTGAATCATGCCATCTTATGGTCTGGGCCAAATCTAGATTGATCCTCTTGTTCTGGACTCATAAACATACCTTCTGGTCAAGTCTGGAACAAGTCTGAGCTGTGTAATTTTTAGTTGCCAGGCCATCTTCTGGTCAGAATAACTTCTGGAATAAAATTGATATTTGATTCCTGTTTGTCTGGAACAACTCTCCTTGTGGCAGGCTTTCCAATGGTATGATCCATGTTTCATTCTGATTTTTATTCCTTCTGATCTGGACCATTAAAGATATCTTCTGGTCATGTTTTTGACATTCCTGGATATCTTCTGGTCAATCCATAATTCATTTTTCTGGAATCCTTTGATCTCTGCTTCTGTTTCCTTCAGTTTCTGGGGCATTTAACTTAATAATTCAAAGTACAAAATAAGTTTACATTGAGTACATTTGTAAGCATCAAAATCCTAAGTACTTAGAACCAACTTGGTTCCAACAAAAACTTGATCTATGCTCCTCTGTTGGATTGGCTCTCAGATCCTCAAAATTATTTTCTATGTTTTCTAACACTTCTTGAAACCCAAAGAATGCTCGAATTTGCACTATCCATCTATCCCAATCTTTCCATCAAAGTGTGGCATATGGGCTATAAAATTTACATTGTTTGCACTTGAACTCATCCTCACTTCACTCGTGTTTCAGGCCTCACACTCCACTCGTGTATTTCACTATAATTTGGTTCTCGGAACCAGGCTTTGGATACCAATTGTTAGCTTTTAGCTATTGCTTCAAGTGCAAGAAATAGAAAAGTAGAATAGCATATGAATTGTAACACTTGTTTATTGAATAAATAAAGTGTTATATTTATACATGATTTATTGATATTCATTCTAAATGTACTTTAACTAAATAACTAACTAATTAAGTAATTAGTTAGTTAGTTGTCACATATAACTAATGTTTTACTTGAATAACAAAAATTCTCTAATAACAAGATTATTCTTGGTTTATCCAGATTATTCTTGGTTTATTAAAAATTGTATTCTAATAATAATAAATCTTGATGAAAATTATGAATTTGAAAAAATCATGATGAATTAAATTAAGAACCATAAGAAAAGTACATAAATAAAAGCATCTAAATTTTTTCCTAAACATAATATTAAATGTGAAACAAATCAAATAATAGTTAAATTTTATTTCATAAAAACAATAAATGATTACTTAGCTGGTATATATCTCCTATATGATCAAAATAACAACATTTATAAATAAACAATAATTAATTTTAGGCTAAATAGCACCCGTGGTCCCTTAACTTAATTTCAGTTAACGTTTTAGTCATTTATTTATTTATTTTTTTCAATTTGGTCATTTATTTTAATTTTAAATGACAATTTGATCTTTTATGTTTTAAAATGTCAACAATATTATCCTTTTTTTTACAAAAATTCATCAAAATTTTCAACCAAAACCCATAAAATTAATTATATTCTTTAATATAATACAAATTTCATCAAATTCGTAACACAAATCTTCAAATAAATTCATATTTTCATTCTTTATTTGATGTTGTTAGAGATAGATATATGAGTTTATTTCAAGATTTGAGTTTCGAATTTGATGAAATTTGTATTATATTGAAGAATATAATTAATTTTATGGGTTTTGGTTGAAAATTTTGATGAATTTTTGTATTAAAAAGGATAACATTGATGACATTTTAAAACATAAAATATCAAATTGTCACTTAAAATTAAAATAAAGGACCAAATCAGAAAGAAAAAAAAGACTAAAACGTTAACTGAAATTAAGTTATGGAACCACGTCTGCTATTTAGCCTTAGTTTTATAATAATATTTTAAGTTGAAAGCGAGATTACACCAATAATTTAATAAAATAGAAATATTAATAGGGGTGGGAATAGGTCAGGCTAGACTTTGAAAGGCCTGAGTCTGGCCTACGATTAATTTTTCAGGCATAAGTCTGGCCTACGGCCTATCATAGGCTTTTTTTTCGGCCCGACCTTTTTAAAAATCTGGCCTGGCCTGAAAGCTTATTTAAAAGCCTTATTTACATTAAAATATTTAAATGTTATATTTTACATTTTTTTAAATAGGCTAAATTAGACAGTTTTATATAAGAAAAACTAATAAAATTATAATCAAATCTAATATAATAAAATAATATTAAAATAGCCTAATTGATAGAATTCAAAATAGGAAACAATAATATTAATAAATAATAACAAAAAATAACATTAATACATAATATATATATATAGGCTGGCCTGTCATACCTAATAGGTTTTTATATAAGCCTGAACCTGACCTATTTAAAAAAATAGGCTTTAAAAATGCTTTGAACCTAACCTTCTTATTAAACAGGTCAGGTCTGACCAAGCGGTAAGTAAGTTAGACCCCCTATGAGACGGCCTAGCCTATTCCCATCCCTAAATACTAATTAAGGGAACATAAGTGATCAGATTCCCATGTGATAAAATAATAAATATAATGATATACTATATTCGCCTCATAATTAATGTTGTTTTTGTTCACTTTATGTATATTAAAAAATAATTATAAAAAAATATATAAAATAGTAATTTTTTAAAATTATCTTTATTAATTATTAATGTATTTTTTACAATCATAATTACTAATAATGTACAAAATATTAGTTAGTGTGTATAATTAAAAATAGTAATTAATATTATATTAAAATTTTGAAATAAAATTATTTTGAGATAATTTTTTTCATTGAAATAACATTAATTGAGATGGAAGGAATGTGTCATAATAAAAAATAAATTTTATTTATATACATGACCAGTATAATTTTTTTTAAATCGTTAAATTATTAAAAATGTTTAATTTTTACTATAATTGTTTCTAAAATCTTTACCATAAATAAATAATTGTGATGTGATGATATGCGAAACATTTTACATTTTAGCTATATTGACGATGAACCTGATAAAAACACGAGAAAAAAAAAAGAAGAAAAAGTGCATGTGTAAATCAATTTAATACTGATATACAATAACAATGATTGATTTTATTACTGACATTATAAAATAATTATTTAATACATCGTTTTTATTTGTTAGTTTAAAATGATTTAAAGTGATAATGTAGGATCGTTAAACTCACAAAAAATTGTAAAGAACGCAAACAATTTTAATACAGAGTTTCACGGAATGTCCGTTTTCAATTGTCACACAAATCCAAGGACGGTCTGCAAAGTCAAATTTGCATTAACTCGATTATGGAAATGATGGAAAAGTTTACTGTATTTAAAGGCAAACAATAATTATTTTAGTTAAATATATTTTTAGTCTTCTAAATAAATCAGTTTTTCTTTTTAGCTGTTTTAAAAAATTATTTTAAACTTGATTACTAATTTAAGTCTTTATTTTTTTTTTATAAAAATTTATGTTACATGTTTTTGTTTACTTTTTTTTAAAGACATGTCATTGTTAAGACTTTAAAATATTATAAATTTAATAATTTAACTATTTAATTTTTAATTTAAAATTATAAATAAATTAATAAAAATTAAAGACTTAAATAATTAAATTATTAAATTATGATATTTTAAAGTCTTATCAATTATATATTATAAAAAAAATTATTTAGAACATGTGACTTGAGAGGATAGAGATTTTTACTACTGCACCAAATCGAGACAATTCATGCACCAAATAGAGACAATTCACTGGCATGGGTGAGAGGATGGAGATTTTTGTTTTGTTTTTATATTTATTACTTCTTTATGTTCCTTTAAAAATTTAATGTTTTTTTCACTCTAAGAAAGGTTGGTAGGTAGTTAATGTTGAAACAAATTTTCTCTCAAATGTTTTAATGATAATAAAATTGTTTCAAATATTTTGATTATATTTTATCCAACTTGTGCTATTTAGTGTATCAAATTTAGAAAACAAGTTATTCACGTTCTTGATCAGATGAAATGTTTTACACATATTAATATGTCTTCTACGTCAGAGGATAATCAAAGAAGAGGATGAATTTATGTCCTCTATGCTAGATGATAAACAATACTGAAGAGATGATGAATTTATGTAATATATGTCAGAGGATAAACAATACTGAAGAGATGATGAATTTATGTCATCTATGTCAAAAGATAAACAACACAGAAGAAATGATGAATTTATGTCCTCTATGTTAGAGGGATATACAACGCAGAAGAGATGATGAACTTTTGTTGCCTATTCATCCTCGCACACGGGAACGAGTAAAAGTACCAAAGTACAAAAAATGATGTCCTTGACTTATAAGGCATGACACTAAAATTGTTGGGAAAGAAAAAAGTCACAAAAAACACAGGTCACATCAGAATTAATGGAAGCCTCATCCTCATACTACTCAGATCCGATGATAGACTACAACACTCATCCTCCCAACATTCTTCTAACAAGGCAACTGAAGGGTATATTTGCAATTACGAATAAAGACCACAGACAATCATCTATGTCTCTAACGGATACTTTGGGCTTCTCCTCATATTTGAAGCACCATTATTTCTATAAATTCATATGGTCTCATCCTCGTCAACACACAACAAATACCACAAAAACAAAATATCAAAGCTGCAAAAAGAAATTTCATTTGTATCATACTTTCTACTAATCTTAATTATACCATTGATATTATCCTCCTAGAAAGTATATCTTAGTGGAAGAATCCACTCTTATCAAATATCTCAAAAAATCTGTATTTCCTCAAGTTAATATTAACTTGTTGATAGTTGTGTAACTGTTGTAAAACAATAAGAGAAATTGTATATGTAAGTCTGGTGAGGCTAAGAAAATACATAGTGAAAAGAGTTCCTTCATAAGACAAACCTTTTAAGCCATAGCGAAAACTCACAAGTAAGTGTGAACTGGACGTAACCCATTTAGGTGAACTAATATAACTTTGTGTGTGTCATTCTCTATACAATCTTCTTTTTATTTTTTCTAACTCTCATTTCAGTTCTAAATATTTATCCTCTGACACTCATTTATTATCCTCACACAGATACTGTTAGGGATATGAATAGGTCAAGCCAACCGATAGAAGCCTACATGAGGCTGAGGCCAGACCAGAATTTTTTCTTAAACAAATAAGACCAAGACTTCTAAAAAAGCCTATTTAGTTAAAAAAGTAGGGCTACATGCCACATAATAAACCTTTTAGACATATCAGGCCGACCTATTTAAATAAATATAAATAATATTTTTTTACTACTATAATTATTATATTAAATATTGATTTTTTTGTTATATATTCAACTTTTAATAATTTACGCATATTAACCTCATTTCATTTTTGAAATATTTAAATATATTATTATAAAATATAATTTAAGTATGATGTATATAAAGTCATATTCTTCAAAATGTGATGTTAAATATCCAAATAGAACTTAATTTCATTGATATTCGTTAATCTATTTAAATATATGTTTGATTACTTATTCAAAAATGTTAAAATGAAATAGGCTTTTAAGTAGGCTCACAAGTCATATCAGGCTTTTATCAAGGCCAGATTCAAGCCTAAAAAGTAAGCCTATGATAGGCCACATGCAAGACTTAGGCCTTAAATTTTTTGACAGCCTAGACTCAAGTCTAGTTCGGCCCGACCTATTCCCACCCATATATATTGTTTTAAGAGAAAAAGAAAATTAAGAAAAATACAATATCTCTATTCAACCCCATTCTAGTGATATTTTAGCTACTTTAGTTAATGTCCATACAATAACCTTTTGTATTTCAATGTCTTGAACTTGACTTTTCATATTCTAAGACAAATTAATCGTATTAATAAAGAATATATTTGAAAAAATAATGATAAATGCATCTAGTAAATTGAAAGGTTTCTTATATTTATGGAAATTTTTTCTTCCGAATGAGTGTTTATAATTAGGGACAAAAGTATTATTTATTATTGTTTTGTAAAGTGAGAGTTTTTTTTTTCTTTATAAACTATTGTAGAACTATATCTTTTATCAATGTAGAATTTGAATTTTCCCAATAAAGCCCCTCGTGTCCAACACTATTAGGCTTGGTGTGTTTATATAAATGGTAGATGTCTCGATCGAGTAGGCTCTGATGCCATCTTAGATTTTGTATTGACTTAATTCATCTTTACAAATCCGGCTTGTAAAGTCATACTTGCTTTTTTTATAAATTATTGTAGAGCTCAATCTCTTATCCATGTGGGACTTGAGTTTTTCCCAATAATATGATAACAACACAAATAAAAGTAGTTATCTGCAAAGAATATTAACATGTAGAGTTATGGATTTTATTATGGAACTCTTCACTTCTCCATAGTTATGGGGTGCGAATCTAGTTATTTGAAGAGTTGCCAAATGGACTGGTCCAATCCAACCCACTCTAGTCCGTACACATGAATGGGCCAGTTCGGTTCAGCTTACTTGCCTTTTCGTAATTCTTTGGTTCTGTTTCATTTAACATAGACATATAAAACTCATTGTGAGAATGAGATAAATTATCATAAGACACATAATTACAAATATGATAAGGTACACATGGTTTGATTGTTGAGTGACTTATGATTTGGTACTCATAATATGTTAGATAGGATAATTGATGCCTCACCTTTTATGACCTTCTAATGTGTTGATTATAATTATCATTTTTGTCCTATTGAGCAATGACATCATCACCTTGCTCAGGTTCATAAGATTGTAAGCTTGGGGCATTCAACCCCTCCAAATCATGGCCAAAATGAGCTTTATGCAACTTAATATCAACAAGTTTACTTGTATTAATAGGAATGTAGTCTCAATTCATTAAATTTGAATTTCTTGGACTATAAGGAATGACGAGTTCTTCAAACACCACAATACCACAATCCTAGAAACAGCAAAACTTTTGTCTTGGATCATAAAGGTAGTAACCCCTACTACATGCCTTATATCCCAAGAAAACACATTTATTGGCACAACTATCAAACTTAGATATGTGAGAAATACGAGTAGATGCATAACAAAGGCATCCAAAAATCTTAAGATTGTTCAAATCAGGGTTAGTGTTATACAAACATTGATAAGGTGAATTGTTCTTGAGTAAAGGAGTAGGAATCCTATTAATAACATGAACATGGCTAATAACATAGGTTCAAAAGATCTTAGGTAAATTGGATTGAAACAAAAGGCCTCTAGCCATATTTAAATGTGTTGATGTTTTCTTTCGACCATAACACTCTCCTAAGGTGTTTCAACACATGTGGTTTGATGCATAATATCCATTTTGAAATACAAATATGAATTAATAAACTTTAAGCCATTGTCACTTCTCAAAACTTTGATTTTATTAATAAATTGATTGTTCACAAGCCTAATGAAAGACTCAATATGGCCTCTAGATTCAAATTTACTTCTCATGAAAATATCTCAAACAAGTTTGCTATAATTATCCAAAATAGAGAGAGAAAATACTTAAAATGACGATGAGATTGAATAGCAAAAGGGCTTCATATGTTAGCATGAATTAAATCAAAAGGAAGGTAACTTCTTTTGCTTGGAAAAAATGACAAATGTCACAAACATGTTTATCACCATAAACAATACAAGGAAAGTGATTATTCAAAATCTTCATACAATTGTTAGAAATATGGCCTAAACGAAAATGCCATAAGGCTTATTTGAGAACATGTCAAACATTGTGATTATTAATACTATTTATACTACAATCATTACACAATTCTGACTTTGACCGATTAAAGCAGTAAAACCCTTCAACAAGGTCAATATTGAGCTATTAATGATGACAAAATGAAGAACTAAATTGTTGCATCACAATAAATACTTGTGAAATAACGAACTAATAACAACCAAAATCACTTGGCATAAGCAAAAATCCATCAAGAAACTCCATTTTATTCTTTCTCAACATTGCACTGGTAATCGAAAAAGCCCAAAAATTGTAATTGGTTCCATTAAGAACTAAGGTAACAATGACGAAGAATGACCCCCCCCACTTGGGTGAATGTAACATGGATTGTTGGTTTTGTGTGCATGATCAAGATTGACATTGTTATTGTTGTTATTTGATCTTGCCATGCTTGCATACGTTGAAGGTCCTCAAATCAGGCTCAATGATACCATAAAACAAGATGAAACTATTTTACTAAATAATTTCTCATATATTGAAAAGTGAAATGAATTGAGCTCAATTAGCATATCAAACTCTTTATATACAATATGAGAGAAGAGATGAGATGATGTTTAACAACCATAACTGAAATAACAGAAATAACGAACTAATAACAACCTAAGACAAGTATTTTATAAGTTATTACAAGCAATCTCACAATTAGTTTTATTGATAAGTCACTATCAAGCTGACTAGGAGACTGGCTGATTAGAGGCTGACTGGCTATGAGCCGGCTTACTAGGAGGCTGACATGAACAAGTTGGATGACTCACAGACTAGTAAGTAAGCTGACATACATTCTGGTGGAGCAAGTTGGTTGACAAGCTGGTGAAACTAAGGCTAACTGACTAGTAAAATTGAAAAAAGAATAGAGAGTGACACATGAACCAAATAGACCAACTATTCTTATAGCCCGACCCGACCCAGTTTTTGTTGTTGATATTTTGTTATTTTAATTAATAAAAATTAAAACAAAATTACAACACAAAAACACTATCACTTATCACAATAGAGACAATAAAATAAAGTTGTAATACATAACACCACCACATAAAATTTGGTCGTGTTCAATTTTCAACGCATGAGGGTGGAGTCAAAATCGATATTGGTCGACAGACGACAATCACAAACGGAGTTGAATCGACGAAGATGCTGGACTGAAGGTTCCAGTCTTGGTTGGTGGCATAAGCACCACAACAATGCTATGTTGTTCTTGATTTTTAGCGGAATACATTTCTTTGGAGTTTTTAGTAAATTATATTTTCTTTTGTTTCTTAATCATGGTCAATCTATTACTTGACTCATCCCAAAAATAGCAACAGAAGAAAACTATTATTTGACTAATCCCAAATTTGCCCATAATTATTTTTTTACCAAAAAAATATTTTTAGTTGTTGACAGCGTCAACCTGTAGCTCGCTGGACCAACCCAACCCAACCCCATCTTTAATGTCGGCTAAATGGTCCGGGCTAAAAAGACTCATTCATTTTTAGTCTCATTTTTAAGACCCAACATGTACTAATTGAAGGTGCAAACACGAGAAGGGGGGTTGAATTATGTTAGCCAAAGTTGAAATTTTTTTGTTGATTTGATGAACGTTGATATAAATTACTTGGAGATGATGCAATCAGATTCGGCAGTAGCGGATAATAAAAGCATAAGTATTTGGACACATAGATCTATCCTGGTTCACCATTAACTTGGCTACATTCAATCCCCTCATTCAGAAGGCTTCAACCCACTAATTCAAACACTTTGAATTACACAGCACCCGACCCTCCAAGCCAGTCTTCCTAAACAGTCTCACAGCCCCAGACTTTTGAGGAATGTAACACCCCGAGTTTAAAACACAGCGCGAGTGTATTTTTTTTCAATAAATAATTAAAATGAGTTTTCCAGAATTAATGTCAAGGGAATTAAAATAAAATTTTCATCAGTTCATTTCAAAAGAGAATACCCGGCCTGTGGCCGCTAAACAATATCAGAGTGCGGAAAATACAGTGGAAAAGTCATACATTAATTCCCAAAATAAATTACATTTCCCAAAACTCAAGACCCTATACAAAAGTCTAGTCTGATCATGCACTAAGCTACAATAGCACGGTCTGCACGGTATCCTCTATAAGTCTCGTCTTCAGCCAACCGTCCGTCCTTCTGCGTTGTCCACGGATACTCCGTACGTAAAGATCAGGGGAAACTAACGACATTTCCGTCGTTAGTGTATCCGTCGGTAGGACGATTTCGGGTAACACCTGAGGGCAAAGCCCAATTTCCACAATATAATAGCAAGTGTCACCGACGGAAATTAACAAATAGTCACATAGCATATATTTCACAGCAACAATTATATCCATGGTATAACATATGATGATGAGGAAAATAATAATGCTCATTTGAAATTGAATGACATATATGCCTTTTCAAAAACAACAACCAATTATTATGAACTATGTGGTAAGTACAAACAACACCTCAACAAATCACATTCATTTAAATCAGAAAATTCAGATTCTGCACAGTACTCACACACATCAATTTCCAACCATTCATCATATAATCAAACGTGAACCACCGGTCAATCCCTCAATGCAATATGTATATGCTCATGTATACCATTTTCTTGGAATCACCAAGGTGCAGTCGCTCAACAGATCAGCACAATATGTTTGACTTTAACGGCCCTCAAGACCAAGGTGCAATCGAATCAGCACCTAGTGCAGTCGCTCAACAGACCAGCACTCGTGCAGTCGCTCAACAGACCATCACGTTTGACATATACCAAGGTACAATCGCTCAACAGATCAGTACCTAGTGCAGTCGCTCAACAGACCAGCACTCGTGCAATCGCTCAACAGATCAGCACGTGGCTGCGCATTTCAGGGTACAGACGCTCAACAGTCCAGTACCAGTGCAGTCGCTCAACAGACCAACACATATATACCAAAGTACAATCGCTCAACAGATCAGTACTTAGGGCAGTCCCTCAACAGACCAGCACTCGTGCAATCGCTCAACAAATCAACACGTGGTTGTGCATTACTCTGTGGCCCATCGCAGGTACCACTTGACTATGCATTAATATGCAGTGTTTCACTTCTCTGGAAACAGTATGCAAAATCAGAAAATTCATGCCTTTCCATCTTATTTAAAATATCTCAATACAATCAGGATTATCATCATCACAAGCATGACTAAACAGCCAGGTATTCATTAACATTTTGAAATGTTTTCCCAAACTCTTAAAATTCAAATACAGTGTTTAAAACTGGGATTTTCTGGAATTTTACGAATATGTATTCGAATACAGCTTCTCTGTATTCGAATACAGAAGCCTAAAACAGTGCAGAATTACACTCTGTATTCGAATACAGCCCTCTGGTATTCGAATACAGAGGCAGTCTCAGTGCACACAACAACATCTTTCACTACATCAGTAAAGTCTCAAAAACTTCATCACCACAACTTCAAAATATCACCAAAAGTTCCATTTTAATTCACCACAACAATCCCAACATTTCCCAAACACTCAGGGTTTACAAAACACTCTTAAAAACTTGGAATTTCTAGAAACTCGAATCTGTATTCGAATACAGACCACTTGTATTCGAATACAGAAGCCAAAAACTGCAATTTTAACATTATGTATTTGAATACAACATGCCTGTAGTCGAATACAGAAGACCAAACCTTGAAAAATTCAGCATTTTCTCCTAAGTCATTAAAGGTTTTCAAAACATCATCCTCCTCTTCAAAAATATTTTAAGAACTCCATTTAAAATCACTTTAACCCTTCTCAAGGTTTCCCAACACTTTAGAATTCACAAGGTAGAGTTTAAAACTTGATTTTCTGGAAAACACGAATCTGTATTCGAATACAGTTTCCTTGTATTTGAATACAAAAGCTAAAAACTGAGCTTCTGAAAAAACACGAATCTGTATTCGAATACAGATCCATTGTATTCGAATACAGAAGCTGAAACTAGTGGAAATCTGCATTCTGTATTCGAATACAGCATGCCTGTAGTCGAATATAGATACGAATACAATGTTAAAATCCCACTTCTGTATTCGAATACGACATGGTCGTAGTCGAATACAGATGCTGAGTTAGAAGCAAAAATCCTTCCTCTGTATTCGTATTCGAATACAAGTTTGAAAACTTAAGTAAAACAGAAACTTGGCAGGTTGTATTCGAATACACCTTCGAAAATCAGTGAAATTTTCCTGAGATTTCAACCCTTTTCAAACTGTTTTCTTTTAAAAACAAACAACCAAACTTTAAAAACAGATTCAGCACTTTTTCCAGACAATACTTTCCTCATTAAAAATCCTTTTTCTTTTTAAATCATCAACATCACCAGAATCATTCGCAACAGAAATAGAATCAGACTCATCAACACCAAAGCATCCAGAAACAGAAACAGAATGATCAATCATCAGAACATCACACAATATTTCAGCTTTCTCAATATCAGAATAACATGCAAGCATTTCAGCTTTCACAACACATCAGAATAACATGCAAGCTTTTCAGCTTTCACCACACATCAGAATAACATGCAAGCATTACAGAGCAGCAAAACACCAACATAATGCATTTTTTTGCATTTCAAAACCATTTTCAAAACAGTTTTATGAACATGCATTTTAATCATGTTTAAAATAACATACAAGACATTTTTCCACTTTCCCATATAAACAACACAACTAAAGTGGAAATGTTGCTTTACAAGAAATAGGGGTTTGAATTGGAAAGCTGTCTTTTATAAATTTTCCTGTCAACACTTTAAAATTTAACTCAAGAATGATTTTGGTTACAAAATAGAGAACATTTTTGATTAGTTTTAAAAGGCAGAATGATCTTAATAGTAAAGATAGAAAAAGGAGAACGTTCTGGAAAACGCAGAACGTTCTGGTTTGCTTTTAAAACAGAAAATTGTTTTTTCAACTTAAGTAAATAAAGAGCTGAATGTAAATAAAGTTAAGGAAGAGATAGTACACATAAAGTTATCCTGGTTCACCCTAACTTGGGCTACGTCCAGTCCTCACACCAGTGAGTTTTTCCACTAAGTGTTTAAAACAAAGTACCCACTTGGTTTTACAACTCCTAGTTCAGATCAGCCTTGATCTGTCACAGTTTATCACTCATTTCTACCCAGAAAGAAATACAATCTGATCACCTATCAAACCTTGATAGGATTTTACAACTTCACCTTTTAACCTTAAAAGGATTTTTCTAAAAATGACTCACTCAAGCTATAAACAAGCCTTATAGTCTTGAGTGTTGAATGATAATGATATGATTTAAGACAGAATCTGTTTTGACTCAACTCTTGTTTGAGTTTAGATTCTTTACAAATGATTTCAGTAAACTAAAGATAGAGAATTCGAAATAGAAGGTTATTGATTTCTTTGAGAAACTTTCAAGTGTTAATGTGAGTGATTTGATGATTTTCTTTGCACTTGAATGTCTTGTTTTTCACTTGATCTGTGAGGTTCCTTTTATAGATATTCAGGAAGTCCTTGAGGGCTTGAGATTACCGTTTGAGAAGGTTCCATTGATCTAGGGGCAGAATAGAGAAATCAGCCCTTATTTCAAATCTTTTGAATAAACTATTTTGCCTTTTTTTACTTCATGACTTTCTTATAATTGTTTAATTTGTTGCCATCTGATTTGTGCACACTGTAGCATTAATAATACGTGTCAGAATGTGATGCTGTACATTAAATCAGAAACGTTCTTGAACAGGTTCAGAAGTTGGATAATGTTCTGGTGCAGAAAAGCAGAAGCTGGAGAATGATCATTTTCAGCTGTTTCATCTGTTTTGTCTTGCTCTAAATCTTTTCTCCTTAGATCTTTTAGAGTGTTTCTTTTGCTATCTTTGAAGCTTCATATCTCATGATGATGTAATGGAAATTTTTTTAAAATAAGCATGATTTTTCCTTGCGTAAAAATCAGGTTCCAACAACCTTGATGAAGTGAATAGAGTCCTGGAGAACGTTCTGGTTTTTCCGGAAGAAACGTCCAGAACGTTCTAGTTTTTCCAGAAGAACGTTCTAGTTTTTCCAGAAGAACGTCCAGAACGTTCTTGGTTCTTGGCAGTGCATCTTTTGCTTTGTTCTTTTAACTTGATTCTGCTAGGTACCTATCTTAGGTTTAATATACTCAAAAGAACATGTTAAATAACAATTAACTTAGAATCATAATTAGAGTCTTTAATTAATCTTTGTTTGTTTTCATCAAAACTCTTTAATTGAGATTTTTGTGTTAACAACTTTTAGTGCATTCAACCCAAACAGCAATCATCACAGAGCTTTTAAAACATCAAAAAAATGCATTTTTCATTTCTTTCAAGCAACAGGCAAACCAGTTTCAAAACAGTAATGAAAACACTAGTAATGCCATGAAAGTTATGCACTTACAACCCTAATGCAACTAGAAAGTGGAAGGTGCCCTTACCCTTGTTGCGTGTTCTGCTGTTTCTCTCGTTTCTGCTGTCGTTCCCGTTTTTGCGCCAAAAATCGGTGAAGCTGTAGCCTGCGTTTGCTGCTACGAAACTGGGTTCTTTAGCTCCGTAATGGTATGGGGAATAACTTTTGTACTGGGGTTTTGGTGTTTCAGTGATTGGATGTCCAAGTAATGGCACTTTGAAGAGTTCTTCCCTCTTTTCTTCTTTGTAATCGTGACTGGAAATGGAGGAAGGCAGAAAACAGCAAACAAAATGGGAGGGAAGAGTGTTGTTACATGCAGCACTGTTACATGCAGTATGAGTAGTGAGGAAGGAGGGATGGTGTTCTGATTTCACCATCCTTCTCACTCCTATTTATAGGCTTTTGTGGTGCCACCTCACCCAAAAATAATGTTAAAATAATGTTGGATCCTTAAGCACTTAATTTTTTTGCAATTAGCCACTAATCCTCAATTAACTACCCGATTAATTTAATTACTCGTAATTAAATTAATTTAATCTTCATCCAATAATTTTTATTCATCCTCCAAAATAAATATTTATATATATATATATTTACTCAAAACATACATATATTAAATATTTTACAAATATCTCCAAATACACTTAAAATTAATTCCATAATTTTAATTAAAATTTAATGGTCTTACAAGGAACAACAACACCTTGACCCTACAAGCCAAGTCTTCTCCTACCCATCTGACAACCCCAGATTGAAGAAGGAACTTACACCACCTTGACCCTACAAACAAAGTTTTCTCCTACCAATCTGACAACCCCAGATTGAAGAAGGAACTTACACCACCTTGACCCTACAAGCCAAGTCTTCTCCTACCAATCTGACAACCCTAGATTGAAGAAGGAACTTACACCACTATCGGGTTGAATACAAAGGTATGGAACTTGAGTAGTTGCTTCTAGAAAGCTGATTATAACAATGACTCTCACAATCTAAGAAAAGAACACTTAGAAAATATTTATCTTTCTCACAAGTGTTTCTCTCTTTGAACTCTAAGATGAATTTGGATTTTAAGCTTGAGTTCTTCTGTTTTTTGATGATTTCTTCTTCAGTCTGGAGTCTCTATTTATAGTTGATATTTGGGCTTTTACTTGGTCCAAGTTTAATTTCGAATTGTATTTTGCTCATATTTCTTTTGTAAATTCTTCAACTTGATTTTGTCCCTTTTTAAATTTTGAACCAAATCTTCTTCAGATCTTCTTCAAATTTCAATCAAGTCTTCTTCGAATTTGAATTAAATCTTCTATGAATCTTGACCAGTCTTCTTTCATACTCTGATGTTTGCCTCAGATGGTATTCTCTGATGATGTCTTCTGATTCCTGCCTCTGAAGGTATCCTCAGATTTTTGCCTCGGATGATATCCTCAGATTTTTGCCTCGGATGATATCCTCAAATTTTTGCCTCTAATGATATCCTTGGATTTTTGCCTCTGGTGATATCCTCTGGAGGTATCTTCTACTGACATCCTCTGGTGGCATCCTCTGGAGGAATCCTCTAGTGGTATCCTCTGGTGACATCCTCTGGTGGCATCCTCGGGGGGCATCCTTCTTTGAAGTCAAATATATTATTCTCATAAAATACTTTTGTTAACATCAAAACTTTAAGTGTAAAACCAAGTTGGTTCCAACACTAATATGTGAGTCAAGCAGTTCGATCCATTTGGTCCGACCCATTTTGACAGCTCTAATTATTTGACAAAAAAAAAATATCCTTATCATATTAACTCTATCCATTTTTATAAACACTTATTGTTTTTTAACATATAATCCATCTGTCCCATATTATAATCGTTACATTTGCAAGAAGAAATTGTTCCAAAATAATCGTCGTTTTTTGTTTTTAAAACAACTTTAATTTCTTTTTAACAATTCTACTCTCTAATTAATATTATATGTATTCCTCCCAATTTATTATCCATCCACTTTGCAAAAGTTGAAAAAATAAATTCCAATCATCAAATATATTACTTGATTTAGTCGCACATTAAGTCGTTACTTTTAAGATGTTTTGCGACACTATCCAGAATTGTATAAACAAACTATTAGGTGGAGTCATCGACATCCCCACTAGAATAAAACAGTTGCATTGTTGCATTGTAGGTGAAGCCCTCTATTTATAGTTATAGAGGAAATCCCAACGCGTAAATGTCCAAACCATGTCAAACAACAGTAGGGTGCACATGTGATTGTTAGTTTTAGTGTGTTCTCTTTCGTTCACAAAATTGATTATCATTTCATGCACATTAAATATCCTGCCTCCATTTATAAACACTAATATTGTGTGAATTCTCTCCTATTTAAAATTTAAGAATTTGTTCAATTCACACGACACTAATTCATCAAATTGTCCTAAGTTTCAAGATGTCCTCTCATTTACTTTCCGAAGTCGTAGGTGTTAATGGATTAACATGCATCTAATGTATAGATATGAAGCTAGAGTCGCATTGTATAGTCGTGCATTTGAATAGAACTATGTGTTTTTCTTGCCGATTTTATTTGGTTGTTGGATCAGTATAATAGAATATGATAAAGCTTGATATGTATAATTGTTGTATTCTTCCAATCTCATTATCTTTATTATTGGCATGATTTATTGACAGGTTCTGAAACAACTAAAAGTAATCAAACATGAGCTAAGATCCTACTTGTAACCCTTCGGATTACTTATCCAAATCATTACTTAAAAATATTTTTTGAAAAATTTACGATAACTTTTTTTTTTAAGAATATCTAACATTTATTAATTTAAATAATTAATAATAATCACTTTTATTTATATTATTAAAAAAAATGTTTATTCAAAGCTAAACCAAAGAAAAAAGCAAATTATTCATAATAGAAAAAAACCCACTTCTGTATTTCTAAAATTCAAGTGCATTTTAAATTTTAGTAACAAAAGGTTTAAAAATAGACTTAGAAATGTCGCGACAATTCTATTATTACAAAATTGTCTTGAAAAACTTATTTTTACCCTACGTTCGCCGCACGTTAATACTAATCAACTATTCTTGAATCTTCTCGAACTCATTAGTACCTAAAATGTTGTTGTAAGGGTCAATTTTTTTTCATCATCCACATCAAACCAAAGCTAAACATATAGAAGAATAACACAAAACATATAAAAGTAAAAACTTTCAATTTAAAAGAAAAAAATGCGCAAACCGGTAAACTGTATATCAAAAACATATGTATAATGCATGCTCCTAAAACTATATAATCTGGATATAAATCTGTCACTAAGACAACTTACACATAGAAAAATCACTCATACCAATGGAGAAAATAAATCTGCCACAAAGGCAACTTCCACACAGAAAATTATTCATACCAATAGAGAAAATAAACATGCCACTAAGGCAACTCCTACGAAGATGCATATGCCATGACATGATGATATATTATCAAAGAGATACACTTCCACACAACCCACTAAGAATCATGTCATATGCATTCAAAATCACTTTTTAAAAATCATCACTAAGATCACATACCACACATCCATAGCATGAGTATCACATATTCATGGAGAAATAATCATAAAAATTATAACTTTCACCACATACACATAAAAATCGAAAACTTGATATCATACACACCATAAAAATTAGCACTTTAACATGTATAACAAGAAAATTCAAACTCTAACTCATATACATCATCAAAATTAAAACCTCATATATATAACATAAAAATTCATATTTTACTTCATATATTTCATAAAAATTAAAACTTTATCATATATAACATAAAAAATTCATATTTTACTTCTTAAAAAAAATCATATATTATTTATTGACTCAACGCAAAGGATTTGGGTTTCATTATTTTAATTCATTAGTCTACATTTTATTCCTTTCAAAAAGCAAGAGATCACAGTTATTAATTTCATGTCATCCAACTAACGAGCTAACTATAATTTGTGTGGGAAAAAGCCCTTACCTTGGTCGTTTTTCTTCCTGGTACAAAGCTCTAAGCCCCACGAAGTTGTTCACAAAAAAAGAATTCTAAGCTTTTGATGAACGAAGAAGAAGAGGTGTGAAGGTGATGGCGGCTAGGGTTTAGTATTCTTTTCTGCTTATTATGACTTAGTATGGAAATATTGTGAACTTTAGGGAAAAATTAAAGTAGAGATTATTGGGTAAATAGTGTTGCGCCCAAATAAAGAATAGAAGGCAGAAAATATTTATTTATTTATTTATTTATTTCTTAACCTTCATCATACAAAAACCAAACCACAAACTCCAAGCCCAAATTTCTATTATGGGTTGGATCACACCACAAACCCTTAGCCCAAATTCTTCTTCTGTTAAAACAAATGCTAAATAACACCCGTAGTCCCTTAACTTAATTTCAATTAACGTTTTAGTCCTTTATTTTTTTTTTTGCGATTTGGTCCTTTATTTTAATTTTAAGTAACAATTTGATCTTTTATGTTTTAAAATGTCAACAATATTATCCTTTTTTTTTACAAAAATTCAAAAAACTCATCAAAATTTTCAACCAAAACCCATAAAATTAATTATATTCTTTAATATAATACAAATTTCATCAAATTCGTAACTCAAATCTTCAAATAAACTCATACAAAAATTTCATCAAATTTCATTCTTTATTTGATATTGTTAAAAATGGAAATATGAGTTTATTTGAAGATTTGAGTTTCGAATTTGATGAAATTTGTATTATATTGAAGAATATAAATAATTTTATGGATTTTGGTTGAAAATTTTGATGAATTTTTTGAATTTTTGTAAAAAAACAGGATAACATTGTTGACATTTTAAAACATAAAAGAGCAAATTGTCACTTAAAATTAAAATAAAGGATCAAATCGGGAAAAAAAAAGAAGATAAAGGACTAGAACGTTAACTGAAATTAAGTTAAGAGACCACGAGTGCTATTTAGCCTAAAACAAATATATATATATATATATATATAATTATATAAAACATTCCCACTTCCAATTGATCTGCAGTGGGAATGTGATGAGACGGTACTTATCCCCCAGGTAACGGAAGGCAAAAACTCACTATTTCCACTAACTGGTTAGGGAGTGAGAAGATCAAGTAAATGTATCAACATGAATCGTTTTTCAATTGACCTACTTACATATTTAATTTCATTATTGGTTTTGAATTACAACAAAAAGTTTACCTTAACCAACAATTTCAATACTAGAAATGCTTCTGAAGTGAAGATTATTTTGAAAACACTTTTAGAGTGAAGATTAATCAAGAAAAATGAATTAAAATTAAACCAAGTTCAACATAACATGAAACACATTCGATGCAACATCTAGCATCACTTATCACATCCTACAATTGCGTTAATGAAGTGACTTAAGCAATCATTCAAGAATCATTTTCATTTAAGCAAATAAAACCATAATAAAAAAAATCCAAGAAGAAAAGAACAAATCAAATAGAACAAGTTTTATAAATATCTACACCGAATGATTGATCAATGAAGTTAAAAATTATAAAAGTTCTTCGAGTTCTTCACACTAAAAAAATGACTCATTGCAATTATTTAAGTTTGATTCATTTCTTAAATTGATCATTTATATTTTTTAATTTTTTTGAATTTGATCATTTATATTATATTTTATTTGAACTGTTAGTCATTTTTTCTCTTCATCATCTTCCACTATAAATCTATTGTTCCAAGTCGATAATCATATTCCAATTTCTATATATTAAAATAAAAATAAATTTTACAACTAGTTGGTGCAAAAAAATATCTTGAACAATATTAAAAATGAGTTGAACAATTCATATATTTTTTAAGTAGATTTATGGTTGATTTCCCTTTATTTACATCAATTCATTTTTAAATTTTTGTTTGAATGATAAATTTTTTATGTTGATTTTTTCTGATTCGCATGGTTGACGGTTTAGATTTTTTTTTTATTGAAGTTACAAATTTTAAACTTTAGATTTTTTAAAGATGAAGTGATACAGGAAGATGATGATGAGGTAAAAGATAAAGATTGAGTCTGAGCGAAAACTTGTTTAAATTTATAGGATCAACTATAAGTGTATTTTTTCAAAACTTAAAGGATTAATATAAAAATCGTTTACTTTTATAATATATCACGTCATCACTCTTTTGCGCATATCAGCATTGTAGCGAATATGTAAAGTTTTTTTAACGGAACTATCGAAAAATAACATTTGTGTAAACACACAATTACAGAAAAATTAACAAATTATGAATAAAAGTGATTTTTTTTATAGAAACTGCTACACCGTTGACTATTTATATGAACAACACGGTGCAATAACTTTGGCAAGTGTGTATAATTTTTCACATTTAATAAATTAAAATTATAATAGTAATATATTACAAATTAAATAAACAATAAATATATTTTCCTTGCTTTTTTTTTAAAGGCGCAATATATTTTCCTTGCTTTTTTTTTTTAAAGGCGCAATATATTTTCCTTGTATTGAAAGCAAAATTAACCTTGTCCATTGGCCATTGCTATTGGGCCAAATCCCTCCATTTTCACAACGAATTTACAAAAAATAAAAGTCTCTTGCAAATTTTATATGAGTTATCACAGTTATTAAAATATATTTTCCCTTAGCAACTTCGTGTAGAAAAGGCTATTCTATTATTTTAATATTAAAATACCCACAACCGAGTCCCATCATGATGAACAAAGAGGCAAGCAAAGTACTAGAATTTTTTTAATAAGAAAACATGATTCTTACAATTGCCTCTATTTTGGCACCTCATGGATTCTTCAAAACACATTTTAATATGTGTAGTGTATTATAATGCCATAACAAATTAACAACACAAACTCTTAAAAAAAAACACTATATGGAGAAAACATAGTGATTACAAATCATCACACATGATATAACGTGACAAAATTCCATTATCAATCCATTCGATTAATTCTTCTTTTCTTTCCTTTCCCACACCCTTTTCTTGCAATTTAAGCTTTTATTACTTTTATTTTTTTTTCTTTAATTATTCTAGCAATTTATATTCCTATCGGAAGATTGCCTAAGAAGTGAGAACTTGAAAGGAAAAGAAAAAAAGAAAAAAAAAAAAGATGAGCTCTGTTTGTATATCGAATTGCATCGATGATGCACGTGACCCACGTGTTCCGGTGAGAGCCACCTACGTGAACCTCTACAAGTGGCCGGAATCAGATGCTGCGTTTGTGAGGTCAGTGAGTTCCGACGGAAGAGAAAAGGGGGGTGAAAATCAACATCCGAGGGTGGTGGATAGCATTTCTTGTAGACAGTTGTATCTGAGAAGCTACACATTTTGTAGAGATGATGAGAAGAAAGTGATGGATAAGACACAAAAATGTTTTGGGAGGAGAAAGGTTAAGGTGAAAGTGAAAGTGAAAGCCAAAGCTAAAGCGAAAGAACGTGTTGTTTTTGTTGGGAAGAAGAATTTGGGTTGGAAAAAAGTTAAGGAGATATCGTGTTCTGCTTTGCTTAGTATTTTTCGAAGGTTCTTGTCTTGCTGTGCTAGTGTTGATGTTGTCGATGAAAATTATCACATTTAATTAAGGTTTGTTTTGATGTTTTTATAAATCAAGTATAATAACTATATTTAGCTTTTATTTAAGATAACAATGTGGAAAATGTGAATGTAAAGGTTAGCAAGGATGATATTCTCAGTATTTTTTTTTGTTTTTTTTGAAAGAGATGATTTTCACAGTAAAACAATACTGCTAGGTGTCTTAAGGTGCACTGTTGAGTGTTGAGGGTTCGATCGCTAATAAGGATCATACTAGCCTAGCCTTGCCTTAATAAATATATATGTGTACCTTAATGGATTAATCTTTCACTTCAAGGTGGAAATAATTTAGGCAACTAACAAAAAAAATAAATCTTAATTGATGTAGGTTTAGATATTTTGTAATTTCATGGTTATGACAAGTGAAAAAATGTGGGGAGAGTGTTGAGAATCCTATGATAGTATATTTAAGATTGTTCAAAAAGATGTGTTATTTAGTAGGATGCAATTTTTAACGAAAAAGACGAAACATGATGTGTAATTTTATAAAATTTTATTTGTGGATTTAGCGAAAAAAGAATAAGAGAGGTATTTGTGAAGACAAGTTGTAAGATTAAAAACAGTGTGTATTACAATCATGAATTTTGTAATTAATAATTTTTTTAAAATTAGTCTATATATATATTATTATAATATCTATTAAAATTAATTAAATTAACGATTTTGATATATAAATGACATGTAACTCTGGTGATTTAATTTTGATAATATTAAAACATTTTAATTTTTTAATATCCAATGGAAATCCTGTTTGTGAATGTAACAATTCATTATACTAATTACGTTGCTCGTCAATGATTCCTTTCGTGCTAACAACCACTCTTATGAGATCAAGGTACACAAATTATTTGAGATTTCGTAAATTGTATGCCTAGAAGGCCATTAGTATGTGAAAAATAACTACAAACAAATCATATCAACGATAAAATAGAAGAAAGAATCTTGCTTTCATCCATGTGATTTTGAAGTTCTCATTAACATGATGACATTTTGTGTTGGAACGTTAGCTTTTACCTGAAACAAAATTATGAGTTTAGTTTTCCATCCAAAGTCACTTCGAGAGTACCATATAAAAAACAAAATTTTGATGCTCTAAAAGTATATCCTACTTTCATATAAAAACACAATTTTTCCCTCATCCAAAAGTATATTTTTTAAATTGTGTTGTTTATTTAGAAACTTGGGGCAAGAAACAAGCTCTGAAACTAAGAGGACGTACAATTTTACTCTTTTGCTTTAAGACTTCGAAAGGATAGGTAATTGCCAGGTTTGAGGTCTAACATCAAGCATATTTGAGCACGAGTTATTTAGGATAATTGGGCTTGGTGCACATAATTGTCAATTTATCAGCATATTTGTCTGTTGACAAAAAAAAAAATATTTGGTTTTAGAAAATTTTTGTCCGTTTTACATCTCACTCTATTTTCTTTTCAAACAAACAAGTGAAAACAATTTTTTTTTCAGATTATTTTATATATATACGCGCACCTATTATAATATTTTTTATTTTAATTGTTATGTATTATTAATGTAAAAAGTTTTATAGTATAACATATGACCACCATACTTTAAATATAATTTTGATACAAGTCAATATCCCTACTAATTTTTTAACGGTTGTAGATCAATGTAAATTAAATTTAATATTTTTTTACTAGATATTATAATATGTTTATACTTAGGTGATTTTACGTTTACCGAGTAAATTTAAATTCTAATCTTAACTTTGTTTGGTTGAGATTCACCTAAATTAAGGAAGATTCTGATCATAATTTATAAATAAAATAAACTTCAAAAGCTTGTAGTGCCCTTCAATGGTTGTGAGCCCGATACTTACTTGTTCAGATGGACTTAGAGACCACCAGTTTTCAGTTCATGAAATGTCAAGTGATATTGTAGTACTGCCTGTGATTTTTTTATTAGAAATAAATGAGTTAAAACTTGATCAATAAACATTAATATATTTAGTCTATATTATAGACTAAATACATCAAAACTTGATTAAATTTTAACCTATTTATCTCTTAAAAAAAATTAGAGGGAGCATTTAAATAATAAAAACAATGAAGAAAAAATAGTTTTAAAGGAATCTTCGAGAGTTATGCTTTAGTTAATCTTTTTTGCACCTCCATACATGATCATAGAGGAATCTTCGAGTTATGGTTTGTTAATTCTTTGGGCACCTCCACACATGATCAAAGAGGCACACCTAATCTTAAAAAAAGTTCATTTAAAGAGAAAATAAGGAAATATAAGATTGATTTAGAAGATATGATCAATAAAAATTAAAGAGTGAAATAATATAGTAGTATTGAATCGATTTGATTTAGTGTTATTAATATATAATTTTGAACTCCTAAAAGCATCACAATGAACTTCTTTATATTGGATGTTTAAATAGGTCCTGCGTAAACCCATAATTTATTTTATAATTTTTTTAATCATAATGTTTAATAAAAATCATTCTCTCTAATTCAAGATCTCAAAAAAAATTATTAAACTCAATAAATACACGGATCTCTTTAAATACCCAATAAAATTTATGATGCCACAATGAAAGTAATTATCTAACAGGATGTTTAATAAGAAAAGCACCCCCATTGTAGATGGCCTAATAACTATGAAAATCAAGTAAATATTTCAGTTTAACTCAAATAGCCAACAAAAATAAATTTTAAAACTTCATTTTATCATTTAAAACCTTAAAATAAAAGAGTTGATATGAACATCAAGAG
Organism: Cicer cuneatum; assembly: GCA_037974295.1. Lineage (NCBI taxonomy): Eukaryota > Viridiplantae > Streptophyta > Magnoliopsida > Fabales > Fabaceae > Cicer > Cicer cuneatum. Next base: position 65,519,811 of record JBBPBO010001986.1, on the reverse strand, counting down.
TCGATAAGTATTTAAAATAAAGAAAAGTGAAAGAAAAAAAAAATCAAAAATTGAAATCAATTTGTTATGCATATAATGTCAACTGTTAATTTAATTATTGATGTCTGACTCTCTAAAATAAATTATTTACTTTAAATAAGAACTAATCCAAGATTAGACAGCTGGAATGGCTCATTATATAAAATCAAAATTTAACCAAAAAAATATGTTTATCAAATTTATTATAGAATCTTTATACTTAACTATATCAATATACAATATCCATTATCTTATTCTTTTTTTTTTATATATATATATATATATAT